>CM062260.1:23742426-24173819 GCA_031216405.1 Syzygium malaccense
ATGAGGAGCTTGTTGAGAAGGAGCGGGTTGAAGGTCTAGCAAAATCGAGTGATATAAACAACCCCATTGAGATCGAGGCCAAGCCGGAGTCCTCAGAGGAGCAGACAGTTCAAAGGGATTCAGATTCGGACAATGAGGAGTCAGATTCTGAGTGGACGCCAAGCAAAGGACGTAGGGGCTATAGTAGGGGTTGGGAATAGGCTTTTGGAGGTGTTCTATTTTTGGGCAATAGGGTACCCAGGCTATCGATCATTTTGAATATCGATGGTTTATAGTGTAGAGGTTCAGTGTGCTTGTGTAAATGATGGTTTATAAATTATGAATATTATATAAGTTTGGATGAGCAATGGATGTGTTTAATCTCCTCTGTTTACCCTAGTTATATTTGTTCGGGTATTGATTGTGGCTTTCACTGATAGATAAATCTCTGATAAGTTTAATTGGGTCAGCGATTTTTCGGGACGTCGCTTTATTCTACCAGAGAAGTGTGTTACGTGCTCGATGGGGTTCAGGGCGCGACATCACTTGTTGATTTGGTATCAGAGCAAGGACAGCTCGATCTAAGTTGATCGAAGTATGGAGTGATAAAGAATAGAGACTCTAGGATAGTAATTTAGGGAGACCTTAGAAAGTCATAGGGTGGAATGAGCTACACGTGCCTCCGGATTGTTTGTTGTGATTGTTGGATGAATTGAGTGTTATAACGATTGAAATGCAGGTGCATCTGAACTTGAGGTAAGTGTACAGACCCTATTGATTATGGCCTTGTGCTGTGGTGATTGATTACCTGCTGAGTGAATTATTGCATTAATTCACTGCCTAGGACTAAATTGATCTAGTTTGCCTAGGTTTCTAATTCCTGAGTAGAATTATAGCAGGTAGTCGAGTGGTAGAATCATGAGGATGAGTTCGTGAGGTAGAGGAACTGGGGGTCCATCCAGCTCGCGAGCCCGAGCTCGACCTGCAGAAGATCCTAGAATGGAAGCGGTCATGAGGACCCTACAACAGATCGGTAATCTGATAAGACAACAGACTCAGGAACGAGCTACCATAATTGCCCAAGTTGCTGAGGCCGCTGTGGCCGCTATTGCCAATAATAATAATGGGAATCAAGGGCATGGGCAAGTGAATGCGAATAGGCTATTGCATCAATTAGTTGAGCAGTTTTTGAAATTAAAGCCTCCTAAGTTTGACGGTAGAGGCAATCTTAAGGGTGCATCGCTGTGGGTGGAGGAATTAGAAAAGACTTTTGAAGTATTGGAATGTACAGATGAGGAGAAAGTGACATTAGCCATGTATCAATTGCATATAAATGCAAATGATTGGTGGAAAGCCACCAGATGAATGATATTCCCGGCTGGCACAGCCTAGACTTGGGCAATGTTTGTGGAAGCCTTTAATGGTAAATATTTTTCTGAGAGTGCCCGGGAACAAAAATTATCTAAGTTTATGAGGTTGCATCAGGGGCAGAGGACAGTAGATCAGTGAGAGGCCAAATTTGCTCGATTGTCTAAGTTCACCCCGAAGATGGTTGAGGACACATTAGATAGGGCTCGAAGGTTCCGAGACAGCTTGAAACCGGACCTTTGCAGCCAAATGATTTCATTGAATCTAAGAGGGTATAATGAGATTTATGATAGGGCTCAAGCGATTGAGCCAGACTTGGCGGATAGGGCCGCCGCTTTTAGGTCGAGGTTTGCCCAGGGTAGGGACAACTGTCAGTTAAGAAAGAGTCGGCCTGTAATCAGAATGGTCAATGTCGGGTGTGTGGGGAAATACATGGAAATGGACCTTGTCCAACCAGGGGCGGAAAATGTTTTGGATGTGGTGGATTTGGTCATCACATAAGGTTTTGCCCTAATCTCATGCAGAATAGATCGCCTGCGTTGCCGTCACCTAGAATAGGAACCAGACTGGAGCAGCCCAGACAGCTAATCAGACTAGGCCACAGGCGCAAGGACGAGTGTACACCATGGCTAGAAGAGAAATTGAGAATGCGCCAGGAGTTGTCACAGGTACGGTTTCTTTGTGCGACCATGCTGCGTATGCTTTATTTGACCCTGGGGCGTCACATTCATTTATATCTGAAAAATTCATTGAGTTGATTGGTATAGAACCGCTGTTGCTTGATGTTGTGTTATGCGTTACGACTCCCTTGAATGATAAGATGCTAGTTTTATTAGGGCGGCCGAATTGTAAGATTGTGATTGGAGATAGGGAGGAAAGGATTGATTTAGCGGTTCTAAGCAAAGGGCCGTAATGGATTACAATAGCAGAGTGATCTAATTTAATCCCGTTGGACATCCGGAATTCAAATTTGTGAGAAATCCAGGGGGACCCTCGATTTCATGGATTTCATCGCTGGAAATGACTAAGTTGTTGAATGAAGGGTGTCAAGGATTTCTAGTGGCTGTAGTGGATTCAATGGCTGAGGAGTCGAGGCTAGAGGACATAGCCGTGGTGTGCAATTATCTCAATGTTTTTCCTCAGGAATTGCTGGGATTGCCACCATAAAGAGAAGTAGAGTTTGAAATCGAGTTGGCACCTGGAAATGAGCCAATCTCGAAGGCACCTTATAGAATGTCGCTGTCGGAGTTAAAGGAATTAAAGGTGCAAATGAAAGAGTTATTAGACAAGGGATTTATTCATCCGAGTGCATCCCCGTGGGGAGCGCCAGTTTTATTTGTGAGGAAGAAAGATAAATCGTTGAGGTTATGTATTGACTACAGGCAGTTATATTAGGTGACGGTCAAAAATAAATATCCCCTGCCGAGGATTGATGATTTGTTTGATCAGTTACAAGGGCTTCGGTGTTTTCTAAAATTGATTTGAGAATGGAATATCATCAATTGAGGATTAGGAAAGAGGATATACCGAATACGGTATTTAGGATGAGATATGGGTATTATGAATTTACAGTAATGCCGTTCGGATTGACAAACGCCCCTGCTGCCTTTATGGACTTAATGAACCAGATATATAAGGAGTTCTTAGATCAATTTGTGATCGTTTTTATAGACGACATATTGGTGTGCTCGAAGAGCCTAGAGGAGCATGAGATTCACTTGAGTAAAGTATTGCAGACTTTAAGAGAGAACGCACTGTATGCTAAGTTTAAAAAGTGCGAGTTCTGGCTCAATTGAGTAGCATTTCTTGGACACGTGATTTCTGGGGAAGGAATCTCAGTGGATCCAATAAAGATTGAGGCATTAATGAAGTGGCTGAGACCAACGACGATAACAGAGGTTCAAAACTTTCTGGGTTTAGCAGGATATTACCGACGCTTCGTGGAAGGGTTTTCGGCAATAGCAACACTATTGACACATTTGTTGAAAAAGGAAACGAGATTTGAATGGATCGACAAATGTGAAAGGAGTTTTCAGGAATTGAAGCATAGATTGATAACGGCACCGGTGTTGACTATTCTATCAGGACTCGGAGGATATGAAATTTATAGTGATGCGTTGTTGAAAGGATTGGGGTGTGTACTCATGCAAAATGGACAAGTAGTGACCTACGCATCAAGGCAATTAAGACCGCGTGAATTGAATTACTCGACGCATGATTTGGAATTAGCCGCTATAGTATTCGCCCTTAAGATTTGGCAACATTATCTATGCGAAGAGAAATTTCAGATTTATACCGACCATCAAAGCCTCAAATTTTTATTTTCTCAAAAGGAGTTAAACATGAGGCAGCGTCGGTGGATGAAGTTGTTAAAGGACTACGATTGTGATATATTATATCATCCCGAGAAGGCCAACCGGGTAGTTGATGCATTGAATCGGAAGTCAAGCATCGCACATTTGATGGTCAAAGAATGGGCATTGTTAGAAAAAATGCGAGACTCAAAGTTTAGATTCGAAGTAAGTCAAGTCTCGAGCTTGCTGGCCACGCTAAGGATTGAACCGGAAATCCATGCTAAGATTAAGACTTTCCAGTCTACGGATCAAGAAATCCAAAGGATTCTGAAGATGGATGATGCCAAGAGAAAGCCGGACTTCTAGCTATCCGAAGACGGGATACTGAAGTTCCGTGGACGATTATGTGTGCCTGACGATGTGGATCTTAAAGAAGAAATTTTGTCAGAAGCGTATCCTAGTAGTTATAGTATCCACTCAGGTAGTACCAAAATGTATCAGAATTTAAGATAGTACTATTGGTGAAATGGTACGAAGGTAGACATAGCCAGACATGTGGCCAAATGTCTAACGTGCTAACAAGTGAAGGCACAATATTATAAACCCGGAGGATTATTGTGACCTTTGGAAATCCCAGAATGGAAATGGAAGCATATAACTATGGATTTTGTGACGGGATTACCAAGGTGCCAAAGAGGCCATGATACTATTTGGGTGATTATCGACAGATTGATAAAGTCGGCACACTTTTTGGCTGTTCGAAAGGACTTCACATTAGATCGATATGTTGAGTTGTATCTGCAGCAGATAGTTTGTTTGCATGGGGTACCAATGACGATTACCTTAGATCGTGATCCTAGGTTTATCATCAATTTTTGAAAAAGTCTACAGACGGCATTAAGATCCAAGATACAGTTAAGTACAGCTTACCATACATAAATGGATGGCTAGTCTGAGAAGACAATCCAGACTTTAGAGGATATGCTTAGGGTACGTGTATTGAATTTTCAAGGTAATTGGGAAGAGCAATTGCCCTTAGTAGAATTCGCGTATAATAATAGTTTTCAGCAGAGCATCGGAATGGCGCTCTTTGAAGCGCTATATGGCAGGGCTTGTAGAATGCCCGTATGTTGGGACGAAGTGGGAGAAAAGAGTATAACCGGGCCAGAATTAATTCAACAGTCAATTGAGGCGGTTAAGGTGATTCGTGAAAAGCTGAAAACAGCTCAGAGCTGTCAAAAGAGTTATGCAGACAGAAGGTGAAGACCTTTAGAGTTTCAAGTAGGGGTTCATGTATTTCTTAAGGTATCGCCCATAAGAGGACTATCAAGATTCGGTAAGAAAGGGAAGTTGAGTCCGAGGTACGTAGGACCTTTTGAGTTTTTAGAAAGGATTGGAGATTTAGTGTATCGCCTTGCACTTTCGCCTAATTTATCGCAAGTGCATAATGTGTTCCACATATCGATGTTGAAAAAATATGAACAGGACCCAACTCATGTATTAAATTATGAGGAGATAGAAGTCGATAACAGGGTGTCATATGTCGAGAGACCAGTAAGGATTGAAGATCGAAAAGAATGGGTTCTAAGGAACAAGACGATTCCGATGGTCAAAGTTGTTTGAGAATACCACGGGACAAAAGGCACGACGTGGGAAAACGAAGAGCAAATGCAACGTCATTACCCCAACTTGTTTGAGTAGTTAATGTAATTTGTAAATTTCGAGGACGAAATTTTTATAACGGGGAAAGAGTTGTGACATTCTGAAATCCGACCAACTTGGAATTTATGAAGTGAATAGTTATGGACGTACTCGTAGTTACATCTCGTCCGGAATTGATCACTTCGGGAATACAAACCATCAGGAAAAGGCTAATTAGGGATTTAAATTTCGCGCAACCAAAGAACTCGATCGTGAACCGATCTTCAACCAGGAAAATTATCGACGTGACATTTTGATCCAATGTAGGCCGATCCAAGGATAGCCAGGGATCAGTTCGCCATTATTATATTAGTGGATCACAGGTGATTCCGCTAGATCACGAAATGAATTGACGAATGACCCTAAACCTATACCAAATGATCGTGTCCTTTGGATCTAGTGATCGAACCTCGCGATTAAGTGAGAACCGAGGTTGTCACGACCCGAGTAAACTTGTACGTGGCATGATTCAGTATCGGTCTCGGATCAATAATGCGAATTTTCACAAAAGCTGCCTGTTAGGATGAGATATACGCAAGTTACGTCATTTAGAACTTAGTCATTAATTAGAGACCGAGTTGAGCATTGAAAATTCAGAAAGTCACGACAGATCACTTGGACAATGTTGTCAATTGCTCGGGTAGCCTCGAATTTGCTCGAATCCTTCAGAAAAATTGAATTTCGGCGAGAAATGGAAAACGACTATTTTACCCCTGGAGATTTGTTAAGGCCAATGTAATTTGGGAAGAGCTTTTTGGTAATTTTGCCCTAGCCTTAGAATTTCAGATTTTTGGATAATTTTGCCCTTGGACTTTTTGAAAAATTCCCAAATTACCCTTGGATATTTTGGAAAAGATTCGATCCGGACAGTTGATCTCAAGATAAGATCGAATCTAGACCGTTGATTAGATTTGTGAGAGAAGGGCATGATGGTCAATTGGCCCCTAATAATTGACCTTAGATTATTTAAGTCCCAAATTTCTCTCTCTTTCTCTCTCTCTCTCTCTCTCTCTCTCTCTCTCTCTCTCTCTCTCTCTCTCTCTCTCAACCCACTCTCTCTCCTCTCCTCCCGATCGACCCAGCCACCCTCCTCCCCTCACCATGGCTGTGGCCGTTTGCCTAGGCCAGCTGCCGTCGCCGCCCTTCCATCCAGCCGGAATAGCAACGCCGAAGCAGGCCATCGCTCACCGACTCGCTCATCCCACCTGGCCGCTCACCCCCACCGTCCCTCTCCCCTCTTCTGCCTCACCGAACACCACTACCAGCCCCCCTATAGTCTTGTTCAGCCGTGGGAAGCCAACAGTCCGCCGCTCGCCGTACGCCATCCGCCGGAGCCGCTCGCCTCGCCGCTTATCACCGCTTGGCCGCCGGCTTGTCGTCCCCTTCCCACTCTAGCTGAGCCAGCCTAGAGTTTGGGTAAGTTGCCCCCTAAACCCTATTTAGGATGTCGGGTATCGATAGACGCGACTGGGGATGGAATCAGATTTAATTAGATGCGGTTTTGGCTAAATTAGGGGTTGTTTTGGGATTAATTTAGTGGATCAGTTTGAGGATTGATATTGGCTAAATCAAGGTTGAAATGGTGAGGTTTCGGGACTGATTTGAGGCCGAGTAAAGTGCTCGACATTGTGGATTGAATCGACGAGCATTTGGCTCGATTTAGGGGCATATCGTATCGGTTTGACGTGTTATGAGGTGGCTAGAATTGTGGTGTTTGATATGGCTTGAAATGAGTATGGAAAGACTGAATTTGTGCTCATTATGTGGCTGTGATTGTGGGCCCATTAGTGGCCTTGTATGTTTGTTGAAATTGTGTTGGTTGATTTAAATGTGGGCCGTGGTGTGCAAGTACGGACCGAATTGAAATTGACTGTCAATTGGCCGTGTTGGATGTTTATTGAGCTTAAGAAATGTGTGGTTTGATGTGTGCACGGGCCAAGTGTGATTGGGCAATATGTTGGCATGTGGGTGTTGAATGTGTGAACGAGTGAGAAAGCGAGTATGGTGCGGTACGTGTAATAATGGAAATCCCTGAGGCGGTATCATTACGCGGGGAATTGATCCGTCCTGAGGCGATACGACTACGGGGGATGATGCCTGATATTTCCAGAGGACGGGCAACCTGAGGCGGTACCATTACGCGAGCTGTGTCGTAGGTGATGGGTGTTGAGCCTAAGGCAGTACTATTATGCGGGCAAGATACATGGCCTGAGGCGATACCATTATGCAGGCCCTGAATTGTTGTTATGAGTTAGTCGCAGTGAATCCGAGGCGGTACTACTACGCGGGTCACTGGCGAGTTGAGCATGAGTTAGTCGCAGTGAACCTAAGACGGTACTACTACACGGATCACTGGTGAGTCGAGTGTGAGATGGTCGCAATAAATCTAAGGCGGTACTATTACGCGGGTCACTGGCGAGTTACGTGGAAATAATATGATGAGGCAGGAATGAGTGCGTGGAATGTAATTAAAACGTGCATGTGATTGGAAATTATACTACTGTGTTTAACGTACAGGTTACAAGTAGGAAAGGCACAGGTAAGTATAAATTGTGTGCCTATGATGTGATGGCTAAGTGTGATTGTGATTGTCTGGAGGTACGTAATAGCCTAGTTGGGGTTTAGGGTGTGTACTTATTGAGATGTAATCTCATGGTTATTTCAACCAACAATTTCAGAACTCTGGCCTAAGCAATGAATCTCCCACCGCCGCCACCTGAGCATTTTGGAGTACCGATGCACACCGATCATAAATCGTAAAGTATCCAATAGATGATAATATGACTTGGATTGAGCATACTACAGTAGTCTGGGTAGACATAGGGTTATCCCTTTGGCAGGCCCATACCTATACCGCTTGGTTCTTTCAAGACGGGGTAGATGAGTTTGGCCCCATCCGTGGATTTGATATCCCCTTTTGACGGAGTTGGAGATTGGGACTCGGCAGCCATACCCCCTCTCGACGGCGAGATGACGAGTCTAGAGACTAGCCTGGCATAGTCTAGACTTCAGCTTGTGCCTGCAGCACCTGAGCCTTCGAGCGCCAAGCATGAACTAGAGCGTGAAGAATCCTAGGCGGGGTATGATCCGATGAACGTAGATCTTGAGACGATCCCAAAGGAAGAACCAAGAGTGGGAGAACCTGAGGCAGAACCTGAGGAGGCCCTAAAAGATGTGCCTGAAGAGGAACCAGAAGACGTACATGAGTATGAGCCCTGGTACGATCACGAGTTTGTGCCAGAGGACGAGTCAAATGAGGAGCCTGATGAGAAGGAGCGGGTTGAAGGTCCAGCAGAATCGGGTGATATAAACAACCCCATTGAGATCGAGGCCAAGCCGGAGTCCTTAGAGGAGCAGACAGTTCAAGGGGATTCAAATTTGGACGATGAGGAGTCAGATTCTGAGTGGACGCCAAGCAGAGGATGTAGGGGCTAGAGTAGGGGTTGGGAATAGGCTTTTTGAGGTGTTCCATTTTTAGGCAATAGGGTACCCAGGCTATCGATCATTTTGAATATCGTTGGTTTATAGTGCAGAGGTTTGGTGTGCTTGTGTAAATGATAGTTTGTAAATTATGAATATTATATAAGTTTGGATGAGCAATGAATGTGTTTAATCTCTACTATTTACCCCAGTTATATTTGTCCGGGTATTGATTGTGGCTTTCGCCGATAGATAAATCTCTGATAAGTTTAATTAGATCGGCGATTTTCTGGGACATCGCTTTATTCGACTAGAGAAGTGTGTTGCGTGCTTGATGGAGTTCGGGGCACGATAGCAATGAACTTAAAGAAGGAATTCAGGAGATCAAGGACTTGATAAAGCAAGAATCAACAGTTTGAAGATTCAAGTTAGAACTGATGTACAAATTACAGCAATTAACACTGCAAGCCAACTTCATCAGCTCTCATCACATATTGAGCAATGATTGAACCAACTTTCTAGCTTCAGTCTTGTCCAAGTGCCTTTCCTATATGTACCTTTTGAAACTTCTTCATCTGAACCCCAGGACCCTCCGCCCCTCTAGCAAATCAGCCAAATTGATCACATCTCTTCCCAACTTATCATTTCTGAGCTATTTGTTTCAACTTTTAATATTGATTTTTGTTAAATGTTTGACTTGGTGTGAACTTTGACTATTGACATATGATTCGACAATGGTTGTTCGATTTACTGCATTTTTATTGATTATGCTCTTTATCCTTTCTGCTGATGTCAAGAAGGAGAAGAAGGTTTATACAAATTATGAATGCAAATGTTGACGTAAGCGGGCAGAATGAGAATTGACATACTTAAAAATATTATGCTAAACAATATTTTATGCCTTAAATGTTATATCCTTTGAATATTTTTCTAATGTTTATAGATAGTTTTGTCATCATCAAAAAGAGGGAGAATGTTAAGCAAAATCCCTAATTAGTTTTGACAAATGACAAAACAATCTGTTACTTACTAGAGTTATATTTAAGTTATTTGATGTAGATAAATGCTAGGTCATCAAACTTAGTCGATGAAAGGACTGTATCATCAGACTCAAAATTACTTGTCAGATTCAATTAGTGTTATTTTTGGCAAGTTTATACAGGACAATCAAATTGATATCTCAAGATATCCTAATTGGCAATTATAAGATCATTCCTTAAACACGAAGAACTACACTTATGAAAACCTTAATTTGATTGTATGGGCGATTAAATCACTCGGAGATAATGGTTCTTCTTCTAACAGCTATGCATCCTATTTTGGGAAGAATCTCTAATGGGTTGAGTTGAAGATCAATCCTCTAAAAACTTTCCAACGGATAGATTGGAAGTAGAGGAGTATAAAAGGAGTGTAAATGTCGTACAAGAAAAAGAACCAAAATCAAGAATTCCAAAGTCTGAATAAAGCTTCAATTTTACACACATGTGATTACTGTTTTCTACGTTGTGATTTTAGAAAGAAAATTATTTGAGTGAAGAGTGTACGTGATAGTGTAGTCAATTATCTGAAAAGCACTGCTCTTGTAATCTTCTGGTGATTCAATAGTGAAACACAGCCAATAGGCTACTAGCGTGGAGATTGGACGTAGCTTGATAAAGCTGAACTACTATAAAGATCTGTGTGCAGTATTCTCTATCCCTAAACTTTCATTTATTATTGCTGACATTATACTACATACATATCTATTAAAGAAGTTCGTCAGAACATCATTTTAGTCATCAGACGCAATCATCTAACGACAACTTACATGCAAATTTGTAATTCGCATCCATCTGATATTGTACATATGAGTTGTTGACCTCGACTATATTCATTCCGCACGTTTAAATCATACAATTTAATAAAATCACAAATTCACCCCCTCTAGGTAATAAAAAAAAAAGCGCGGCACGACAGGCTTGGTGACTCCGCTGGAGACTCCTACCTTTTCTAAGTAGACTTAGGCCTAGATAGAACGATATGCTTATGTTTTGTGTTTGCAAAGATCCCAGGTACATCCCGCTAATGATAGTGTTAAATGGTTTTGTAGGCGGGTGTTATAAGGGGTGTTGTCTTTGTTAATCCTTGTTTAATAGGTTAGTGTTGGGATTGAATGTTTTTTTTTAATGAATTTTAGAAGTGTTGTTTGATCATTAATTGCTATGCATGTTTTTAAATTGCTTTAGCACTACACCATTAGCAGACACTACCCGTGGCCCAACCCCAGCTACATTTAGGATTACCCTTAGGAGGTATGTATTTAGGCGAAACTATGGGCCGATTGCTCATGGGATCGTTTAAATGCAATACTGATCACCAAGGTGGAATAATATTCCATTACTTTAGGCCGATTACCTATTAGAATGGAATCCATTGTCTATTAAGGTGATGACCTTGAGCCTTTAGCATATCCTACCCTTTTTAGGCGTCAAAACTTCATTGGTTGCATTCGCTTGTCTTTGTGGTTGATATACCTAAAATCAAACCAAAACATCATGATAAGCAAGTATCGTTCCATTCTATTTTTTTTACAATTATGTATGTTAGTCGGCACATTTTCAAAAAATGCCTAAATGACATTCAATGCTTGGTCTAAATGCCTTTTTATTTTAGAACGGATGATTAAGGCGTCATACTATATTTGACCATTTGACCATTTTTTTCATTTTTTAGATGAAATGTATAGGTTCATGGCAGATTGCTCATGTAATTCATATGCTTATTTCATTGTGTTTGAAGTTACAAACTATAGTATAGGACTTTATGGTCTAAATGGAGTATGACAGAATGGGCATTTACATCACACATTGGATTTGTCCATAATCTCAACTATATGCTCTTTTAAGGTTTTAATGGACTTAAAATGATCAATTACGGCTAGGGCTCGCTCTTGGGCCCAAAGGTTCCTATCCTTTGGGGGGAGACTCCAGCTCATTAAATCAGTCTTGCACTCCATCCAGGTGTATTGGGCTTCTATCTTCTCCCTCCCAAAATCTGTTTTACATAGTATTGAGACTATTTTGAGATAGTTTCTCTGGAAGGGTCCTGCTCTCGGGTTTGGGGAAGCAAAGGTAGGCTGGAATAATGTCTGTCTTCCCAAAGAAGAAGGAGGGCTCGGTATTCGGCGCCTTGAAGAATATAATAGAGCTATGACTCTAAAACACATATGGCTTCTTTTCTCTGACAAAGAATCCATGTGGTGCAGATGGATTCATTCCAACTTCTTAAAATCTAATTTTTGGAGGGTTTCCAAGCCTACGTTCTGCTCTTGGACTTGGAAGAAGATCCTAGACTTGCGCATCTCAGCCCAAGCTCTTTTTCGGTGGAAGATAGGCAATGGTCAATCCGTTTCACTTTGGTTTGACTGGTGGCACAGTAGAGGACCTCTTTATCATATCTTTAGTGATGTAGAAATATACCAGTCGCGGATACCCAGGGACACCTCAGTTCGGAAGTTCTTTGATTGCTCCTGGCAACCCTCATCCGTACTTGACAACATCCTCAGTTGGACCGGACCACCACCTCTCTTCGATGATAACATTCCCGATAAACTGATTTGGACTCCACATTCTTCCGCCTCCTTTTCGGTTGCATCGGCTTGGAATCACATCAGAAGAAAGAGTCGCATAGTCCCTTGGCACTCCTTCATTTGGGACCACCACATCGCACCACGCCATGCTTTTCTCTTGTGGATAGTCTCTCTCAACCGGCTTCCTTCCCAGGTCCTTCTCCTCCAAAACCGAAGAATTGACACTGCTTTGTGTGCTTTCTGCGGTATTACACCGGATATGGTCAATCACCTTTTCTTTGATTGCCCCACTACAAATAGGTTGGCTTCCTTTTGGGCTACCAAATGCAATCTCCCTTGGCGCAACCGTCCATGGCAAGATCATATCTTATGGGCTATGAAAGTCTGCGATGGTCCTTCCTTTGCACATAGCCTTTCTAGGTTCTCCTTTGGAGCTCTAGTCCATATTATTTAGACTGAAAGGAACAACGCTATTTTTCGGAACAAGAGCGTTTACATCCCGGGTATGTGCAAGCATCTCATCAAGGTCGTGAAAGACAAAACCATTTCCATGGGGAGAGTTTAGGATACCCCTAGGAACCGTATCTTCCAAAGGAAATGGGGCCTCCCTCCCTCAATCTTTGAAGTGGATCGAACATCTTTGTAATTCGATCTCCTAGTTCCGTTTGTTTCATTTCATGTATAGTTTCGCTGGACCCCTCTTGACCCCTTTGGACAGCTCTATGTCCTTCTCGGGTCAGGAGCTGGTTTGAGCTTTAACTTGTATTTGGTGTTTTGAAAAGTTATACATTCTTACCTTACCAAAAAAAAATGACATTTGCATTACTTTCGAGGCATGCAAGTGTACTTTACCTCTTTTTCACCTCAAAAGAACATATGATTGAAATGGAGGCATTAAAATTGATTCGCGATCCATGGTGACTAATGACAAATCTTTTTGCATAATTAGGCTCAATGGGAAAGCTAGACATCCATGTAATTCCCATTCCCCGAAAGGAACTTGTTGCTTGATGGAAAGACATGTCCAAAGACAACCAAACTTATGTCCAAGAAAGGCTTAGATACCTTCTCGAACTTATGCATGTGGAACATTAAGTCAGTTTAGTCCAAGCTTTGGCGCATTTTTGGGAGGTTTCCACCGCTACATTTCATTTTGGAGAATATGAATTGGTACCAACATTAGAAGAATATCAAGCCACCATCAAAATTAATTCTAAACATAGGGTGATAGAGCCACCCGTTGGACTTAATCCCGTGAGCCTTTTAACCGAATTCTTTAACCTCAAAACTTCCAAAATCGAAAAGTTAGTCAAATCAAACACGGATAGATTTCCATTATCCTTCCTAGTGGACAATTTTTCAAAACTTCCTAGGAAAATGGGAAACACTTCAGCCCGGGTATTCATTCTAGCTTTCTTCAGCTTTATTCTATTCCCCGTGTCTAGAACGGGATTAGACCCTTTAGTGGCTATGATCGCATGACAAGCGTGTCTTAAATGGGACTTCTCTAATATGCTCTTTGCCCAAACCGTCATCTCCTTAAACACATACCAAAATCATGGGAATGGTATCTTTCAAGTTTCTACTAGTCTATTGTCATTATGGTTCATCTCACACATTCGACCTTGGTGTCGTTTATGAACATCCGCGAAATTTGTTCGACGGTAAATCCAATTAAGTAATACATTCGTATCCAAAACAAATTACCCAAACAATCTTTCTTAGATTTGGCCAATTTCATTAGAGCCTTAACTCCTAATCAAATCCAATAGCGGATCAGTTGGCCAAAGATTAGCAAGGCGAAGATCACAAGCTAAGAGGGAAATGCGGTATCATTGCTTGGTTTAAGTGGAAGAGCAGCTTGTTGTCCTCTAAGGGTCATTAGACAATTCTGGATGCTTTAGCAAGTACCACTAACATAGGATCCTGAGGAGTTCATTTTTGACATCCCAAGTGGGATTATACCCGGAGAGGAGAAAAATGTCCTTCAAGCCAAAATTCACAAGATCATTTTATCTTTGGATAACCCACTCGAGCAAATAATCGAGTGGCCAAAAAGTCTAGAAGAAGACATGCAGATTTGCATGGCCTCTAAAGAATATATCAAATGGATAGAAAATAAACATCCAATTGATGTAGAGCCATATATCCCATTGAGCATAGTATCGGATCCCATGGAGAAGTACGTTCCGAAATACATTGTTCCAAGCATGCCTGGAGTGCAACCCTATGTCCCAAAAGAGGTCGTGATTGATGTGGAAGAATCGAAGTCTCGAGCCAAAGAATGGGAAGAATACCAAAAGGCAGAAGCTATCTTAGCTAGCAAGAAGCCTAGAATTAAATGATTTAGATTCTCATTTGAGTTTAAAATCATGATGTCAGACAATTTTATATGCAATGATGGATTGATCATTTTCTAAACACAATTTCAAAGTATAAAGGAATCACCATGGATTGCAATTCTTTGAATTATATGATTCCTTGAGAAAGACATTGATGAAGGATTTTATACAAGGCTAAGACTTGTATAGAATTTCCTATCCTTGACAATCTCATGAAATTATACAATTAAAAGGATGTAGGGTTTCATGATCACTTTACTATGCTGATATTGGGTCTTTTTATGAAAAAGCAAGTTGTTTAACAATGGAAGGTAAAAGACCTCGGACTTGCCTACAAGTTAGAATGGCGAAAGAAGAAACCCGTGCTCGACTAGCTGAAGTCGAGAATCAAATGACCCAAATGGTTGCAATGATGGCGGAAATGAAGGCCTTTATTCTCGCATCTCAAGGATCTTATCCTACTACTCCAAATGTGGGAGTTTCAAATGCTACCGAAACACCAATCGAAGACCCAGTCAGAAACAAAAAATCGGTTCAAGAAAATCCTCCAAAGACTACGTTTGAGATAGTGAATTTGGAAGAAGATGATCAAATCAAAAATACATCTAAAACAAAGGATAAGGAAGAGGCCAAGAGATTGGCCAAAATTGAAGAATGCCTAGCAAGTCAAGGCTATGAGCTTCAAAGGTTCGATAAGTTCTTGCCATACGCAAAGGTGGTTGTTCCAGAAAACTATAAGGAACTGGAGTTCGTGAGCAAGTATGATAGTACTGGTTGTCCCAAAAGCCATTTAAAGTATTGTCTCGGTAAGATGGCAAGATATTCAGACAACATGCCACTTCTTATCAGCACATTTCAAGATAGTTTGAGAGAGGCGACCCTTGCATGGTATACTGCTTTCGACATAGAAGATTTTACCAAATGGGACCATTTGACCGGAGAATTCTTTCGCCAATACAAATTCAGTGTCGAAGTACTTCCAACTCGGGCGAACTTAGTCAGAACCGAGAAACGAAGAAGTGAAGGATTCAGAACCTATGCTCAAAGGTGGAAAGCCGTAGCCTCACAAGTTAAATCGGATATAAGTGAGGATGAGCTTATTGAGCTCTTCTTGAAGTCGTTACCAACTAAGAATTATGACAAACTGCATATATCAGGCTACCAAACATTCACCATGTTGGTGAAAGTCGGTGAAAGAATCGAATGGTTGTTGAAGGAAAAGAAATCTCAAGAAGTGACAGCACGGAGACCTTATCCCGGAAGAAAGGATAAAGAACCTATACGTGACGTGGCTATGGTGTCTAGCCCCAATGTTAATTAGGCTTCATTCCCAAAGCAGTCTAACATCACTTGGAGAAATCAAAAATAGTTTGAACTAAAGAAAAAGCCCATAAGGCAATTCACTCTGTTGCCGCAGCCCCTGTCAAAGTTACTACAGATGCTATTGGAAAGATATTTGGTGGCCAAATAAGTGCCAAGAGACAATCCTACAAAGTTTCTCTCGTACGATGAGTCAAAGACTTGCACATATCACATGAGAGAAAGGGAACATGATATAGATAATTGTCTAGTCTTGAAATATAAAGTTCAGTAGCTCATCGATAAGAAGATATTAAACTTTCAAGAGCCAGAGCCAAATGTGCATCAGAACCCTCTTCCTAAACACAATGTAGTAAATATGGTCCTTACAGAAAGAGAAATGATAAGGCCCGATGATAAATACGAAGTCAAGATTAAAATTTCTCGATTAGGAGATGCTCGCTTTCGTCAAGAAGCACTCCTAAAAGGCGAGATTGTAGATAACTTGGGAGAAGACTCCGGAAAATATAACTTCCAAGTGAAATATACTCCACTGCCATGGGCATTCAAAAATGAAGTGATTGTGCCTGATGGCTGGGGTGGTAAGGACGATCAAACCAGTCCTGAGGAAAAAACTCTACCCAAGAAAGAAATGCTTCAAGATGAAGTAGATCTAGATGAAGAGAAGAAAGAAAAAGTCCGTCAGGGTGAAAGGTGTTTCACCTAGAAAGCGGCCAGGGAATGCGAAACTGTAGACCTACTCAGTCAAGATAGTGGTAAATATAATTACCGTGTCAAATATATGCCACCACCATGGGTGTTCAAAAATAAAGTCATTATACCAGATGGATAGGGTGGCATGGATGAGGTCCCGGTCAGCCAATTGAATCTCGAGGAGAATGAAGATCAGGAAGAGAAAAAGAAAAAAAAGACTTGCCGAGGTGATAGGCGATTTGTTCAAAAAGCATGAAGACAGGGTAAAGTTATTGATTATCTGGGTCAAGACAGCGGTAAATATAATTACCGTATTAAATATACACCTCCTTCATGGGCATTCAAAAACGAAATGATTACACCTAATGGTTAGGGTGGAATGGATGCTGACGAAGCCAACAGAAGCATGGTATCCATGATTACACCATTTATAATCAAGCTTGATGAGGTAGACAAATATAAGGCGGAGGAAGGCCCCGTCACACCAATCACTATTCAACTTCCTGTTGATCAGCTAAGAATCGAGGAAGAAGAAACCCAGCCTATGATCATTATTCTCCCTCCAAAAGAAAAGTTTGACACTAAGGTGCTGCATGAAAACCATTCTGGTTCTGTCCAGAACTGGTTTTTTGTTCCCAGAATCAGTTTTGGACCAGAAATCCGTTTGGTAACGCAATTTCATTTTTCTATTTCCGGGACAAGTTTGCTTCCAAAACTGATTCTGAAACCAGAAATGAGAACCAAAAAAAAGTTGGTTTTTCATTTCTGGAACAAAAGTGAGAACTATTTCTGAGGAATTCATTTTCTTCAACACACATATTCATATGAAAGTCACGATCTTTGAGGTGAGAAAAAAAAGCAAAAAATCAAAAATTTCAAAACTTAACAGAATGGTTTAGAATCTATGGCTACCCACTTTCAGTGAAATTTAAATTTTTTTAGATACCGAAAAAAATAAAAATAAAAAATAAAAAATAAAAAAAATAAAAAATTTCACAAAATGGCTTAGAAAACCTATGGTCACCCACTTTGAGCAAAAATTAATTTTTTTAGTTGCCAAAAAATAATAAAAAATAATAAAAATAATTATAAAATTTAAAAACTTCACAGAATATCTTAGAATACCTGTGGCCACCCAATTTGAGTGAAATTTTATTTTTTTAGGTGCCGAAAAAAATTTAAAAAAAAGCAAAAAATCAAAAATTTCAAAACTTCACAGAATGGCTTAGAATACTTGTGGCCATCCACTTTGAGTGAAATTCAAATTTTTTTAGATGTCGAAAAAAATAAAAAATAGTAAAAAATTTCAAAACTTCACATAATAGCTTAAAATACCTGTGACCACCCACTTTGAGTGAAATTTAAATTTTTTTATATGCCAAAAAAATAAAAATAAGTAAAAAGTAAAAATTTCAAAACTTTACAGAATGGATTAAAATACCTGTGGCTACCCACTTTGAGCGAAATTTTATTTTTTTAGGTGCCGAAAATAGTAAAAAAATAAAAAAATAAAAAATTTCAAAACTTTACAAAATGGCTTAGAATATACCTGTGGCTATCCACTTTAAGCTAAATTTAAATTTTTTTAGGCGCCGAAAAAAATAAAAAAATAAAAAATAAAAAACTTTACATAATTGCTTAGAATATCTGTGGCCACCCACTTTGAGTGAAATTTAATTTTTTTTAGGTGTCGAAAAAAAATAAAAATAAGCAAAAAAGAAAAATTTTCAAAATTTCACAGAGTGGCTTAGAATACATGTGACCATCCACTTTGAGTGAAATTTAATTTTCTTTAGGAACCACAAAAAATAAAAAAAAATCAAAAATACCATTTGGGCATCTAAAAAAAATTAAATTTTACTCAAAGTGGGTGGCTAGAGGTATTGTAAGTCATTCCGTGAAGTTTTGAAATTTTTGATTTTTTATGTTTTTTTCACCTAAAAAAATTTAAATTTCACTCAAAGTGGATGGCCACATGTATTCTAAGTCATTCTGTGAAGTTTTGAAATTTTTGATTTTTTGCTTTTTTTCACCTCCAAAAATTAAAATTTCACTCAAAGTGGGTGGCCATAGGTATTCTAAGCCATTCTGTAAAGTTTTGAAATTTTTGAGTTTTTGAATTTTTTTAGGCACCTTAAAAATTTAAATTTCACTCAAAGTGAGTGGCCACATGTATTCTAAACTATTCTGTGAAGTTTTGAAATTTTTGATTTTTTGATTTTTTTTTTGCACCTAAAAAAATTTAAATTTCACTAAAAGTGGGTGGTCACAGGTATTCTAAGTAATTCCGTGAAGTTTTGAAATTTTTGATTTCTTGATTTTTTTTGAAAAAATTCAACAAATTACCTATTTTCCCGAAATCTAAATTTTTTTATTTTCTCGACATTTTGATGATTTTTTCTGGAATTTTTCAATTTTTTGGGATTTTCTAAATTTTTTTAAAGATTTTTATGAATTTTTCGGATTTTTTATTATTTTTATTCCATTTCTAAAAAAATGGATTTTTGTTCCTGGAAATAGAATTTTCTGTTGTTTATCAAACTGGTTTTTATTTTAGGAAATAGAAATTTTGTGCTGTTATCAAACGGGTTTCTGTTCTAGAAATAGAAATTTTTTGTCATTATCAAACGGGTTTTTTTCTCAGAAACTCATCCAGGAACCAGAAATAGAAAAATCTATTTCTGGTTCAGAAACTCATTCCGGAACAAAATGGTTATCATTCGCTACCTAAGTGTGTATCTTGGGATTACTCTCCTAAAGAAGTCGATGCCATAACCCGATTAAGGAGATGCAATGTACCGAAGGAAAGTGAACCCAAAAAGAAAGGAGTAACCGAAAAAGATGTTAAACAATTATTCTCGGTCATGAAGACAAGCGAATTTGAAGTTATTGAACAGTTAAGAAAGATGCCGGCACAGATCTCTCTATTGGATCTCTTCAAGACTTCATAAAATCACAAAATGGTGCTTATGAAGCTTCTCAATGAAGTGCACATTCCGGAGTCGATTAATGAAGTACAATTAGGAGATTTTGTTGGTGCCATTCTTCTAAAGGATCAAATTGCCTTCTCTGATGAAGATTTTTCAATTGACGGGCGTTCCCACAATAAAGCCCTATATATTGTTGTCAAATGCCGGGGCAAGGAAGTGTCACGAGTGTTGATCGATAATGGTTTATGTCCACTAAGCACACTGCATTGCTTGGGAATTAGTGAGGAGCTCATCAAACCTTCTAAGGTAACCGTGCGTTTGTTTGATGGAATGAAGAAGGACGTTATTGGTGATATCGAGCTTGAGGTGAACGTGGGCCTTATGCCTTTGCTAATCGACTTCCAAGTAGTGGATATTCCAAGGACTTTCAACTTATTACTCGGAAGACCTTGAATTCATACGGCTGGCGCCATTCCTTCAAGTCTCCATCAGAAGGTCAGATTTATCATTAATGGCAAAATGATCACCGTACATGGGGAGACAGATTTCACCACCTATAAAGAGAGTGCAATACTATATGTCAAACCCAAAGTGAAAGAAGAACCAAGTTATTATTCCTTCGAAATGATCTCAATGGTGCAAATTCCTGCCGGTTGCATCATAAAGTCTCCGAAGTTCTCAAAGTCATCCATTATGTCTAGAAGAATGTTGTGCCAATATGTATTTACTCTAGGTAATGGTCTTGGATCAAAGTCTCAAGGAATCAAAGAACCTATCACTCCTCTCGCTACAAGAACGAAGCACGGAGTAGGATATATTCCAAATAACTCTAAAGATCACCATGGAGGCCAAGGCCAAGGTCGAAAGAACCATGGAGGCTATAAAAGCCAAGGTGATCGCCTTATTAATCCATTCATATGGAAGGGCAAAGTTAGAGAGTTTCTCTATCATCAGATCCACATCAAGGAAACTTTTCCTCGACCCTCTAAGTTACTTCAAGAAGAAGACTTACATGGAGAGAAAGAATCTATTCTGCCAAGCTTATTCGAGGAGAATACCAACAACATTATCATAACTGAGGTAGAAAATACTCACGCACTGGAGTAGGAAGATTCTCTTAAACTTTTGCTACAAACTTTTCTTTCCATTGCATTTTGTTAATTGCAATTTCAAGTTTCTTGTAATTTCATTTGCAATTTCAATTCAATTACAATTTACATTCTTTTTTATGTAGAACTTTTCTTTCCATTGCATTTTGTTAATTGCAATTTCAAGTTTCTTGTGATTTCATTTGCAATTTCAATTCAGTTACAATTTACATTCTTTTTTATGTAGATGTAATTGCATTTTTCAATTCAATAAAAGTGATCAAATGTTTTTTTAATGACATATAGAAATAAAACCAAACCTATGATGAACATTATCATCATTCATGAGGCTTGAGGCTTTGGGTTTCTATATTGCTCCTCATTGCGAAAATGATTTTAAGAGCAAGGAAGTCTGATGATATGAGGACTAGCTCTGTCTTTGTGTTCTTTTAAAACAAATTTCAAAATAAATTTCCAAAAATTTTTTCATAAGACCATATGCGTTACTTACTTTGTATGTAATTACTAATCATATTTGTTACATGTCAGGCATAAGCATTCACACATCCATAATAGGTTCATATGTGACCCAAATCTTTTTGAAGAAATCACTTGCGATATTGAAGTGGATAATGAAGATGAGGAATGGATCAGAAGAGAATGGATTTGTTACAAAGAATCAAAGCCACTCACGTTAGAAAAAACGATTATTGTTAATTTGGGCAATAAAGAGAACCCCAAAGAGGTTAAGATTGGAGAAAGTCTTCCCTCAACAGAGACAGAAAGAATCACAGATTTACTCAAGGAATAACAAGATATATTCGCATGGTCTTATGCTGACATGCTAGGCCTTGATCCAGGTATAGTAAAAATGCTTTGCCAATTGATCCAAATATTCCACTAAAGAAGCAAAAACTGAGGCAAACAAAGCCAGAATTGGAGAAGAAAATAGAGGAAGAAGTGATGAAATTGCTCATGTCAGTTTCATCGAAGTAGTGCCATATCCAGAATGGGTTGCCAACATAGTACCCGTAATGAAGAAAGATGGACGAGTACAGGTGTGCGTTGATTATCGCGACCTAAATAAAGCAAGCCCTAAGGATGATTTCCCGCTTTGACATATTGATGTATTAGTGGATAGCACTGCTGGGTTCGAAATATTTTCATTCATGGATGACTTCTCCGGATATAATTAAATCCTCATGAAGAAAGAGGATAAAGCGAAAACATCATTCATAATACTATGGGGCACATTTTGTTATAAGGTGATGCCTTTCGATCTGAAAAATGCTGGTGCCACATATCAAAGGGCAATGGTAACTCTGTTCCATGACATGATGTACAAAAAAATCGAGGTATATGTGGATGACATGATTGCAAAATCCAAATAAGGAGAAGATCATGTTGAGGTGCTTCACAAATTGTTTAATAGACTTAGAAAGTACAAGTTGCGGCTGAACCCTAACAAGTGTGTATTTGAGGCAAAATCCGGTAAACTGTTAGGATTTGTGGTCAGTAACAGGGGAATCGAAATTGATCCTTTGAAGATCAAGGCAATATATGACTTAAAGACTCCTTCTACAGTAAAAGAAGTGAGAAGCTTATTGGAGCGATTAAACTACATTGTCCGTTTCATCTATTGGCTTTCTGAGACTACTAAACCATTCTTCAAATTATTGAAGAAAAATGCCAAAGTAAAATGGGATGCAGAATACTAATAAACCTTTGACAAGATCAAGGAGTATCTGGTATGCCCACCAGTATTGGTATCACCAATTCCTAGAGTCTCGCTGATCTTATATTTGACGATTCACCATGAGTCGCTAGGAGCGGTGCTTGTACAAAGAAGACTAAATGATGGTAAAAAATAAGCTATTTATTACTTGAGCAAGAAATTCACAACATCATAAGTGAATTACCCAGTAGTTGAGAAGACATTCGTTGCATTGATTTGAGTGTTATACAGATTAAGACGGTACATCCTTAATCACCAAATTTTGCTAGTGATCGAGAATGATCTGATCAAGTATCTTCTTGAGAAATCCTCATTGGTCAGGAAATTAGCAAAATGGCAAGTCTTATTATCTGAGCTCGACATTAGAAGGTCAACCCAAAAGTCAGTTAAAGGACGAGCGATAGCAGACATGCTAGCAGAAAATTCGCAGAATATCGCTAGTTCTGAAGAATGACTTGATGACCACATATTGACATTAGTCGATGACAAATGGACCATATATTTTGATGGTGTAACCAACTTATCTTAATCAGGAACTGAGGCAGTACTGATCTCTTCAGAAGGCCAACACTATCCGGTATCTGCGAAATTGGTATTTTCATGTACCAATAATGTTATTGAATACGAAGCGTGCATTCTCGGCTTACAATTAGCTGTTTCAATGAAGGTAAAAAGGTTACAAGTATATGGAGATTCTATGCTCATCATATTGGAAACAACTGGTGCATGGCAAACTCGAAATGCCAAGCTAATTTCTTATCACAGATATTTAGAAGAGATGATGGAAAGTTTCGAAGAGGTAATATTTTATTATCTTTCAAGAGCTCAGAATCATTTTGCGGATGTTCTTGTAACTTTTTCATCCTTACTACAAGCTTAAGATGATATGGATATAAAACTATTGAGAATCAATATTCTTGAACAACCACCTCATTGCATGATAGTCCAAGCAGAGTTCGACAATGAACCATGGTATCATGATATCAAGAGGTATCTTCAATCAGGAGAATTTCCTGAAGAAAGCTAACCAGGTGATAGGAAGTTTATAAGGAAAATAGCCAACAAATTTTTCCTCAGTGGTCAAACCTTTTACAAGAAATCATTTGATTCAACTCTATTAAGATGTGTGGATACTACAGAAGTTGAACAGATCATGAAAAAAATTCAAGAGAGTGAATGTGGACCGTACATGAATGGACATCTTCTAGCCCGAAAGATTATGAGATTGGGATATTATTGGATGATAATGGAATCAGATTGCATCTAACACGTGAGATGTTGCCATCAATGTCAAGTTTATGGAGATAAAATCAATTCACTGCCAAATGAGCCATATCAAATATCTGAGCCATGACCATTTTCAATATGGGGCATTGATATGATTGGTCCAATCAACCCCAAGGCCTCAAATGGACACCGCTTCATCCTGGTTGCTATTGACTATTTCACTAAATGGATTGAAGCAAACTCCTACACAAATGTTACTGCTAAGAACGTTGCAAGATTCATCAGGCAGGACATTATTGATAGGTATGGAGTTTCAAAAGCAATAATTACGAACAATGGCTCAAATCTAAACAACAGAATTATAGATGATTTACTTGAGCATTTCCATGTCCGACATCTGAACTCATCTCCGTATTGTCCACAAATGAATGGAGCAGTTGAAATGGCAAATAAGTATATCAAGAAGATACTGGCCAAGACAGCTGAAAATTATCGTGATTGGCACGAAAGGTTGCCGTATGCATTGATGGCATACCGAACTTCAATTCGAACGTTAACTGGAGCAACCCCATTTTCTTTGATTTACGGAATAGAAGCAGTGCTACCTATTGAAGTGGAACTTCCTTCATTAAGGATACTCTCCCAGTTAAAGCTTTCAGAAGTTAAATGGATTCAACAAAGGTATAAATAGCTCAAAATGATTGATGAAAAAAGATTAAGAGCTATATGTCATGGACAAGTTTATCAAAGACGAGTAGCTAAATCCTTTAATCGAAAAGTGAAACTGAGGAATTTCAAAACAGAGGATTTAGTAGTGAAGAAAGTCATCTTCAACAATTCAGATCCTCATAGCAAATTCACTCTGAATTATGAGGGTCCATACATTGTCAAGAAGGTTCTTCTTAGAGGAGCATTGATTCTTGTAGATATGGTAGGAACAGAACTGGCCTATCCTGTAAATGCAAATGCTGTCAAGATTTTCTACCCATGAAATAAAGAGAAACATTCAAGAAAATATTCAGGTCACTTTAGAACATGTGCATATCATGCATATCATGCATGCCATACATTTCATGAACATATTTATCTTTTTTTGTAGAAGAAAACAAGTTTGAATCTGAACCAGTTGACAATTTCAGAATTCTCAATGGAGTTATCAAACAGTAAAGGAAAGTATTATTTCCGATTCTATTTTCCATTGATATCCTCTAATGTGCCTTCCTTTTTACCATCCCCAGAGAGACAAAGAAAGGGAGCAATAACAGAAGAATCTCCAGTGTAACCAAAGCAAAAGCATACAAATAGGAGGGATCTTGATAAATTGATCAGATAGGTATCCCTAAATCATGAGGGCATGTGAGGTTACCTTTTTAAGAGAAAAATCAAACGTTTTCTTCCTCAAGCGGAATAACATTAAGGCTAAGCAAAGGAAAATACTTCAAAAATGTTTCAATCAAAGATTTTGAAACACACTTTCTTTGAAAGTGCAATAAGCATCAAAATTCCCTAAAAGGGATAATTTGACAAAAGGCATTGAAAAATTTCAAAGAGAAAGTTTGGATCAAATCGAATGAAAAGACCTTCAAATGATAAAAGGTAAGCCATATCCAAACACGTTCTCTATACTTAAAGTTAAAGTGTTGAAGTGAGTGAGAAAAACTCATCCGAAAGAAATAGGGGATATTCGCAATGATTACATGGATTGAAATGATGAAAGGCAATTATTTCACTATCCCAAATACATACTTATCCCTTGCAAATCAAATTTGAGCTAATACAGTGGAGAAGTTTTCCCCAAAACAACCTTGTTAAGAACCACCCCACATTGGGGCAAATCAGGAGGTTTGTGGATTGACAACTATGGAGAATAAGACCAAAAAAGATTTTATTACATACTCTTGCATTAATCTTTCTGAGATAGTTTCACATGAAGTCATATGGAAGCTCAAAACATCCCAGGAGAAAGAAGAACACTTCATTTCCTATACCCAAACACATTACCTTTGGCAAAGCCCAATTGAGCCTAAATATTCATTTCAGAACCCGAAATTGATGATCATCTCTTCGCACTGGAGTATGAGCATGTGATCCACTTTAATAAATAGAAAACAAAAGGGCAGAACACAGAGTCCTTAGAATGCAAAAAAATTAAGAACAAAGGAGTCTGGGGCATGAAAAAGTAGTGTGCCTAGTAAAAGCAAGGCCAATACCCAGAAAAATGAGCAAAAGAAAAGAAAGAAAAACATTCAAAAGAAAAGAATGACAAAAGTCAAGTCAAAAGCAAAGCGAAAGTTGTGAAAAATCAAAAGTCACAACAAATCAGTAATTGAAAAAGATCTCGATGAAAATTTAGGGGACTCTTGTGTTAATGATAAGAAAAGATCCCCAGTGGAAAAAGAAAAAGGGTGATGATGCCAAGAAGATCACCAGTTTCACAAAAACTTCGAATTCAAAAACAATTGAGCCTTTTGAGCCTACCCAATACCAACATTACAACCTCTCCCCAAAGACTCTTTAGATTGGGATATTGAGAGTGAAAATATGATTTCATGACAGAAGCCATCACTTAAAGAAGTGTGTGCAATATTGTCTTATCTTATCCTCGAGATTCTTAACTTGTAGACCCGAAGTCAAATATGATGAAATCCTTTTCTTGGCTTCAAAATGCTTATCCTTTGAATAGCTATTAACCAAGCCAACATCAAAACCTTTTGAAAGATCTTATCGGATCAATTGGATTGTATACATTACGAATATTTCCGAACACCTAAGGATTGGTTAAGAAAGATAAAATTGAGGGATATCAGATTAGTCCCCTTTCAATCAAATGAAGAAAAGACCAAATTCATAGATTGAAACAAATCATTTCTAATGAAAGTCTTCCAAATGATTATTTCAAGCATTTTTTTTTAAAGTTTGCAAGCATTTTATTCAAATAAGTCCTTGAAAAGGAAATTTGATTTCCTGAAATGCATTTAATACAAAGAATGCATATTTCAAAATCAGGTTTCAAATAGTTTTTGGTCAACTTAAAACCAAGTTTTCAAAAAATTTGTGGTAATCTAAAAAACCACGTTTCAAAATAGTTTTTGGTTAGCTGAAAAACCATAACAAAAGTTTCGTGAAATTATCCTTAAAATCACATTTTTTTAACAAATATTTCAAAGCAAATTGCACTTCGTAACCTTTGAGTGATGATTCTCATGAGTAATCGCGATTTTGCAGCTTTGAAATATGGTGATCTTTACAGTTTTCTCAAGTGATTGCAATTCTGTAGCTTCAGAGCTATCACCCCCCGAGTGTTCGCAACCTGCAGCCTTGGATAACTTTTTTTTTTCCAAAAGTCCTACTGTTGAAGAGCCACTAGGCAAATCCCAAGTCGTACTGGCGAGGAGCCACTAGGCAATCCCAAGTCCTATTGGCGAGGAGTCATTAGGCAAAATTCCAAAGTCCTATTTGATAAGGAGTCATTAGGCAAAATTCCAAAATCCTATTTGGCGATGAGCCACTAGGCAAATTCCAAAGTCCTATTTGACGAGGAGTCCCTAGGTAAATTCCAAAGTCCTATTTGGCGAGAAGCCACTAGGCAAATTCCAAAGTCCTATTTGACGAGGAGTCATTAGGCAAAATTCCAAAGTCCTATTTGGTGAGGAGCCACTAGGTAAATTCCAAAGTCCTATTTGACGAGGAGTCACTAAGTAAATTCCAAAGTCCTATTTGACGAGGAGTCACTAGGCAAATTCTAAAGTCCTATTTGACGAGGAGTCATTAAGCAAATTTCCAAAGTCCTATTGGTGAGAAGCCATTAGGCAATTTCAAGTCCTACTGACGAGGAGTCACTAGGCAAATTCAAAATGCTACAAGCAAGGAGCCCCTAGGCAAATCCAAAATCTTACTGGTGAGGAACCACTAGACAAATTCAAGTCCTCAGGCAAAGAGCCTAGGGCCTTTATGGTTCGTGAGTTCGTCCTTAAACCATAAAATCAGAATAACCATCATAATCATCACCACCACCAATTTATGCCCTTGGATGAACAACAGAGAAACTCTCACAAACAAGTAAGTTTCTCTCCTTCAATCATTAAGAACCTTTCAAAATGTGTTCTGAAAAGAGAATTGTTGGATTATATCACGATTTCAAAAGCAAAAATCCTAATTAGTTATTGTGAAATTTCTATCTTATCTGGTTTAGTGAGTCGACTAAAAATTCAGGTGTCACTTTGTCTTTGAGATCAACCTCTAACGAGCTTAATCTCAAAGAGGAGCAATTGTTGACACCTAATTTTTAACTCTTTTTTTATATTTTCAAAATTTTCAAAATTAGGTCTAGGAATCTTGGCCAAGCCTAAAAAATTATTTCTAAACTAAAAAATAATTTTTTAGCATTTTCCTGCGTTTTTTCTTAATTTCTTTTAGTCAAAATAGTCAAGAAAATCAAGAAAAATAGTAAATGGAATCGGAAAATTTCATAAAAATAGTCATTAGTCTTATTTTAAATCTAATTTCATGAATAGATTGTCAATTTTGAAAAATCTTAATCGGGTATATGTTTTTTCCCGAAATTGGGCAAAATTAAACTTGAATTGAACCAATAATGAAATTAAATTTTTTCTAGTCGTTTTTAGGTTAGTGTGTCTTCACAACAAATGATCCTGGGACCTTGAATTTCATAATGGTCAGTCCAATTGCACATTTTGCAAAAAAAATTCAAAAATCCCCGGAAATTAATTGAAAATTAAGGATTTCGAGCCAAAATTGTAAATCATGTCCAATTCGAAATTGTTGAAACATAAGATTATCATTTCTAGGGTTAATCAGACCTGGGTAATTCAATTTTGGCATCGGTTTTGCCTAATCAAGTCATCAAGACATCGAATTAAGCAAACTCCGAATAACCCGGATATGAAATTTGGAAAATTTTGGACAAGGTTATGTTAAAAAATTGGGGGAAAACACATTTTTAGGTTCAAGTGTAATGGGAAATTCAATTTTGGGGTCAAATTTCGAAAATTCAGTCAAAATCGAGCTTAATTTTCATTTTTGATCAAAACCGGAACTTCCGGGTCGGGCAGGTCGACCCGACCCGACCCGAACAGTGCATCTTCTTCGCCTGACTCACCCAACACATGACAAAACCCAGAAAACCGACTCAAACCTAGAACTTTGTCGATCATTTCCTGTTAATTCAGCACGTTTTAATCAATTGTGCTAGCTGGAAAATATCCAGCTAGCACCAGATGATCATCCCCAACCGATTACAAGTCGGTTCCAACTGAATTTGGGCGGGAATTAATCAACAAAAATAGAGAGAAAAACTGAGGGGAGAAGAGAAAAAAGAAGCTGTACGACAAAATGACAGAGAGAGATTAGAGAGAGAAAGAGCGAGAAAGAGAGAGAGAGTTCGAGAGACGTGTAGAGGGTTCGAGGACCGAGTGATTGACATTTTCTCCGACGAGAAAACGCCAGCAAATCGGCTCTGATCGTGATCCTCCACGTCCGATGAGCCAGAGACGAAACTTATCACGAAGGCCTAAAAACGAGCCTCGGCCGGCGAGTCCAGAGCCTCTCTTGCGAGTCCGAAATCATCTTCTTGAAGCTCAGTTATCAAGGAAGAATTCTACAATCATCATTTGCTCCGAAAACCTCGTCCAATCCTTCAACGAAGAAGGAAAACTTCGGTTCTCACCAAGGTTTACCAGAACTTTCAAATTATAATCACAATGTAATCTTGCAAATCAGATGATTTTTTTTGCGATTATGAGCTTATTGATACATGAAAACTTGCTTCTGACCATGATTTACATTGTGTTATTGCATTTGGGGTAATAAACGTGCATAAAATCTTAGTCATATGGGTGTGGAGATGAAGACAATGAGCGACATCCAACAAATGATGATTCTTTCATTTAGCAATCCTATTTTGTTACAAAGTGTTAGCACAAAGAACTCTGATGTAAAATACCATGTGACACAAGAAATGGAATAAATATAGATGAGGAAAAATATTCACAAGCATTGTATGTATGCAAGCACTTAACAAGATAGCCATATTGAGTATAAACTTTATTATAAAAATGGTGGAAAGAATGAAACACCTGAATACGATCTTTTATTAAATATAACCAAGTTGTACGACAACAATCATCAATAAAATTGACAAAATAGCGAAAACCAAATGAAAACTCTCGACTAAGTCCCCAAACATTGGAGTGGACTAACTCGAATGGCTGAGACGCATGACTCAAAACATAAGGGGGAAAATACACACGATGATGCTGACCCAACTGCATGTTTCGTTATCAAACTAAAGATACTAGACATAAAGGGAAAATGTTGGAGTATGTTTGCTGAGGGATGACTAAGGCAACAATGTAATCGATAAGAGTCATCCACAGCCTTCTTATGAATGGTAGCAGTTGCAACAATAATCTAAGGGTCCAAAAAGTACAATCCACCAGCCTTACGGCCACCACCTTTTCGGCATCCAATCTTCCAATCCTGAAAAACACATAAAGAGGAAGAAAAGATAATATCACAATCAAGATCACGAGTAATAGACTTGACATATAATAGATTATAAGGGAAGTGTGAAATATGCTAAACAATTGGTAAGGACACGAAAGAACTCAATGAAACATAACCCGAATCTGTCACCTTGGATTGCGAACCATTAGTCAAAGTGACTGAAGTGGACGGAACTAACAAGGTGGAGGTAAGAATATGCGGATCACTAGTCATATGATGAGGGGCACCCAAATCAATAACTCAAGGACGAGGACTAGCTATAGTGGACAAGAAACATGTAGGATTATTGTGCTATACCAAGGTAGCAACGGGACCTGAAGAAACACAAAGCTGTCGTGCCCTAATCAGCTCATCATAATCAGCGCAAGTTAAATTCACCATACTCTGTCTAGAAGGAGATCCAGATAAAGGAGACCAAAGCTCAGTATCAATTGAAGCATGTAGACCCTATAGCTTAAGATAGAGGTTATAATAATAATCAACAGTATGTCCTATAAGCTAGCAATGAGTACAAAAAGCGACCACCATGAGCTCCTCTAGAACCACTATTACCACTACCACAAGGGGCATCTCGACCCTGAACACCTTTGCTACGGCTACAGTTAAAACTATCGGAGTTCCAATTTCCACAACTATTACCACGACCACAAGCTCCTTAACCACCACGAGCTACCATAGCACTACTTTTTGATAGGGTTGAAGTTTTGGGACTAAAAGTGTAACGAGCAACCTAATAGTACACTTCTTTTATGGAAGGTAGAAAGCCAAGAGAAGTAATATGTTGCCGAAGAGCGCTGTAACCTGGACCAAGACCTCGGAGGAAGAGGACCACCACCATGTCTTCTTCTTGTTTCTGCATCTAAGTAACCGTGGTAGCCAACGGAAAGTAGGATTTCAAACGCTAATACAAAGACGAAAAATGAGCATAATACTCTGCCAACTCGACATCACCAATTTTAGCTTCAAATAAAGCCTCCCATGTATCACAAACTCGACTCATATTATTCTATCTGGAGTATAGTAAAGTATATTTTGTCTACACCTCATGGGCTATCGCACAATTCATGAAAAGATGACAGACAGATTCAACCATACTTCCCCATAAAAGAGCACGCAATATAGCATCAGTGACCTTCCAATCTTCTTGATTAGCTGGATCTGCAAGTGGTTCTTCTTCAAGCCATCTGGACTAGCAACTAACATAAATAAAAGTAGAAAGAGCTATTGACCAAGTAGGATAATTAGTACTATCTAACTTAATCAAAGTAATGTGTAAGCCTGTCATACCATAAGTACCACTATGATAGGTACCAAAATCCTTGAACTAGGAGTAACATTAGGGGGAATCACCCCTAAAATAATAAATGGAGAGTTTGGTGGATCAACAGACATATGCACAAACCAATAATAAAATACCACATGCTACCACAACACCACTGAGAGCACTAGAAGGTGAGATTTAAAGAAACATTTGCTTTTTAGACTTAATGTTAGTCAACTATCTAAAACCTAGTTGACTAGTCGGGAACCACAATGACAGCACCACGAACATACACGAATCTTACCCAAACCACCACAACTTTATGATCTAATTATCACATCACCACAAACAACTCAACACCAATCAAAACACACCATTTGGCTAAAGCAGGGGCATTGACGTCAATGGAACAGCACGGGACAGCATTTTTTTGGGGCTGTTGATGTCAATGGGACACCAGCTTCGTTGACAATGGGGGAACAAAGGCATAGAGGAGCAGGTTGTTGTGGTGTAGCAACAAAGGTAGGGTTGCTCGACGGGAGGCATCATCGGATTAGCAACAGAAAAAAACGACGCCTTAGCGTGGCTAACCAGGAGAGCCGAAGCTTGTGGTCTTCTCTCACGTAGAAATGTTAAGCTCTGATACCATGTTGTTGGTAAAAGAGAGAATGTTTTTTTTTATTGAGATTAAACAAAGTATTTGCAAGCTTAGGGTTAAGTCTTGTATAATTACATAAATAACCCCACTTGGTAAATAATAGAATAATAAGTGATAAACCAGACAATATGTGTGTGCGCGCGCTCGCTTAACCCTACTAGAAACATATTACTATTCTACCCTTATTATTAACAATACTTTCTAACACTCTCCCCCAATTTGAGATGTAAATATCAAATAATCCCAACTTGTTGCATAAAAACTCACTCTATTCCCCCGTAGAGATTAAGTAAAGATGTCTGCGAGTTAATCCTCTGTCTTTGTATGTTGAAGAATAATATTCCCTTTATGAACTTTTTCTTGCATAGTGACAATCAGCCTCATTATGCTTCGTTCGCTCATGGAAGACATGATTAGATGCAATATGAATAGCGGATTAAATATCACAATATAACACTAATGGATTTGATGGTGACATTCCAATCTCTAATACTAACATCCTCGACCATAATAATTCACCTATCACATGTGCCGTAGCTCGATATTGAACTTCAACGCTTGATCGGGAAACTACATATTGTTTCTTGCTCTTCCATGCAACTAAATGACCTCCAAGAAACACACAATAGCCTGAAGTAGATCTCCTATTCATAGGACATCTAGCCCAATCAGCATCATAGGAGCCTATAGTGTTTAGATGACAATAATTCTTAAATAGTAATCCTTTACTTGGTGCTCCCTTCAAATATTTGACGATTTGAAGTACAATATCCCAATGAGTAGTACGAGGAGAACTCATGAACTAGCTTACTATAGTGATGGCAAAAGATATATTAGGTCTTGTGACTATAGGATAGTTTAAGTTACCAAATAATCTCTGATACTTTACTGGATCATGTAATAATTCTCCATATTCTACATAGAGTCTTACGTTGGCATCCATAGGAGTATCAACTGGCTTTCCTCCAAGAAATCCAACCTTACCAAGAACGTCAAGTATATACTTCCGTTGCAATAAAGTGATACCAGCATGTCAATAGGCTACTTCAATGCTAAGAAAACATCGAAAACGTTCCAGATCTTTAGTACTGAATTTATATGCATAAATTGCTTAATTTTTTTAATACCATTTGAATCACTACCAATAATGATGATATCATCCACATATATCACTAGAAGAGTACAACTTGCTGAAAAGACAGAGCTAAAAATTGAATGATCTACCTTACACCACTTTAATCCAAATTTGAGAACCGCATTACTAAATCTACCAAACCAAGCACGAGGAGATCGTTTAAGTGCATACAAAGCCTTATGTAATGACATACCACATTCTCCCCTTCAGTAACAAACTAATGTGGTTGCTCCATATAAAATTCCTTAGCCAAATCACCATGTAAAAAGGAATTTTTCACATCCAACTAGTGAAGTAGCCCGCAAAAGCATGCAAGCAATGAAATAAATACATGAACAGAGAATTTTGGCCATCGGAGAGAAGGTGGCATCATAGTCGACACCATAAGTCTGAGTATACCCCTTAGCAACTAACCGTGCTTTCAACCGGCAAGAGTGCCATCCGGGAGAACCTTAATAATGAAAACCCAACAACAACCAATAGGTTTCTTACCAATAGGTAAGGGAGTAAGCTGCCAAGTTTGATTCTCAATTAGTGCTTGGATTTCATCCTCCATGGCATAATGTCATCCTAGATGAGCAAGAGCTTCAGTAACACTGCTAGGCACAGAGACAAAAGACAACGACAAGACAAAAGCAGAGAAGGTAAGGGATAAACGATCATATGACAAAAAGTTAGAAATAAGATGATGCGTACGAACACAATCAGAAAGAACGAAATAAGGAGCATAACGATCAAGGTAAGTATTTGGTCTTGCTTGGTTGGATACTCGGAACAAGTCGCTGCCTGAGGTCGGGGAAGTATTTACTTGTTGCTATATCAGATACTTTGATTGATGATGATTTTTCATGATGAGGATCATTTGTTTAAGGTGTGACAAAGAAGAAGGAACTGCCATATTCGGGGAAAATTGTCAAAAAAGTCCTAAACCTATTGTACGGCGGTCAATTCAGTCCTAAACCTTTTAAGTTTACCAATTCAGTCCTAAACCTTTTTAATTCTTGCCAATTCAGTCATTCCAATCAATTTTGGCTGGCCGGTGCCGACGTGGTCGGCGGCCGGCGCCAACTGTCCAGCCAATGCTGGTATGGCAATTTTTATTATTTTTTTTCAATTTTTTAATCTTTTTTAATCTTTTTTAATCTTTTTTTTCTGATTTCTTCCTCTGGCCGATCCAGCGACCAGCGGCCGGCCAGAGGGGAGGGCCAGTGAGGTCGACCTCGTCGGCCTTGCCTAGTAGAGGCGAGGCCGACCTCGCCGTCACCTGGTTCGCAACGGCTAGGCCGAGCCTCGCCGTCACCTGGGTTGACCTCGCCGTCGCGACCCAGGCGACGGCGAGGTCGGCCTCGCCGCTACTAGGCCTCGCCTTGCTGAGCAGCGGCGAGGCCGACCCTGCTGTCGCCTGGGTCGCGATGGCGAGGTCGAGCCTCGCCAGATCTAGGCGAGGCTCGACCTCGCCGTCGCGACCCAGGCGTCGGCGAGGTCGGCGAGACCTCGCCGCTGCCTAGGTCGCGATGGCAAGGTCAACCCAGGCGACGGCAAGGCTCGACCTCGCCGTCACGAACCAGGTGACGGCGAGGCTCGACCTCGCCGTCGCGAACCAGACGACGGGGAGGTCAACCTCGCCTCTACTGGGCGAGGCCGACAGGGTCAACCTCGCCGACCCTCCCCTCTGGCCGGCCGCCGGTCGCCGAACCGGCCAGAGGAACAAATCAGAAAAAAAAAAAGATTAAAAAATTAAAATAAATAAATAAATTGCCACATCAGCATTGGCCGGACGGTCGGCGCCGGCTGGCGGCCACGTCAGCACTGACCGGCCAAAATTGGCTAGAATTACTGAATTGGCAAGAATTAAAAAGGTTTAGAACTGAATTGGCAAGCTTAAAAGGTTTAGAACTGAATTGGCCGCCGTACAATAGGTTTAGGACTTTTTTGACAATTTTCCCACCATATTCGGGATACCAATATGCGTCTCAATCGTTAGACTTAGAGCTCCAAATGGAAGCTAAGTCCCCTTTTCTTTTCTATTCGTCAGCCTCTAAATGGTATCTTCAGATTCATTCTCTCCTGGAACTATTCTTCCATGCTCTACATGTAGTTGGCAGTGTCTTTTGGTCAATTGTATTGCGACTGTTATAGGTTTGAGGAATAATGTGGCGAATACGTACACAAATGATTTACAATGTTATCATGTTTCGGAACATCCTACTTTTTAAGGGAATTTCGTTCCATTTCCTCTCGAGTATATGCTACTCTGTAAACGGCCTAAGCTTTGCCAGGCGTTCCATTTCGAAGAACCATGTACATGAGTGAAACAATGAGTAGTTCTGAGCCCAAATTCCTTCTGGGGCTTGCATAGATCTGAAGCATCATTCTCAGCTCATATAGCCTTGTGAAGTTACTTTCATTAACTATTTCCCAAGCTATAGCAAGTTAGCAACCAGGAAAGCGTAGCCAAGAAACGCAGCTCATCCACTATCGCAGCCTCCCACTACAATTCAGACCGTCAAGGATTGATTAGGTGCGATAATTTCTCAAATGTAGTGTAATCACGAGCATGATGTTTCTCCTTAATCCATTGCAAAGAAAACTGTCAATGACAAGTAACTTGAGGAGTACTGCGCTGCCCGAGCAGCATCTAAAAGAATGTCAGAACAATCAAAGAATGTAGCCTGCATATGGCTTGATTTGTTAAGCTTTGGAAGCAACTGTCATCTTGTAAACAGTTGGTTTCTGTTCACATAGCAAGTTGATGCTGGATCTTGGAGGCAGCTACAAAATCCCTCCTCATCTTTGGGAAATGCCTTTGGAAGAGGATGATCAGGAATTACACCCACCTAAATAAGAGCAATGGGACTTAGCAAAGACCAGATATCACAGAGACAGACAGACAGACAGACAGACAGACCTTGTCAATATCATTGTGTGCGGGAGTCTCATAACGAGCAACTGTAACTGCTAGCCCAGAGCCATCGGACAGCTGGAAGACCGACTGGATTTTTCTGTAGAGTTGGTAAGATAAATTGATGTCAACTATGCAATGGAGTGCATGGAATAAGGATAAAAGCTATCACCCTTTGCCAAATGTGGGTTCCCCAAATAGTACTGCTCGTTTGTTGTCTTTCAATGCTCCTGCTAATATTTCGCTTGCACTTGCTGTGCCCTTGTTCACCTGAGAGAAGGCCCACGGACATGAGTAATTTACTATGGAAGATGATAAGTACTGTACTTCTGTTCACTTTAGTGAATGCATGCTTGCAGAGCTGCCCTGCCCCACCAAGACACACTTATATTGAGAGAGACAGACAGACAGACAGACAGACAGACAGAGACAGAGAGACAAACAGAGCAAAATTTTTACTTTTGAAAGTCAGACTGTAGTCTAATGGAAAAGAAGCCCACGGCGTGTAGATAAAAGAAAAATCTTTCAGGCATTACGAATTCTACAGTCAAAATAAAGAGATACCGCAGCTTTAATGTAGCTACATTCCTTATAAATGATATACATCAAATGTAGCAAATCAAAGTAATAGAAATATTCAAAAAATTCAACAAACCCCTACCAGAACAGCCAGGGGTTCTGATGCTGCCATAGCACTGCCTCCGTCTGTGTCATATATATCTCGAACCCCACGACTATCACAAATATAGACAATGACCCCTTTATCCAGCCTGGGATACAAAATGAAGTTAACACTAACGCCACATTTGGATGAATAACTTGCTTCAACTTAGGTGGCTGAAAACAGAACGAAAATAAGAAAATGATGGGGAAAGTGAAGCCCCCCAGAATCTGGATAATGGAACTGTGGGCAAGCTTGTCAAATAATACCAGCAAAATATTACGGCAGATACCATGCTCTTTGTCATCGGGGCATGCACAATCAACCAAATGATCATCAGCAACAAATGCAAGTTTGGGTGATTTGGCAAATGAATTGGCATGGAAAACAAGTTCATTACCGCATATTGGTATAGTGGCAGGATACTTACAAAATTTAATATAGTTACATGATGCATCGTTATATGATATGTGTCACAATTAAGAAGGTGGCATTTACTCTGGACGGCCATGTGCTAGCTACTTGAGGTTCATGCCTTGCATTGCCAAACACAAATCATACAGATTCCACTTTGTCAGCTAGAATAGAAAGACAAGCTTACCAGAGTTTAGCAATTTCAACACCCTCAGGAAAAAGGCCACCGCTGTAGCAAGATAAAACCTTCAGATGCCTGATAAGCCCATGGAGCAAAATCAATGACAGAGCAAGTAAGCTAATTACCTATTATCTCGAAGGTCCAATATGAAGGCATTGACATCATTGCTCCTTAGTGTCTCAATAGCTTCTTTTACAGCACCTACAGCATAAAAAATATGTGAGATGAGATCCCCCACACGCACGGTTGCAGAGAGAGAGAGAGAGAGTTCATCAAATAAATTTATGAACTCCAGAAGCACACATGGGAATCATAAGAAAGTTAAAATACAATCAGACTTTTTGTTTATTGCGTAACATCGACGCAGAAACAGTTTGAACACAAGTTATACTTTCCACAGAAGTGCAATGATGCAGGGAATACTAAGATTTTCCGGTCCCGAACAAGGTTTTTAGACATTCATTGTTATAAAACTCTTGATACAAATCAATATTCTCATATCCATTTCTGAAAGTTCAATCACATCAATGTGAAATTCAAAGAGGTCAACGGCAAAAAAACTTTCATTGAGCCAAGATTTCATTTAATTTATCCATCGGATAAATCATAACAATCAGTTATCAGGCCACCATCTCAATAGCCTTCCCTCAATATCTCTAATAACTAGAAAGTTAATCATTTGTTCTAAAGGCTAGTAGTATGACGAAGGACTACGGTGTGAGAACTTAATACGAGTATGTGAAAGAATTGATGAGACCCCAAGGGCACACAAATAAGGGAAACTCATAAATAGGTGAAAGGGGAGTATGATGAACTAAACGCGAGACATCTTGTACCGATATAATATTAGAGTTTCACACAAACGTTTATCTAAAAGCTTAAGTTGTGAGATAACACAGTATAATTTAAATCTCAACACCTCTCCCTCCCAAAGTGTCCATGAATTGGCAATACAAAAACCTCTCACTTAAAGAAAACATGCATATAAACTCATGAGTAGAAAGATTTTGACAATTAAAGCATAAACATTATGAAACAAACATGATAGCTTTTAGTGCATGTTTTTCTTTTTGGCAACAGTAGCTTTTCATGCATGCTTTGGCATTGTAAAGACGGAACTAAGGGTGCTTACCAGAAGCATTTTGGTTAAATGACGTTAGCTTGATATACCCAATTCGTGGAGAATCTTTTCCAGAGCCAGGTACCTCACAAAGTCTTGATTTAACTGGGTTTAGTGATACCTTCTCTCTCCTGGAAAAGGGCAGTTTATTATAGAAACACACCGCTCTAAATTTACGTTACCAATGAAAAAGACCCTATAGCCAAAATAAATGTAAAACCGAAACTCATTTCAGTGTGATTATTTAAAGCTCACATGGGGTACCTAATAGATTTTACTTGCCCGTGTAGTTCTAAAAGTTCCAACTCTACTAGAGACAAACTTTTTCTCAGTTCTCATTAAGCAGCACTGAAATTGAACTTACGTCAAGGCTAGATGCTTTATATCATTTCCACTTCGAAGAGTTAATTCCACTGTACTTCCTTCAGGACCCCTGCAATTCATAATGAAAGTTTATGGAGATCCTTGGGCAAGTGATAATCAATTCTTACAATGGCACATTATTTTTGAATTTAAACTCAATACTATAAGCACTCAAAGAAGGAAGATGATAATCTGTGTTCAAGTCACATGATATAATACATTCAACCATGGTATGAATATGCTACAGCATGTAACTAGTTATTATAAGAATAGACAGAGACTACATAGATAAACCACCAGGTATCGATCTGATGGCCTTGGGGGGTTGTGTTTTTGGGGTAGGAGTGTGCTAGGATCAAATCCCAACAGGAAAAAAAAATGACGAATGGAAAAACTAAAACTACTCACTGCAATTTCTCTGCAGCATCATATATTCCCATAGTTTCTGTGCTTGAATTATTGATCGCAAGTAGAACATCTCCAGATAAAATTCCAGCTCTATTTGCGGGACCTCCTGGAGTTGCAGAAATTACTACCAGCCCAGCAGGTGAATTATCAATTCCAGCTGGATACCCAATTGAGAGTCCTACACCCGTTAGAGCACCTTGAGTTCCGGACTGCCTTCACAAAATTCAGAAAAAATGACTAAATATTTCGCTAATCTAGACAAAGTAGAGTAGTAATGTGTTCCCTATTTAACAGAAGAAAGGATCTAAAATGTCAGTGAGGAGAAGGTATGTACTCTCAAACTCCTGAACTTTTCAGGTTCCAGGAAACGGGTGAAAGGATCATCCAGTGTGGCAATCATCTTTTTTATTGCAGTATCTGATATGCCAACGGAAAATGATGATCAGACTGGTTATAAACAAGCAAAACCAATTTCATAATCCTGTTCTTCAATTACTTCATATTCTGCCATTTCAGTTTCCCCAGTTCCCGCCACTTGGTATTCTGTTCAGTAATTATGCTACATGTTCACACCCTTAGTCAGCACATCATCCTTTCTAATCTAATTCCGGAATCAAATTTATGTCTCACCCGTAAGAGATAAAAATGCACTTTGGGCTGCAAAACACATCAAAACCTGCTCTCTCTATCTATGCATCTAAACTAGGTACAACTTCTGTACTCCTCTCTAAATCATAGCAGCACCAGCAAACACAACAAAGAAGTGAAGGCCAATATACATACACGTCTCTTCCCTCGTATTCATCGGCTCATTGCGCAGCGCATTCTCTCTATACCTAAACCAACTCTGCCCGTTGAAATTTTTGTCAATGTAGGCACGGTCGAGAGTCCTCCACGCCTCCAAGAAGAGCAAATTCTCTTCACTGAGAGCCCCTGCGCCGCATCAGCATCACCAAAATAATCAAAAAACAAAAAAAAGATTCCTCATTTCCACCGCCAGAACCGAAAATCGAAACAGCAAAATAAATGACACGACAGACTCACACGAAGCAGCACTGCTGCTAACGGCTAAAGAGAACGACACGACCAGCACCACGCCGACGAGCAGCTCCAGGAACGCCTGGGAGACGCGCCGCCTGAGCCCGTCCAGCGGTAGGCTCCCCTCGATCCTCCACACCCGCGTCCTCCAATATCCGTGACCGCCACCGCCGGCGCCGCCGCTCTTGCTGAAGCTCGCGCGCACTATCCAAGATCCTAGGTTCGTCGCGAACCGAGGCTGCCGTGGGCGGAACGCGACGGCAGATTAGCTCGATCAGAATCAACTTTTTCCACGGACGAAACGGCGAGAACGGAGATCGGAGAGGAGAGGTTTTACCTGAGGAGGAGGAGGAGCGAGCTTGAGAGCAATGGCGAGGGCAGGGACGGCGCGGGGTCCGGCGCCGGAGGGGGAGAAGCGGAGGCGGCGGAGAGTGCATAGAGAAGAAGCGGAGGTGGCGAGGACTTCCATGGCGAAGGCCTCCGATTTCGAGCGCTCTCTTTCGCAGTCGTTCGTTGGTTTTTGGTTGCTCCCTTATCGGTTGCTTCCCGGCTCGGTGGAGTGCGGATCACGTGGACTCGGTCGGGTCGGGTCGTGACAATAACGGTCGTCAGTCTCTATGGTTGCTAATTTTTTTGGGTTAATGTCATTAAAAATTACAAATCGATATACATGTGATAAATTTACACCGGATTAATTTTTTTATCATAAAAAATCTCAAATTAGTACACTTGTGACAAATTTACTCCAGAATAATTTTTTAACCACCATACACTTGTAATAAATTTACCCTCCGTTAAATTAGATTAATACAAAAAAATCACAAATTAGTATAATTACGAAAAAACGGAGGGTAAAACCCAAAAATGGTACATCTGCCAACTGTCACGTGTCATTTAACTCAGTAATTTGATAATAAAATATAACAGAAACTAACAGAAAATAAAATTGTCACAATTGTACCAGTTTGGGGTTTTTGGTTATATTAATCCTTTCTTTTTCCCAAAAATATTTGTGAATTTGCTTTTACTTTTTATCTTTTTATTTAATCTAGATCTTCCGATTCGTACAATTTAATTTTTTTTAATTAAAGGCTTCGTTCGTTTCGCGAAAAATGTGACGTTTTCGGAAGATGTTTTCCAAAAAGCCACCTTCCAGGAAAATGCCAATTTTTTGCCGGTGTTCGATTAATTGTGAAAATGAACTAGAAAATATTTACCGCTATTTGGTATCTCATTTGATTTTCAAGGGAAGATTACAAAAAAATTTCAAAAATTTTAAATTATTTTTCTTTTCTTTTCTTTTGCTTCTTCCTCTATCAGCCATAGGCGAGCTCAAGCTCGAGACTCGCTGGATCTGGTGAGGCCCTAACTTGCTCGAGGCCGATTAGAAGAGCTCAAACATGGTGAAATCTAGCAAGCTAGGTGAGGCACTCGATCTGGTGAGGCTCGAGCTCGCCGGTCTGAAGCCAGACCGAACTTGCCGAATCAAGCGATGTGGAGCCTTGCCACAATTTGGTGAGGTCAGACCTTGTCGACCTACGGCGAGGCTTGAGCTTGCTTGCAGCCATCGCTAGTTGCCAGGGTGACTAGCGACCGATCAAGGAAGAAGAAAAGGAAAAAAATTAAAAAGTCAATTTTTTTTAACAAAAATAAAAAGAAAAAGAAAATATGTTTGGTGAAAGAAAATGCTTGGTCTAGAGGTGAAAGAAAGAGGATGGGAAATGTTTTTTGCTCTCTGAAAAGCATAAAACACTTTCCCCACTTTTGAATGTGTTTTTTCCATTGGTAGAAAATGTTTTCCTTGACTAATTAATTTTTCTTGAACTGAAAGCCGGAAAATCTTATTTTCGGTGAAACAAATGGAGCCTAAACCTCTTGAAATTTTGACAACACTGATTTGTTTGTACAATAATATATTGTATTTATTATAATTTTTTAATGGACAATAAGTTGATCAAAAGCATATGTAAACTTATACAAAAGAGATTGTCTTGGAACTGGGCAGTGAATATGCACAACTTACAATGTCGCTTCTGCACGGTTGCAAAATCGTCTATTTGCTGCGTCATTTAAGTTCTCTTCTTTTGGGAGATAATTGCTCAAAACCCCTTTGAATTTTGGCGACATTGTACAGTAGCCCCCAAATTTTGAAAGATTATAGATTACCCCCCCCCCCCCAAAAAAAAGAGCATTTGATTTCGTTGTGGTCGCTAATTTTTTTGGTCTATGCATAACTAGCCTCTTATTCATTTTTTTAAAACCAAAATAACCTCGATTACATATTTAATGAGGTCAAAACAATAGTGGTTGCATAGCTGATGAATTTAAGAAATTTTAGTGGACTTTATTTTGGTCAAGAAAAATGAGCTAGTCCTACCACTTAATGGTAATGCGGACAAAAAACTAGCGACAGCAAAAAAAATCAAAACTTAGGGGACATTATGTAAATTTTTCGAAGCTTGAACTCAATGGAGCAACGGTATCGGAGTCCGGGAGTGTAATTTATAACTTTTCAAAATTCGAAAATTATTATTATGTAACGATGTCAAAGTTTAGGAGGATTTTCAGCAATTAACCCTTTTTTTATTTACTTGAAGGGCTTTGTTTCGATTTATTTTCATTGTTTTGTTTAGACGACAGCTGGAATGGAGAAAGAAAAAAGTTATTTCAACCAAAAGATGGAAATTGCCATGAGAATTAGGCTCCATTTATTTAATGAAAAATAAATGATTCGGAATATATCTTCTTAAAAATGATCACTCGTTTCGTTTACAAAAGTAAAAGAATGAAAAACATTTTCATCGTACACGAAAATGTTTAGACATAAATCGTTTTCGATAGTAAAAACATTTTCAATTGATTAATGATGTCAATCAATTTAAGCAATCATTTTCTTTGAAAATATTATAAAAATAATTTATTTCTCTGGAAATAAATGAAGCACTCATTTACAAACCATGTAGTAAAGCATAGGTGTAACATCCTAGGCTTGCCCCTTACTAATATTAATCACATCACTTACTAAATTCATTTTGTTAATATCTCAGCGGAAGTTATTATCCTTTTTAGGAAACTCGTCTCTCTTTATTTATAACGTTGGGTGATGTACAAGGCGAGGACCAACTTGGGATTCTATCCCTAAACTGTATTCTAACGGATCACTTACTCGTCTCGCCTATAACATAAGTCAAAAGGTGTCACCCAACTAGCATGACTCCATACCCCACAAAAACTGATTAGTCATGCCTCAAAATGGTTCCCTCTGACAACTCCCGCTGACCAGCTCAGCCACGCCTGCCCCCTCCGTTAGCTTCGTTGCTGCCACCATCTCCATTCACTGGGTATCTGAGCGGTTGCACTAAATTTCCGCCGACGTCAATGAAAATCGAAACCAGCCTAATGGGCACCCTGTGGTTGGGTAGTCCCACATCCACCCATAAGGTAGCCTCGTATTGCACCAATCGGACTATTGGGGACTCCGGGTCGGCGAATGGGATGAGTCGGCCGTCGAATTCAATCGGAGAGCCAAAAAGGGTGATAGGAACAACAGGTGGGGGAAAGCTCATATTTACTAATCTGAAAAATGTAATATCCACAAGAGTGAGCGACAGCTCAGCAATGAAATATCTATCATGCTATACTATACGAATAACTCACCAAGCAATACGAATCAGGTCATGCATATATAAACCGCGTTTAACATTTCAACTAGACTATTAACCACTGGAATAACTAACCGCAATCATGAGTATCACGATATAATTCAATATCAAATGCAATCTTTCAAGACATACGAACACACACACAATTCATCTTTTCACTTACACTTTAATTCTCAACTTCAAGTCACATGTCCGGTGTGCTTGCCGGTCACGTAAGGAGGAAAAATCCCGTCTGGCAAGATCTGGTGCACCCTCCGGTCTGCCGCAGTGTACGTCAAAATTCTCAACGCTTGCGCAGACTTCGTGATCCATTGACCACGGCATCCCGATCATACTTCCGAGGCATCCGGGGTAGAATCCTCCCAGGCATCGTGGTTCCATGGACCACGGCATCCCGCATTCCCTACGGCTCCTCGGGGCATCATCGAATCACAGTCCGACGGCATTTCAATTATTTCAATCAAGCAATTACTGGCACACAAGTACTTTTTCATTCACTATCCAGATTACGAACACATCAAACATCACTTAATTTCTCATTCCGATTCAAGCTCATGGTACCATGATTATAATTCTAACAACCTATGACACAATGCCACAATAAGAACCAACACGAAACTGACATACCGAACATACCATTTAGGTCTCATGGTTACAACTTGCATTAATAAACATTCATTTTGCAAAGTCTAACTCCCTACCTCCCTGAATCATCCATGAACTGTCCACGACCCAAATTCTTGTGCTTAACTACTTGCTCATCCCACCCATGACTACAACCTTCCTCGGTTACTCAAAGAATTACACAACCATGTTCCGTATTTCGCTCACATTCAGAATCATTCACCGCCACCTCAGTCCTTGCTCTGTTCACGGCTCCTTGAATCACCTCGTCTACACTTGCACCGAGTTACTTCACCATCCCGAACTCACCAACCGACTTGCCATCTTCCAAATTTTTAGTCGTAGCTCACTCTCAACAAACCCCGGCACTTATCTACAACTAAAATGACACTAATAGCATTACCTACACTCACCTATCGATGGCTCTGCAAATCACACTCTGACTGATTATCCAACAATCACTAACCCGCAAGTCGAGTTCGCACTTTATTCCTATCGCGGCTTCATTCACCGCGCGCCATTAACACGCCCCACCAACCAATCCAGCAAACAACAATAGCAGCAAGCCTATTCATGACCCAATTCTCGTGCATGCGACTATCGGATACGACTATCGGATAGTATAGAATGATAGAAGTTCACTTGCCTCTCGTAATCGGTTCGGTACTGTGCTGTGTTGGAACAAGGGAGAGGTTTAAGAGCTTCCCGGGGCTCCTTGTCGTGCTTCTCAAGCTCATAGGCGCTAAGGGAGTCGCCGGCCTTCAGTCTTGTCCAGGCGGTGCAGTGTCGGACGGAGCAAAGTGAGCGAAGCTAATGAGGCGGAAGAACCGAAGAAAACAGAAGAAAAGTGAAGAAGATGGAGTCGGCCGAAGAAATAAGGAGAGAGAAAAAGATTGGAGGTTTTCCCTTTTTTGCATGCAGCAACCTGGGAGAGAAGAAATGATGATGTGGTGTGAGAAGCAAGAGTTTGGGTGACAGAGAACATAAACTAACGTGGCAAGGAGAGGGGAATGAGGAGATGGCTGTAGATGGCGTGGCATGAGGAGGGTGATGGCAGGACAGAAACAGAATGGAAGAGGAATAGATTTCTTTTGGATCGGCAATTTCAAGGAAATTTCTCTCTCTCTCTCTCTCTCTCCCCCCCCCCCCCCCCCCCCCCCCCCCCCCCCACCACTTGCATGTAAGATTTCAGTGGAAAATCGTGGCGTGGACAGGTGAACGTGGTAATAACTTCCATCGTGGCATGCAAGGAGAAAGATGACGGACTGGTGGTGTATTGTTGGCGGGAAGGATGATGGTGTGGAAACTAGGAAGAAGAAATTACAACATGAATTCATACAGACAAAAATAACGTGAATGCTTAGTTCATAAAATGACGATAACGAATGAAAAGACAGGATATCGTGCGGTGGTTGACGTGGCGGTGTCCGAAGTTTTGAAGTTCCGAAGTTGACACTTTTCAACTTCTATAGATAAGCAGGACTAGCCACTTCCTTGCGTTCGTTTACTTTGTTCGTTAAATGAACCTTTGAAATTCGGGATGTCACAACTCTCCCCACCTTATAAAATTTCATCCTCGAAATTTGGGTCTTCACTAGTCTCTTCAAATAATTGTGGATATTGTCCTCTCATATATTCTTCACTTTCCCATATAGCTTCCCCATTATCATGATGTTGCCATAACACCTTAACGAGAGGAATGGTTTTATTCTTGAGTGTCCGTTCGCTACAATCCAATATTCATACTGGCTTCTCAATGTACTGTGCTCTGGGGTCGACATCTGTAGTCTCGAATTCTAGTACATGCTTATGGTCAGGTTCGTATTTCCTCAACATCGATATGTGAAAAACATCATGTACACATGAGAGTTTTGGTGGTAACGCCAACATATATGCCACTTCTCCAATTTCCTCAAGTACCTCGAAAGGTCCTACAAATCTCAAACTCGATTTTCCTTTCTTTCCAAACCTCGATATGCCTCTCATTGGTGATACCTTCAGAAATATGTGGTCACCCACTTTGAATTCTAAGGGTCTCTGACGTTTGTCGGTATAACTTTTTTGTCAACTTTGGGCGGTTCTAAGTCTATCTCGTATTACTTTCACTGTCTCAGCCGTGACTTGTACTAATTTCGGCCCTGTTAAATTCCGTTCTCCTACCTCATTCCAACAAACTGGAGTGCTACATGCTCTTCCATATAATGCCTCAAATGGAACCATACCGATACTTTTCTGAAAACTATTATTATATGCAAACTCCACTAGTTGTAATTTCTCATCCCAATTGCCCTTAATATCAATAATACAAGCTTGTAACATATCCTCTAACACTTGGATTACTCGTTCTGACTGTCCATTCATTTGTGGATGAAATGCGGTACTATATTGAAGTTTTGTCCCTAAAGCGATTTGGAGACTCAGCCAAAAATTTGATGTGAACCTTAGGTCTTAATCCGATGTAATAGTCACAGGTACCCCATGTAATCACACTATTTGCTTAACGTGTAAGTCTGCATACCTCTCAAGTGCATAATCAATTCGTACAGCCAGAAAATGTGCAGATTTAGTCAAGTGATCCACAATTACCCAGATAAAATCATGACCACTTGATGTCCTTGGTAACCCTTGCACAAAACCCATGGTTATATATTCCCATTTCCATTCGAGAATTTCTAAAGGGTCCAACATTCCAGCAGGTTTACGATGTTCTGTCTTGACTTGTTGACATGTCAAACATTTTGCAATATGCTTAGCGATATTTACCTTCATCTCATCCCATCAATAATATTGACAAAGATTATGGTACATTTTCGTATTTTCTGGGTGAATACTATAATTACTTCGATGAGCCTCTGACAAGATTTCTCCTCTCAACTCATCATCTTTAGGTACACAGAGATGTCCGCGAAATTTCACGATCCCTTCACCCGTCATTTGATAATCCATTTTCTTTCCTTTTGTTATTTCTTCTCGTACTTTCGAGATTTCAAGGTCTATTTGTTGTAGTATCTTAATTCTTTGCATGATTTTTGGCTCAATTCTAGGTGTAGCCAATACACTAGAAAGATTATCCACCTCAAATTTAAAATCAGATTCCGATACTTCCTCAAGTAAACACCATTTCTAGACCATCAAACTTGCCACCATCATATTAGACTTTCGACTTAGAGCATCTGCTAGTTTATTTGCTTTCCCTAGATGGTACAGGATTTCGTAATCATAATCCTTAAATAATTTCATCCATCGTCGTTGTCTCATATTTAACTCCTTTTGAGAAAACAAACACTTTAAACTCTTATGGTCGGTATAAATTTCAAATTTTCCTCCATATAAATAGTGTCTCCAAATCTTCAATGCAAAGACAATTGCCGCTAATTCCAAATCATGCGTTGGATAATTCAACTCATGAGGTTTTAACTGTCTTGATGCATAAGCGATGACCTTCCCATATTGCATCAGAACACATCCAAGACCTTTGTAGGAAGCATCGCTATATACAACAAATCCTTCTGATCCATATGGTATCATCATAATTGGGGCTGTAGTCAGCTTCCTCTTGAGCTCTTGAAAACTTCATTGGCATTCTTCATTCCATTCAAATTTCGTGTCCTTCCTTGTCAATTGAGTCAATGGACCAGCCAGTCGTGAAAATCCTTCTACAAATCTCCAATAATAACCAACAAGTCCTAAGAAATTCCGAATTTCGGTTACTGTAGTTGGTCTGGGCCAATTGACTACTGCTTCAACTTTATCCAGGTCTACTGCTATACCGTCTCCGGTTACTATGTGACCTAGAAATACTACTCGATCCGATCAAAACTCACACTTACTAAACTTCGCATACAACTTATGCTCTCTAAGAGTTTGAAGTGTGATCCTTAGATGTCGTTCATCATGCTCTTCCGGTCCTTTAGAGTATATCATAATATCATCAATAAAAACTATCACGAACTGATCCAAATAGGGTTTAAACACTCTATTCATTAAATCCATGAATGCAGCTGGCGTGTTAGTCAATCCGAATGGCATGACTAAGAACTCGTAGTATCCATAACGAGTTCGGAAAGCTATCTTGCGGATGTCCTCCTTCTTCATTCTTAGCTGATGATCTTAAGTCAATATTTGAGAATACAAATGCTCCCTGCAACTAGTCAAATAGATCATCAATCCTAGGTAATGGGTATTTATTCTTGATTGTGACCTGATTCAATTGTCTATAGTCGATGCAGAGACGCATCGATCCATCCTTCTTCTTTACAAATAGGATAGGTGCACCCCAAGGTGATGCACTTGGTCGAATAAATCCCCTATCAAATAGTTCTTGCAACTGTACCTTTAACTCTTTTGGCTCTGTTAAGGCCATCCTATATGGGGCTTTTGAAATGGGCTCTGCTCCTGGGGTCAATTCAACGACAAACTCAACTTCTCGATTCGGTGGTAATCCTGATAATTCCTCCGAAAATACATCCGAAAATTCTTGAACCACTTAAATTTCCTCAAGTTTCGACTCCTTTTTGATTTGGTCCTTAATTATTGCCAAATATCCTTGACAACCATAACTAAGGAGTCGATGCTTCTCGAGTGCCGAAATATGTGGCATGGAATGATTTATCCCGTTCCCTAAGAATTTGAAACTAGGATGATCTAGTGGATTAAATTGAATCCTCTTTGCATAACAATCCTCGTTGGCTCGTTGTTTACTAAGCCAGTCCAACCCTATCATGACGTCAAAGTCATACATGACTAATGTTATCAAGTCTATCATCTGCTCCGATTCACCAATGGAAATCTTACAGTCTCTACATATCAATGTCAATACTATCATATCCTTTAGAGGCATAGAGACGCTAAGAGGCATTTTAAGTAATTCAGACTTCAATCCAACTAATCGCATAAACCATGTAGATACAAAGGAATGTATGGCACCCATATCAAATAATGCGCATGCTGTTTGGTCACACAAATAGAACATATCTAAAATAACAGTCTTGGAAGCTTCTGCTTCCTCCTGAGTGATCGCATACACTTTTCCTTGCATCGGGGACCTTTGCGAATTTCTTGGTGGTGGTGCTCTGCCTTGAGCTGGTTGTTGCGGCGGTCGCATTGGCGGTGCACGCGATTGTGGTCCCCCTTAAGGGCAATCCTTAACAACATGGCCGAGCTGTCCACATCCGAAACACCTTTTCAGTGATGAACACGATGTATTCCCGTGTTGTTCCCACACATACTGCAGTTTCCATTTGGAAATGATCTTCGTTCCATTGAATGGCCATTCCCTAATCTTATGTTATCGGGTCTCTTATCGGGAACAAAAGAAGATTTTCCAAATTGGAGGGGCCTTTTGCCAAATCTGATGTTATCCCGTATGGCTTGATGACTTGTCTTACCTTGTCTTATGACTCTAATTCTCCTTTTACTAACTCATGTTCGATAAGTTGGGCTCGTCTATAAAGTACATTATAGTCCCTAATGTCAAAGGGTACTAACTGTTTCCTAATATCAGTCTTTAGCCCATTCAGAAATCTTTTGGCATTATCCTCTCTATTTTTCACCATGCGAGGTGCAAGCCTAGAGAGCTCGGAAAACTTAGCCTCGTACTGGTCCACCGTCATATTATTCTGACATTGTTGTATAAATTCTGCTATTTTTTTATCCTTAGCACAGTCAGAAAAATATTTCTCATAAAATGCCTCTGCAAACTTCTCCCAAGCTATTTCCGAACCCACGGGAAACACTGCATCTTTCGATGCTCTCCACCAGAGTTCTGCATTTCCTTCTAGTTGATACTCAGCCAAGAGTATCTTATCAGCATCATTACAAGTCAATAGGTTGAATATTTTCTCCAAACTACGTATCCACCTTTTGGCCTCAATGGGGTCTCCCAAACCTGCAAACTAAGTTGGTTTCAATTTCAGGAATTGTTCAATAAGTCCTTGCACATGGCGATCACCATTCCCAGCTACTGCTTGCTATTGAGCTTGTTCTTCGAACAATGCCCCTACATTAGCCAAAGCCTCGAGAATTCCATCCACTTGAGGATCCCTTCCCTATGCAGAGCTAGAAGATGATGCACCATTCCTCCTCATCTTGTTTTACCAGTTTTTTCTGCACATTGATCATCAATTACTTCAGATGATCAATCGTCTCACTATCTAATAAGTAACAAATGTTACTGACATCATATGAGTAACCATAGTTACTTGTATCTCCCTAGCATAAAACTAACAATCACAGGCATTAGAAGTTGTAGAGCGAAACACACCCTAGCCTACTTGCTGTTCGTACACCTCATTGCTCCAATATAACCAACCTTATCACTCCAATGTAAATCAACCTACTCTGATACCATTTAATTACTAGGCTGTAACATCCTAAGCTTGCCCCTTACTAATACTAATCACATCACTTACTAAATTCATTTTGTTAATATCCTAGTGGAAGTTATTATCCTTTTTAGGAAACTCGTCTCTCTTTATTTATAACGTTGGGTGATGTACAGGTTGAGGACCGACTTGGGATTCTATCCCTAAACTGTGTCCTAACGGATCACTTCCTCGTCTCGCCTATAACATAAGTCAAAAGGTGTCACCCAACTAACTGTTCACGTTATTTTCATCTGTACAAATTCATGTTGTAATTTCTTCTTTCTAGTTTCCACACCATCATCCTTCCCACCAACAATACACCACCAATCCGTCATCTTTCTCCTTGCATGCCACGATGGAAGTTATTACCACGTTCACCTGTCCACGGCACCATTTTCCACTAAAATCTTACATGCAAGTGGGAGGGGGGGGGGGTGTGGAAGAGAGAAATTTCCTTGAAATTGCCGATCCAAAAGAAATCTATTCCCCTTCTATTCTGTCCTGCCATCACCCTCCTCATGCCACACCATCTACAGCTATCTCCTCATTCCCCTTTCCTTGCCACGATAATTGTGTTCTCTGCCACCCAACCTCTTGCTTCTCACGCCACATCATCATTTCTTCTCTTGCTGTATGCAAAAAGGGGAAAAACCTCCAATCTTTCTCTCTCCTTATTTCTTCCGCAAACTCCATCTTCTTCACTTTTCTTCGGTTTTCTTCGGTTCTTCCACCTCGTTAGCTCCGCTCACCTTGCTCCATCCGACACTGCACCGCCGGGACAGGACTGAAGGCCGGTGACTCCCTTAGCGCCTGTGGTCTTGAGAAGCGCGACAAGGAGCCCCGGCCGGGAAGCTCTTAAACCTCTCCCTCATTCCAACACAGCACAGTACCGAACCAGTCACGAGAGGCTAGTGAACTTCTGTCATTCTATACTATCCGACAGTCGAATGCACGAGAATTGGGTCATGAATAGGCTTGTCGTTGTTGTTGTTTGCTGGATTGGTTGGTGGGGGAGGCTGGTGGTGCACGGTGAAAGAAGCAGCACGGTGAAAGAAGCAGCAATAGGAATAAAGTGCGAACTCGACTTGCGGGTCAGTGATTGTTGGATAATCAGTCAGAGTGCGATTTGCGGAGCCATTGATAGGTGAGTGTACCGAATGCTATTAGTGTCGTTTGAGTTGTAGATAAGTGCCAGGGTTTGTCGAGAGTGAGCTACGACTGAAAATTTGGAAGATGGCAAGTCGGTAGGTGAGTCCGGGATGGTGAAGCAACTCGGTGCAAGTGTAGACGAGGTGATTCAAGGAGCCGTGAACAGAGCAAGGACTGAGGTGGCGGTGAATGATTCTGAATGTGAGCGAAATATGGGACATGGTTGTGTAATTCTTTGAGTAACCGAGGAAGGTTGTAGTCATAGTGGGGATGAGCAAGTAGTTAGGCGTTAGAATTTGGGTCGTGGACGGTTCATGGATGATTCAGGGAGGTAGGGAGTTAGACTTTGCAAAATGAATGTTTATTAATGCAAGTTGTAACCATGAGACCAAAACGGTATGTGCAGTATGTCGGTTTCATGTTGGTTCTTATTGTGGCATTGTGTAATAGGTTTTTAGAATTATAATCATGGTACCGTGAGCTTGAATCGGAATGAAAAATTAAGTGACGTTAAGTGACGTTGTTTGATGTGTTCATAATCTGGATAGTGAATGAAAAAGTACTTGTGCTGGTAATTGCTTGATTGAAATAATTGAAATGCCGTCGGACTGTGATTCGATGATGTCCCGAGGAGCCGTAGGGAATGCGGGATGCCGTGGTCCGTGGAACCACGATGCCTGGGAGGATTCTACCCCAGATGCCTCGAAAGTATGATCCGGATGTCGTGGTCAGTGGATCACGAAGCCTGCGCGGGCCGTTGAGAATTTCGGCGTACACCGTGGCAAACCGGAGGGCGCACCAAATCCTACTAGACGAGAGTTTTCCTCCTTGCGTGACCGGCAAGCGCACTGGGCATGTGACTTGGAGTTGAAAATTAAAGTATAAGTGAAAAGATGAATTGTGTGAGTTCGTATGTCTTGAAAGATTGCATTTGATATTGAATTATATCGTGATACTCATGATTGCGGTTAGTTATTCTAGTGGTTAATAGTCTAGTTGAAATGTTAAACGTGGTTTATATATGCATGACCTGATTCGTATTGCTTGGTGAGTTATTCGTATAGCATGATAGATATTTTATTGCTGAGCTATCGCTCACTCTTGTGGATATTACATTTTTCAGATTAGTAAATATGAACTTTCCCCCACCTGCTATTCGTGTCACCCTTTTTGGCTCTCCGATTGAATTCGAGGGCTGACCCATCCCATTCGCCGACCCGGAGCTCCCAATAGTTCGACTGGTCTGATACAAGGCTACCTTATGGGTGGATGTAGGACTACCCAACCAGAGGGTGCCGATCAGGCTGGTTTTAGTTTTCATTGACGTCGGCGGCAATTTAGTGGGACCGCTCAAATATCCAGTGAATGGAGATGGTGGTAGCAACAAAGCTAATGGTGGGGGCAAGCGTGGCTAAGCTGGTCGGCAGGAGTTGTCGAAGGGAACCATTTTGAGGCATGACTAGTCGGTTTTTGTGGGGTATGGAGTCATGCTAGTTGGGTGACACCTTTTGACTTACGTTATAGGCGAGATGAGTAAGTGATCCGTTAGGACACAGTTTAGGGATATAATCCCAAGTCAGTCCTCGCCCTATACATCACCCAATGTTATAAATAAAGAGAGACGAGTTTCCTAAAATGGATAATAACTTCCGCTGGGATATTAACAAAATGAATTTAGTAAGTGATGTGATTAGTATTAGTAAGGGGCAAGCCTAGGATGTTACGGTCTAGTACAGATACCTTCTTATTACATTAATCCTGATAAGACCTTCTTTCCTTAATACTCATTCGGATCATTTACGTAGTACAAATACCTATTAACTCAACTTTTAGCCATTCGTACCCTGTCTAATGCCCATTCAATCCAAGCTATTTGATTGATTAGTACAGAAATAGTAAACATAGGAATGACAACGCTTTTTAGGAAACTCTTCTCTCTTTATTTATAACATTGGGTGATGTACAGGGCGAGAATCGACATGGAATTCTATCCCTAAATTGTGTCCTAACGGATCACTTACTCGTCTCGCCTATAACATAAGTCAAAAGGTGTCACCCAACTAGCATGACTCTTGATATTATTTAATTACTAGGCTGTAACATCCTAGGCTTGTCCCTTACTAATACTAATCACATCACTTACTAAATTCATTTTGTTAATATCCCAGCAGAAGTTGTTATCCTTTTTAGGAAACTCGTCTCTCTTTATTTATAACATTGGGTGATGTACAGGGCGAGGACCGACTTGGGATTCTATCCCTTAACCGTGTCCTAATGGATCACTTACTCGTCTCGCCTATAACATAAGTCAAAAGGTGTCACCCAACTAGCATAACTCCTTACCCCACAAAAACCGACTAATCATGCCTCAAAATGGTTCCCTCCGACAACTCCCACTGACCAGCTCAGCCACGCCTGCCCCCTCCGTTAGCTCCGTTGCTGCCACCATCTCCATTCACTGGGTGTCTAAGCGGTCCCACTAAATTGCCGCCGACGTCAATGAAAATCGAAACCAGCCTAATGGGCACCCTGTGGTTGGGTAGTCCCACATCCACCCATAAGGTAGCCTCGTATTGCACCAGTCGGACTATTGGGGACTCCGGGTCGGCGAATGGGATGAGTCGGCCCTCAAATTCAATCGGAGAGCCAAAAAGGGTGATAGGAATAGCAAGCGGGGGAAAGCTCATATTTACTAATTTGAAAAATGTAATATCCACAAGAGTGAGCGATAGCTCAGCAATGAAATATCTATCTTGCTATACTATACGAATAACTCACCAAGTAGTACGAATCAGTTCATGCATATATAAACCACGTTTAATATTTCAACCAGACTATTAACCACTAGAATAACTGACCGCAATCATGAGTATCACGACATAATTCAATATCAAATGCAATCTTTCAAGACATACGAACACATACAATTCATCTTTTCAATTATACTTTAATTCTCAACTCCAAGTCACATGCCCGGTGTGCTTACCGGTCACGTAAGGAGGAAAACTCCCATCTGGCAAGATCCGGTGTGCCCTCCGGTCTACCGCGGTGTACACCGAAATTCTCAACGGCCTACGCAGACTTCGTGATCCATTGACCACAGCATCTCGATCATACTTTCGAGGCATCCGGGGTAGAATCCTCCCAGGCATCGTGGTTCCATGGATCACGGCATCCCGCATTCCCTACGGCTCCTCGGGGCATCATCGAATCACAGTCTAACGGCATTTCAATTATTTCAATCAAGCAATTACCAGCACAAGTACTTTTTCATTCACTTTCCAGATTACAAACACATCAAACAACGTCACTTAATTTCTCATTCCGATTCAAGCTCACGGTACCGTGATTATAATTCTAACAACCTATTACACAATGCCACAATAAGAACCAACACGAAACTGACATACCGAACATACCATTTAGGTCTCATGGTTACAACTTGCATTAATAAACAGTCATTTTGCAAAGTCTAACTCCCTACCTCCTTGGATCATCCATGAACCGTCCACGACCCAAATTCTAATGCCTAACTACTTGCTCATCCCCACCATGACTACAACCTTCCTCGGTTACTCAAAGAAATACACAACCATGTTCCGTATTTCGCTCACATTCAGAATCATTCACCGCCACCTCAGTCCTTGCTCTGTTCACGGCTCCTTGAATCACCTCGTCTACACTTGCACCGAGTTACTTCACCATCCCGGACTCACCAACCGACTTGCCATCTTCCAAATTTTTAGTCGTAGCTCACTCTCAACAAACCCCGGCACTTATCTACAAGTCAAATGACACTAATAGCATTCGCTACACTCACCTATCAATGGCTCCGCAAATCACACTCTGACTGATTATCCAACAATCATTGACCCGCAAGTCGAGTTCGCACTTTATTCATATCGCGGCTTCATTCACACCGCGCCATTAGCACCCCCACCAACCAATCCAGCAAACAACAGCAGCAGCAAGCCTATTCATGACCCAATTCTCGTGCATGCGACTATCGGATAGTATAGAATGACAGAAGTTCACTTGCCTCTCGTGACTGGTTCGGTACTGTGCTGTCTCGGAACGAGGGAGAGGTTTAAGAGCTTCCCGGGGCTCCTTGTCGCGCTTCTCAAGCTCACAGGCGCTAAGGGAGTCGCCGGCCTTCAGTCTTGTCCAGGCGGTGCAGTGTCGGACGGAGCAAAGTGAGCGAAGCTAATGAGGCGGAAGAACCGAAGAAAACCGCAGAAAAGCGAAGAAGATGGAGTCGGCGGAAGAAATAAGGAGAGAGAAAAAGATTGGAGGTTTTTCCCTTATTTGCATGCAGCAAGAGAAGAAATGATGATGTGGCGTGAGAACAAGAGGTTGGGTGGCAGAGAACATAAACTAACGTGGCAAGGAGAGGGGAATGAGGAGATGACTGTAGATGGCGTGGCATGAGGAGGGTGATGGCAGGACAGAATGGAAGAGGAATAGATTTCTTTTGGATCGGCAATTTCAAGAAATCTCTCCAACCCCCGCCCCCACCCCCCCCCCCCCCCCCCCCCCCCCCCCCCCCCCCCCCCCCCCCCTCAACTTGCATGTAAGATTTTAGTGGAAAATGGTGCCGTGGACAGGTGAACGTGGTAATAACTTCCATCGTGGCATGCAAGGAGCATGCAAGGAGAAAGATGACGGACCGGCGGTGTATTGTATTGTTGGCGGTAAGGATGATGGTGTGGAAACTAGGAAGAAGAAATTACAACATGAATTCGTACAGATGAAAATAACGTGAACGGTTAGTTCATAAAATGACGATAACGAATGAAAAGATAGGAAATCGCAGGATGTCGTGCAGTGGTTGACGTGGTGGTGTCCGAAGTTGACACTTTTCAACTTCTATAGATAAGCAGGACTAGCCACTACCTTGCATTCGTTTACTTTGTTCGTTAAACGAACCGATGAAATTCGGGATATCACAATAGGGGTGAGCATGGTTCCAGATTCTAGCTTAGAACCTAAGAACCTGACTAGTGGGAACCTGTAGATTCCAAGTTCCAAATTGATGAAACTGTTTTGAGGGGTAGGTTTCAGGTTCTAGGTACGCGGAACCTGGAACCTGGAACCTGAAACCTAATCAAGGTTTTTGTATTTTTTTTTTCTAGGTTTATGTCTTTACGTGATCTTGCAGTATTTCATGGCGTTAGATGATGGGTGTATAGTCTGAAATCACTAATTGAGCTTTCATTTTATGGGGGTAAGTACAGTACAAGTGCCATAACTTTTGTACGAAAGACACTTAAGTGCTATAACTTTTTTTTTGCTCACTTTTTTTTTTTGGTAAGGTTTTTTTTGGCTCACTTGAGTGCCATAATTTCCGAAAAAAAGATTACTCAAGTGCCACTTACGAGTTGGTCGTGAGGGCCCAAAATCACGACTTTTTCGGTCGAACGGTGACCTTCCCGGTGAGGCGAGCACCACCAGCTTGAAGAAGGGGTGTCGGTGAATCATTCCATGGCCTCCGTTCGTCTCGAAATTTCCGTTTTAACCTCCGTTGACGAAGGTAAAATGCTTCGTAGTCACACAATTTATTAAACCGATTTGTGTGACTACGAAACATTTTTACCTTCGTCAACAGAGGCTAAAACAGAAATTTCGAGACGAACAAAGGCCATGGAATGATTCACCGACACCCCTCCTTCAAGCTGGTGGTGCTCACCTAGCCGGGAAGGTTACTGTTCGACTGGAAAAGCCGCAGTTTCAGGCCCTCACGACTAGATTGTCAGAGAGGTTAGTTGTGAGGGCCCGAAACCGTAGCTTTTCCAGCTAAACGGTGACCTTTTCGGTGAGGCGAGCACCACCAGCTTGAAGAGGGGGTGTCAGTGAATCATTCCATGATCTCCGTTTGTCTCGAAATTTCCGTTTTAGCCTCCATTGACGAAGGTAAAAATGCTTTGTAGTCACACAAATTGGCTTGATAAATGTGTGACTACAAAGCATTTTTACCTTCGTCAACGGAGGCTAAAATGGAAATTTTGAGACGAACAGAGACCATTGAATGATTCACCGACACCCCCTCTTCAAGCTAGTGGTGCTTGCCTCACCGAGAAGGTCATTGTTCGGCCGGAAAAGCCGCGATTTCAGGCCCTCACGATCAGCTCGTAAGTGGCAATTAAGTGGTCTTTTTTTTTAAAGTCATGGCACTCAAGTGAGCCAAAAAAAAGTTATGGTACTTAAGTGTCCTCTGTACAAAAGTTATGGCACTTGCACTGTACTTATCCCCATTTTATGACTTTTTAATGTTTCATATTTTTCGTCTATCTAAATATAAGTTGTGGTCAGTGATTCATAGCAGCAAGTGATAGTCATGCAAGGAAATGATTCACTATAATTATTCAATTAATAATACAGTTGGAACCTAAGTAGAACTTGAAACCGACCCCGGAACCTATGATAGGATAGGTTCCAAGTTTCAAAAAATAAGGAACTTATTCTCATGGACAAGTTCTATGACATTCTGAATTCGACCCACTTCCAGGATCAATGAAATAGATATATATTTCTCATTTCGTTTTAGCAAGTCTTGCCCAGAATTGATCACTCTTGAGACACTAACCAATAAGGAATGGCTAATTAGGGAAACAGAACGTGGACCCCCGAACTCAACCGTAAATCGAGCTTCGATTCCGAGGAACGACGAGGGAATATTTTAGATTAATGTGGGCCGATCCAAGGAAGATGACGGATTTGGTATTGCCAACGACGTACGATCAGATCGCGAGTGATTCCGTATAATCAAGAGTATGCGCGGCGAACGATCCTAAACTTACTCCGAACGATCGCGACCTCCAGAACTAGCGATAAATCCTCGCATTCTCTTGGAAATCGAGACAGTCACGACTCGAGTAACCCGAGGTCGATACGCGTAATCCCTAAAAAGCCGCCCGTTAGTGAGAAACGCTAAAATCGCATTTAAGCGAAATTAATTGTTGAGTTGAATCCGGATTTGAGTGTCGAATTTCACAGACGTACTCAACTAATTTGCAAGGACGACGTCGTAATAGTGTGGCCAATCATATGTGAGATCGGTATGGTCGAAAAATGGATTTTTGGATCGAGAGTGGAAAATTACCATTTTGCCCCTGAGCCCTATGCATTAATTCCGAATTTTTGAAGGACAAAATGGACTTGTTCAGCCCCTAATGTGACCGAAATTCATGGATAATTAAGCCCCCACCACTCTTGCTCATTCCCCATTTCACTCCTAGATATTTTGCTCAAGATGAAATCTTGGCCATTGATTTTGGATATGATTGATGGGTCTTTGAATTCTAGCCATTGGATTAATGTGTTAGTGGGGTGGGTAGGTTAGTCTTTGTGAGTGGAGTGGGTCACCTACTCCCACTCAAGCTTTTGTTCAAAACTCTCTCTCTCTCTCTCTCTCTCTCTCTCTCTCTCTCTCTCTCTCTCTCTCTCTCTCTCTCTCTCTCTCTCCCCCCTCATTCCCCATTTCAACCGGCCATCACTCCCCCTCTCACTCTCTCCATTTTCTCTCTTCCCGCTCGGCCACGTGAAGCTAGCCGCCAAAGCAGCCACCGCCGCGGCTGTGCTATCCCGCCGGAGCCTTACACGCCACCGCCAGCGCGCCGCCGCCTCACACACTAGCCCTCACCCACCAATACCACTCGACCACCTCATCCCCTCTTTCTCTCTCTCTCTCATTTCAGCACCACCAGCACCGACCAGCCCAGCCTCGGCCGTGTGACCGCCGCCCAAGCGCCGCCACCGCCGACCACCCCTACCGCCTCGCGCCACCACCATAGCCACCCTCACCTTTCCCCTCCCCTTCTTCCACGTCACACGACCCATCACCATCACCGTCACCCCCCCTCTCGTCGTTCATATTAGCCGTGGGCCACCAACCCGTTGTTCGCCGCCGTGGAGTCGCTGGAGTTCCCTGCTGGTCCGGCGTTATCCGACGACCGTCCGGTCCATTTTTCCCCCTTGTTCAACCCTCATTTGGAGCTTAGGATTTGGGTGAGTGGAAACCCTAAACCCTAATTAGGATTTTGTGCATTTTTAGACAAGTTTAGGGGTTAATTAGGGTAATTTAGGGGTTGTTTTATGGCGGGTGATTAGGGCTGACCATGAGGTGATTTTGGGAGCCTAATGCAATGTTTTAATGGTGATTTAGAGGTGAGGAATGGTCTGATTAGTGACTGAGTAGGGTTGGCTTGATTGGACTTTTTGTGGCTAATCTATGGTTTAAATGTGGGTTGCCATGTGTGCCTTGATTTGACCATGAAGTGGCTAATTTGTATATGGTTTGAGATTAATTGTGTGATGTTAGAATGAGTGTTTGTTATGGCCATGAGATGAGGGGGCATTGTGGGCCATAGGCTTGCGTGATTTCGATGGATTAATTGCGTGATTTCGTGTGCCCAATTGTGGACCGTGACTGAATTGATTTGAACGGTAAATTGGGCATGTTGCTATGTTGAATTGAGTACTTGATGTGGATTCGATTGATGCTTTGAGTTTTGGATGTTATGGCCATGGTTTCGTGCATATTGAGTGACGGCATGTTATGTGAATCATGTGAATTTGTGCGAATGGCATTGAGCATGTGGTCACTTAAAAATACCCCGAGGCATCATTTTCGTGGAGTATTGAACCCGTCCTAATGCATTTAACGCGGGACGATGCCCGGATTACCGAATGATGGCCAACCTGAGGCGTCGTTCACGCAGGTTGTGTCATGGACTTGAGGTGTGATACGCGAGTCCCAAGCAATAATAGACCTGATGCATTTAACGCGGGTTGAAGATTAAATGAGAAATTGGCTCGTGTGCAAAGTATGCATTAATGAGTACGAGCATGCGTATGGCGAGTGATCGTGACCAATTATTAAAGCGTATGTGCCATTATTGGTTTCTATGTTATTATTAATTGCCTAACCTACAGGGTCAATGATAGATTTGATTTGGCCTCGAGGGCCTAAGTCGTTTGTGTACTGGACTGTTCTTGGTTAGTTACTTGTCTGGAGGCGCATGTTAACCTAGTTTAGGTTTAGGGGACCTACTTACTGAGATTCATTCTCACTGTTATTAAACCCCAACATTTCAAACCCCCAACCTTGAGGATGGCCGGCATACCACTACATTTTGGGATCTCGGACCGTATAGAGCGTTCGGTGACCGAGTACCCCGGTTGAAACGGGGAGGCGTATATTAGGTTTTATACTATTGTCTAGGTCGACGAGGGCGGGCTACAGCTCAAGGCCCATCCTTACCTTAGTTGGTGCTACCGGGACCAGACTAGCTTTCATGGGCCCCTTAGGACTTTCAACGTCCCGTTTGATGGGTTAGGCTAGTGAGACCCACATGCTGCTGATGGGGAGGTAGTGAGCCCCGACGCCGTGTCCGAGACGGATTCTGATCCTCAGCCAGTCATCTTCGAGTCCGACATGGATTTCGACCAAGAGGAGGAGGAGCCGATGGAGTGGGAGTCCGATCCCGAACCGAAGCCGATGGAGCTGGAGTCAGAGCCGGAGGATGATCCCGAGGAGGAGCCATTAGAGGTCGAGTCCTAGCCAGAGTCTATGGAGTTCGAGTTGTCCGATGATTCATCCGAGTCTTCGGGATCCAACCTGGATTCGATACTTAGGGGTTAGTCTTGAACATAGCTAGGGTTTAGGGCCGACACTTTTTTGGAACGAGCCCTTCTTAGATCTAGTACCTAACCGCCCCGAGCCACGTATTCCTTTTTGTTGGCGGTGGCTTACTAACCCATTTTTGGCCTATGTATATTTCTGTTTCTAATGGATATTGTAAATCCTCCCTTGTTTAATGTAAGTATGTATTTATGGTATTTGTTGCTACCTTGGTCATGTTTATTTATGTACGGGTGCATGATCGTTTTCGCATGTGTATTATTCTCTGATTTGGGTTTTGGGTCGGCGACGAGTCCTGGGACGTCGCACCAATATGACTGAAGAGGGATGTTGCGTGCCGTAGGGTTCAGGGCGTGATAAGTTCCACCAAGTGAAATCTGTACGGAACATGGAACCACTCACTCCTAGTATCAATTCACGCAATGACTTCTCAGTTTAATTATATTTATTTAAACCGTAATATCAGGAAAACTAGTCTTTTGTATTCTCTTTGGTGAATGATAAGCTTGTTCAGTATTGTTGCGTTTATTTTCATTTTATTTAGCTAAAAATGAAATTAAAAAAAAAAAAGAACATGTTAGACCCTGGAATCTACCTTAGAACCTGTGATAGGGTAGATTCTAGGTTATAAGTTCTTACGGGTAGGTTCCAAAAAATAAGAAACCTGTACCCGAAGATAGGTTCCAGATTTTAAGTGAAACATGTAAGGAATCTGGAGCTGCCCACCTCTAGTAAAACAGCAAGTTCCATCTTGAAAGTGGAGGTAACTGCCGGTTTTATGATTATTTCAAGGGTGAAGACCGATTTCAAGAGTTGGACTTCACAAGGTAGTGTAGATACAGTGATAATCCAGGACTCTTAAGAAAATCAGAACGAAATTCAAACGACCATGATGCATTCCTTCTTCTTGTGAAGTGAGCCTCAAGATGATGACCGTGGATTTCCACTGCCATTCCAGTATCACCCCAAGACATTTTGTCTTGATCATTACCTGATCCATTAACTTGTCCATCGAAGAGCTGGGTCCATACACTCATTTGTCGTTTTTCATGACTGAGTCGGTATCGCACATGCGGGTGCTCTTCCTCGAAGGAGCTATCACTCTTTTGACAAAACTAGCACTAGACTGATCTCCTGACAGCAGAGGAATCGAACCGGGAGGTGGCCTATCTAGAAGCGTAGAACCGTTTCACCAATCTAGTTTGTAATTAGTTTGCAAATTGAATGAATTGTGGGACTTAGTTTAGCACTGAAGAATAGATTGTGGGTTCAACCGCAAGAAATAAAAAGGTTGGGGACTCAATTGATTTGTGGAAGTTTCCCACAATATCCTAGTCATTCTTTACCATATCTGCAGCACATGTATCCCTCGAGCAAAGGCTAAATCAATCCCGGGCAAGGCTATTGGTCTGGACTGTTTTCATCACCATCGAGTACAGGGCCCGAGATGACAATGCTCCTCAATTTAGGTCAAATTTTTGTAACTTGGAATCGGATAGTCCATAGGTTTTTGCTTGTAATAACTATTACTTCACCCCCCTAGTTTAATTGATATTACAATATGTCTATAATAGTTATTTCCGATTCAAGCTTTAAACGGGCCTAAAAAAATTTGAACTCGGAACTTCCTACTCTAATAGCATTTTTTGAGATTTTGTAAGATGACTGCCAACTGTTTTAAAATTTTAAGTTGCGAAATAAATGCGTGGTTTAAATATTTAAATATTCAAATACACAAAAATCACATATTATATGATTGATAAAAAAATTTAAAAAAATTAAGTAACTAAAGAAATGTAACAACAAGGAAATTGCATGAGTCTATGGTGATCACAACTTTACAAAAGAAAAAATTCACGAAAAGAAGGTACAGTTATCTAAGTTATCATGACCAAATCATTATATTATTTATAATATAATTATTATCTTAATCACTAATCATATTATAGTTGATGCCCAAATTTTTATTTAATTATTGTTTCAATCATACCACTAATTATGTAAAAATATTATTACTAATGTACATGTGGTTTTAAACTCGTGGATTTTAATTGACTATTGAAATCATAGTTACTATATTCTCTATAATTCTATTTAGGAATATTTTGAGAATTCTCATACTATTCCACGTTCATTACGCATGTCATTTATGAAACAAAATAGTGTAATAGGTATAACATTATTTAGACCAAATGGCGCAATAGTTACTACATCCATATTACATGGTAACGCAATAACTATTACATCATCACCGTATTCCATTACTATACCCAAACAGGCTATAAATACGAATACGATACCATTGTTACAAAGCTAGAGCTTAATAGTTCGATTTTCTAAGAGCTCCAATTTTTTATTTCCACCACATAACCATAGACCCCCCATTATTTCGATGCTTTATCAATGGTATATCCATCTATTACGAATTTATGAGAAAAGTGTCAGACAAGTCCTAAACCTTTTAATTGTGTTAATTTAGCTAAATTGACACTAGGTCAAAAGGTTTGAGACTAAATTTTTTTTTTGTGTCAAAAAAAAAATTTAGTCTCAAATCTTTTGACCTAGTGTCAATTTAGCTTTTCTGATTAATTTTGATCGGATATTACTAACGTGGCACCATTTGGGCTATGTGACACCGCCGACACTAACATGAACAATTTCTAATAATATTTTAATAATTTTTCGATTTTTCTTTTTTATTTTTTCCTTTCTTCTTCCTTTTGCCGGCAACTGACCACCGACCAAAGGCGATGACTGGCCACCATCCATGGTCGGGCGAGCTGGCTTCTCCTGGCGACACCCGACGATTTCGCGTTGGCCTAGGCGAGGGGGGCCCTCACCTGTGGCAAGCAACAGCGACCCTCGTCCAGGCGAGGCTAGCCTGCCCAACCATAGCCGGTGGCCAGTGGCCGATCATCGGTAAAAGGAAGAAGAAGGAGAAAAAGAAAAGAAAAGAAAGAATAAAAGAAAAAAAACAAAAAAATATAAATATATATAAAAATATTAAAATGTTATTAAAAATTATCACGTTAGCACTAGCGGTGTCACGTAAGTCGGCCAATGCCCACGTCAAAAATATCCATCCAAAATTAGCCGTCATGACTAAATTAGCATAAGCCCAAAAGTTTGGGACAATTAAAATTAAATTTGCACAATTAGAAGGTTTAAAACTAAATTGACACAAATATAGTAAATTTAGAATTTTTCTGACATTTTTCCCATGAGTTTATAGCGATAAGAACGAGAAATTAATTTTAAAAGAAGAAGAAGAAGAAGACGACCCAAACAATGAGAATATTGGGGAGCTGCAAAAATTAAAATGCGGCAGAAGAGAATCGGAGCAAGCAAGAGTCGTCGGCCCAACTTAAATTAATATTCCAAGTCAACTATCCAATGTAGGTGTGGGTGTGAACATTGACTTTGACCAAGAGAAATTTAATTTCCAATTGAATGCACACAGATCGGGCCGTACACATTAAAGTGGAATCCACAATCGATAGACGCCATCGTCTTGTTCTCTCCGGTCAACAAACAAAACCTCAACAAGTCAAATGAAGATTAATATGACGCTGACGCGCACTAAATCTGCTCCCCGCGATTACATAGAGAGAGATTGCTTTTCCTGCTTCCGAACTCTATTTATTTTTATTTATTTCGCAAAAAATAAATAATTTAAAAATAATATATTTATAAAAATAATATTTTATATCGCTTATAAAATTAAATTAATAAAAATATTTTTATCATTCACGAAGATATCTAAACATAAGTTATTGACTAACTATTTTAAAGGGTTAATTTTAAAAAAAAAGCATCAATTTTATCTTGAGTAATAATTTTGGCTTAAACTTTTTTTTTGTCTCAATAAAATTAACGACTTTTACTCTAATCTCAAATCTGGCCCTAGTGATTTGAAATTTTCAAATTGTGCTAGTTACATTTGGCATTTAAGTGAAAGTTGATAATTTTTTAGGAGACAAAAAAAATTCGGACCAAAATTGTCACTCAAAGTAAAGTTTGTGCTTTTTTTGTAATTAGGCCATATTTCAAACGATACAAACAATCATTTTTTAAAAACGTAAAAAATATAATTTTTTGAATCATTATATGTATGCTGCTCTGTTGTTGAAGAGATCGAGGGGTATGGATGCTAGTATCACAGGTGCGGGGTTCGATTCTCGCGTTTTGTAAGAGGTAAAGCAAACGTCAAAGCGTGAGAAAGTTAGAGATAGAACATACAAAAAAATAAAAAAAAGAATTATTTATTTTTTACTAAATAAATGAAATGTTGAAACTTTCTCCGTCGTTTTGTTCTCCTAACATGTTAGCCTTGCTTTTTGCAGCTGCGTGAAAGGCCAACTTCCTTTCCCTCTAGAAGGCTAGAAAAAGAAGATTGGAAAGCAAAGGTAGACGTGAATGCACAAAGCTAACGCCGAAAGCAGAAGTGCGAAGTAAAGTGCTTATGCCTGATTGGGCACATATCCTACTCTCCACAACATCGGAATACGTTGAAAGAGAGAGGACTCTTAGAAAACCTTAGCCCCATACTTTAAAGGAAAACATGACCTAAATAATTCATGAATTTTGGCACGATTTACATTGAGGTCTTTGACCTTTTAATTTATTCGATGCGTTCCATGAACTTTTGACATATGTTGAATTCAGTTACTGAATTATATGAAAATATTCAATATTGTCCCTTAACTTGAACTAATGGAAGGATAATATTGGACATTTCATATGGTCTAGTTAAAGGACCATATTGAACAAATTAAAAGTTCATGGACCACATTGCACATTAGATTAAAGTTTAAGGACTACATCGAATAAATTAAAAGTTCATGGACGATATTGCACATTGAGCCAAAAGTTTAAAAATCATTTGTGTAATTATCCCAACTCCAAAAGAGTATACCAATCAGTCAAACTTACCCACATTGCAAAGGGCGGACTCCTTGCACCCTTTGGGTTGATTGGCATAAGAAAAAATAAAATAAAATTACGATTAACAAAAAGATTGATGCAATGCTAGCTAGCAATTATCAGATTTAGCATCCTGAGAGTAAAGTTGTGAAATAACTAAGCACAACAGCTAAGATTGGGTGAATTGGTTGTTCTTGAAAAGTATAAAAACTTATTCCTGAAGGACCTGTACAATGTGTTGCTAGAATGGAAAGCAGTATCGCTTATTAAATAAATATTTGAGGAGTTAAGAAGAATGAAGAGATGCAAAACAAATTTACGACAATTCGACCTACTCCATTCTCTCAGCTCCAATAGCCTCATTATGTTTGAGTGTTACTTGCTTTAGTTGTGGCATAAGATCTCACGTTGGAGTAGGTAGATGTGAAAACTAGCATTTCGTCGTGGTGCATTAAAGGAGAAGACTCATATGAAGCAGTTAGAGGGATTTGCTATTCAGGGTAAAGTTGACCGTATTTGATTATCAAAGAAATATCTTTTATGACTAGTCAGGTACATTCAAAAAGTCAGTTGAATAGAAATTTACATAGAAAATTAGACGATGCGTTTTTTATTCATCTCTTTTTATAAGGAAAACTACCCAAAAAGTCCTAAACTTATAATTCAATTATAAATCTTTCAATTTGACTAATTTTGTATGATTACAAAATTTGCCGATTGAGTTCTTACTATATCTGATGCAAACACTAATCATTTTACGTGGCACGATTGGAACTGACGTAGATAATTTTTATAATTTTTTAAAAATTGCATTTATTATTTTTTTTCTTTTATTTTGCCAAGTGAGGGTCATTGATTGGGTGAGGGCCAGCAAGCCCATGTCGGCCACAAGCAAGGGCGCGAAGGCCCTACCCCAGGGCCATCGTGGCCCTTGGCAAGGCCTTTGCGACCAACAAGGGCCCTCGCCCAGGGTTGCCAGCCATAATGAAAATTAAAATAAAAAATTCAAAAACAATAAAATAAATTCAAAAAAGTTTTACAAACTATAAAAATTCTCCATATTAGTACCGGTCATGCCATATAAGACAATCGACATTTAAATCCACAATTTCTAGCCAAAATTGGTCAAAATGACTCAATCGACAAATTGTCAAAAGTTTATAACTAAATTAATAAAATTTAAAAGGTTTAAAAATGCAATATATATGATTTTTTCATTTTATATGTTATTCAAACTTTAGCTGCAATTCTCTGACCAAAAAAAAAAAACTTTAGGTGCAATTCCATCTTGACAAGAAACAGCTCTTTCGTGACAAAACAAAAAGGCGTCCGTTCACACTTCAACTCGATCTGTAAAGCACACCAAATCAAATTGATTTGGTCACGTCCAAGAAGATTCTCACTAAGGTCCGTACGTTGAATGCACTCGACTTTCCGTTATGTTGTACATCCGTTAGCTGTGAAATGTCCTTATTAGCTTGGCAATATAATTGGAGTACAAAATGAAGGAAATTGCAGTTACATCCGCCCCCATTTTGCATGATTAATATATGGAATGCGAGTAACATGGGAAAAGTTCTTTAAATTTACAAGTTTTCTTTTTTTTTTTTAATCAAGTCCATTCGATAGTTTTAGCAACTTGAAGGGGAAGTTAGATGCATTAGTGTTAATAAAAATTTGATGCTTGAAAATAGCCAGTGCTGCTATAGCACAAAAAGCTATTGAAGTTTTGTTTAATTGTATCTTGAATTATCAAATCGGGAGATCGAGATCGAAAGAGGTGTTTATAAATACGACATAGTATTGTATCATCAATCCGCAATCATTGAAAACAAAAAAGAAAAGGTTGACTAATTCATAAATCTCAATCAGTGGAAGATGCAACATAACGATATATTGTTGGACACTTGTACAATATATCATCGCACCATACAATATCAAATGTCAGCTATTTGATGGCACATATCGACAAACAAAATAATCAATTGCTTGATAATTTTTCGAGGTTAAATGACACAAATCCATATATTATTAGGGTTAATACCACAAAAACTACAAACTGGTACACTTGTAATAAATTTATCCCAAAAAAAAATTTTTACCATAAAAAATTATAAACTGGTACACTTGTGATAAATTTACCATCATTTAGCTTTCATCAAATTTCATCTCTAAATTTGCTGACGCTGATGGCACATGGTGATGTGGCGTGAAATCCATAGTGTAAATACTATGAAAAACTTCAAATTTGTTCGTTAACGGAGGGTAAATTTGTCATAAGATTACTAATTTGAGGTTTTTAATGGTAAAAAAATTAGTTTAGGGTAAATTGTCACATGTATACTGGTTTGGGGTTTTTAATTATCAAAATATTAGTTTGGAGTAAAATTGTTACAGATTTACTAGTTTTGGGTTTTTAGTGATAAAAAAAATTAGTTTAGGATTAATTTTTAGTTTGGAATTTTTCGTGGTATTAACCCTATACAATAACATTCATCCTCGCGCATTAAATTTCTTCTTCCACGATGGGGTTCTGACCGGCAGCATGCACACCAAGCACAGGGAACTCACTTTGTGACCCACAAGAATTCCGGCGAACCGAATCGTTACCACCACTAAAAGGAAGCTCATAATTCATAGGGAAAATTCCATTTTGGTACCCAAAGTGAGGTAAAATTCTCAATTTAGTACCCAAAGTGGACAAAGTGTCAAATAAGGGTCTGAAGTACTTAATCAGTCTTAAATAAGGGCCCGAAGTGCCCAAAAAGTCTCAAATAAGGGTCTGGGTTGCTGGCTGGCCAAAATGTCCGTCGGCAGCCAAGAAAAGGTACTGTTCCGGCACCGGAACAGTACTTTTATTATTTTTTTACATTTTTTTCTTTCTTTTTTCTTTTTTTTCTTTTCCTTTTCCTTTTCTTTTTTTTTTTTCTCTTCCTTCCGTCGGCCTCAAGGGGAGGCTGCTCTCACTAGTGTCGAGCCAGGGCCGCCCCTGCCTGGACAGGGGTGCCCGTCGCCCAACGCCAGTGAGGGAGACCCTCGCCATGGGTCACCCTCGCCCGCATCGGGCGACGGGCGTCCTCGCCTGGGCTGGGCAGGCGAGGGTCGCCCTCTCTGGCGTCGAGCGAGGACAACCCTCGCCCACCCGACGCCGGCGGGGGTGCCCGTCGCCCGACGCCGGCGAGGGCGACCCAGGGCAAGGGTCGCCCTCACCAGCGTCGAGCGAGGCCCGCCCCCGCCTGGGCTAGGCGGCCGAGGGTGGCCCTTGTTCGACCCCGGCGAGGGCGACCCTCGCTCGCCCAGCCCAGGCGAGGGCGGGCCTCGCCCAATGCCGGCAAGGGCAACCTCCGCCTGAGGCCGGCGGAGGGAAGAGAAAAAAGAAAAGAAAAGGAAAAGGAAAAGAAAAAAACAGAAAAAAGAAAGAAAAAAAGTAAAAATAATAATAAAAGTACTGTTCCGGTGCCGGAACAGTACCGTTTTTGGCCGTCGGCGGACATTTTGGTCGGCCGGAGACCCAGACCCTTATTTGAAACTTTTTGGGCATTTCGGACCCTTATTTGAGACTGACTAAGCACTTCAAACCCTTATTTGACACTTTATCCACTTTGAATACCAAATTGAGAATTTGACCCCACTTTGGGTACTAAAATGGAATTTTCCCTAATTCATATGTACTGCAAAAATGAGGAGCCAATGGGATGATCACTCTGTGCTTTTGTCCATTTGTGACCAAGACCAGCTGGTCAAATGTGTCGTCTCCACAGAAAATGAAAGTCCATCAGGCAAGAAAGCATGGCCACATCTCATTCTTACGTGTTCTGCACCTCTCGCCCATTATCTTTTGGCACAGGCAATTTCACTCGTCTGGATGAAAACATTACCCCGAATTATTGTGTACCGAATTTTGCTTTATTTTTGTCGTTTTGGGATTATGTATTGGGTCGGTCTGTTTCCGGAAACATTCATGCTGCTGAATATGATTAATCAAGAGTATAATTTTCGCATAAAATGACGTCATTTTCATGTATTTGGACTGGCTTTTAAAATGGAGTTTATAGACATTTACCAATGTTTATTCCGTGGACTCAAGTAGGGATAAGCATGGTTCCAAAGTAAAATCCGAAATCGAAGAATCAGACCAGTGGGAACCTATTCGGTTCTAGGTTCCATCAAACTTGAAACCTGAAACTGTTCACCCCTAAACTAAAATTCTAACCACAAAAATCTTAGGTTTGGGCAGGACCGAGAGCGGTTGGGGTCCTTGGTCCTATTGCTGGAATATGACAACTCGACTTGGTCCTAATAGGTCAAGCCCTCCAAAAAGGGTAACTTATCAAGATGCGTAAATTTTACTTGATTGTTCAAGTGCTTACTCGCAATTATTGGATCACTTTATAAAAAATAATTCTATGCATCAATCTTAGTATCATTAGTTTTGGTATCAATTCAGGGGGCACCAAATGATGGTTAGCATAATTACCTTCTGAAGACGCACTTTCGCCGCAGTATTATTGACGTTGTTCGTACTTTATACTACTTGGTAAGAGTGTAGACTAAAATTTCCTTCAGCTGGTGGCCTCTCACCATCTAGGATGGCGGCAATCTGTACTTCACCTAACAATACCAAGCTTGTATTGAAAACTAATGTCTATCTTAGTTATTTTAGTGATGAAAAGAAGACCTAGAAATATTTTTTGAGCAGACATTCGGGGAAAAATTAAGAAAAAAGGTTTTGCTATAAGCATAAAAAAATTCAAAAGAAGCGATTGTGACCTAATTCTTCCTCGAAAGCATTATATGGAGAGGTTACTTTATATAGTGGATTTCCCGCGGTGACAAAATGATACAACCTTGCTAATTGGATCTCAGATTCTAATGAAACAGAACCCGTGGTGGAGGTGCTGTAACTTGGAAATCAACCAAACAAATTTACGATGGAAATGACAATCTTGCTAGACCAAAAGTTAACTTGGTTGAAGCAGATGATTCTGATGACGTAAATGCTGCAGTTATTTCTTATGCCAATATTGTGACTAATGTGAAAGAGGGGTTAGTAAACATATACGTAAAAAAAAAATGCTTTACCCTCCTACACTCTAATAGGGGAAGGATAAGAGATTATTTATTTTAGTGATTTGAGAACTGCTCAAGTTTTCGGCAAATTTCTTAGCATATGTAATGTGGTAAGGCAATTACTTAAAGATGGAATTTTGTCCATTGATATTTGGCCAATCCTCTAACTATTCATCGAGGAGAATGGGACTTAAGCCAGTTGAGAAAAATCAACGGTAACGGTAACCCAACTTATTTGATTGGCAATCCCATGAAAATCAACTGTGACGGTAACAAGTCACTTGTTGACCTAATGATGCACTATTAAAAATTATTGTCCCTCCTATGGTGAGAATAGTGCAAGACTGCAATGAAAGAGGGGTTGGGTTAAGCTCTAAATGATGTGTATCAAATTGTAGTATATACTTGATAAGATCACCTATATATAAGTATGGAGCGGAGCCACTCCTATGAGAATTTTGGCAAAATCTCCTCGGCACTTACGAATAAACTAGGCATGCACATGGCCTAGTAGCGTAGAACCGCGCCAAACAACAAAGCAATATTAAAAAATTAAGCTGAAGTATATATTAGGTACTTTCAAAAAAATAAAAAGGGTTAATACCATGAAAAGTCTCAAATTGGTATATCTATGACAAATTTACCCTAAACTAATTTTTTGATTACCAAAAATCCCAAACCGATACGTGTGTGATAAATTTACCCTCCGTTAATTTTTATTAAATTTTACTATCAAATTACTGAGTTAGATGACACGTGAGCGATGACGAGTGTACTGGTTACCCTCAATTTATCACAGGTATACCAGTTGTGATTTTTCATGATATTAATTTAATTTAATGAAAATTAACGAAAGATAAATTTGTCATAAGTGCACGGTTTGAGGTTTTTGATGATCAAAAAAATTAATTTGGAGTAAATTAGTCACAAATATATCAATTTGATATTTTTCATGATATTATCCCAAAATAAAAATATGCAAAATGTCATTAGGTGAAAGGTTTGATATTTTCGTAATTTTTTGGGTGTGGTGTTAGGGGGTTCTGTATCTGTTGTAGAAACCATAGAATTTTGTCACCCTCGGATTCGCAACGGTTCCAAAACTCTAACGTCACGATATTCTCTCCACCTCGATCCGGGCCACACTGCACACGTTCCCAGAGCCCCCCAGTCATTGCACCTCTCTTACCAAGGCAACAAACAAACAAAACAAGAAGAAAACAACCCGCGATCTCTGGGGCGACCATGCCATTCCTCACCTGTTGCTCACTTCAAGAAAGGCTCCCAATTTACATAAACAAGAAATAACAAGAAGAAGAAGAAGAAGAAGAAGCAGCTCCAAAAATGGACCCAAATTTAATAATCTACACCGACGTAAACCAAAGAAAAATCGCCACCTCCCTCTCCAATCTCAATCTAGACAAAGAGAAAAATGAAAAGAAAAAAATAAATGTTCATCTCTCAACATCATGTGAATTATGAAAGAGAAGACGAGCAGCAACACTAGTAGTCCATCTCCAACACGCAAAACCACCCACCAACTCATCAAATTATTTCACACATCACCACCTCCAAGACCTTACTGAAAATTAACCTAATCACATCTTCCTTTCTCTTTTTTTTTTCAACCTAACAATAGTAGAGCACACCACAACAAAAAAGAAGAAGAAGATGGCAATTGACATATAGTAATTTTGAGAAGAAAAAAAATTGCACATCTAAATGCTTAGCGTTGCGGAAGCGGGTTCTACTTTCCTCAATTGGATCCCGTTCTTCTGCGATTCGTCCTCGTCGTGGTACACGTAGGCGAAGCCGCCGTGGCGGGTCAGATCCATGCCCGCCATCTCGTCCTCCGCCGAGATCCGCAGCAGCTTCAGCTTGTGGAGCACGAAGAACAGCGGCCCCATGGTGGCGCTGACCCACCCGGTTATCACCAGGATTTGGATCACGTGCGCGGCCAGGAGCCTCCCGCCGCCGCCCATGAGGAGCCCGTAAGGGCGGCCCGCCCCGTAGACATGGGCCACGTAGTCCTCCGAGGCGAAGAGCGCCGTGAAGAGCACGCCCCAGGCGCCGCACCCGCCGTGGAGCTGCGCGGCCTCGAGCGGGTCGTCGAACCTCAACTTCTCCGCCAGCTTGTTGCAGCCGATCAGCACCCCGGCGGCGACGAACCCGCATATGATCGCGGCCCAGGGCTCGACCACCGAGCAGCCGGCGGTGATGGCGGCGAACCCGCCGAGGAGGCCGTTGCACACGTCGGTCACGTTCCAGTGCCCGGAGAGGAGGCGCTTCCCGAACAGCGTGGTGAGCGCGGCGGTGCAGCCGGCGAGGGTGGTGGTGACGGCGGTCCGGCCGACGGCGCTCCACTGGCCGTAGTAGCTGCCGCTGGCGTACGGGACGAGGATCTTGTTGAACGAGCCGGGGTTGAAGCCGTACCACCCGAACCAGAGGAGGAAGGTGCCGAGGACGACGAGGGACGCGGAGTGGCCGCGGAGGGCGACGGAGCGGCCCGAGTGGTCGAAGCGGCCGATGCGGGGGCCCTCGATGAGGGCGCCCCAGAGGCCGGCGATGCCGCCAACCATGTGGACGACGCCCGACCCGGCGAAGTCGATGACGCCCGACCCGAACAGCAAATCGCCCGAGTTGAAGGCGCTGGCCCACCCGTCGGAAGACCAGAACCAGTGGGAGACGACCGGGTAAACGAACCCGGTCAAGAAGGCGGAGTAGATCAGGTAGGCGACGAACTGGGTCCGCTCGGCGATGGAGCCGCTGGTGATCCCGGCGGCGGCTATGGCGAAGGCCCACTGGTAGAGGAAGTTGCTGTAGTCGATGGTGGGGGACGGGACCTTCTTGAGGCCGAAGAAGTGGTGGCCGATGAAGCCGTTGGAGGGGGAGCCGAAGGCGAAGGCGAAGCCAAAGAGGTAGTAGAAGAGGCCGCCGGCGGCGGCGTCGAGGACGTTGGTGAGCATGATGTTCATGGTGTTCTTGGCGCGGACGGAGCCGGCGCAGAGCATGGCGAAGCCCAGCTGCATGGAGAAGACGAGGTAGGCGGAGAAGAGGAGGTAGGTGGTGTCGACGGCGTAGGAGGTGTCGGAGAGGCGGTCGGAGACGGCGGAGAGCTGGCCGCAGATGTAGGCGGCGGCGGCCGTGGCGTTGGTGGCGTTGGGGCCGAAGAGGGGGGCGAGCAGGTCGGCCGAACAGGTGGCGGCCGAAGCCATGGTTGATCGGGAGCGAGAGAGCTGGGGTGTGGGTGTTGTTGAGACTTGAGAGGAAATCAGGGGAGGAACAGTGGTTAGGTGTTTAAAAGGAGGGCGACTGAGTCTGAACGAGGAGAGAGAGGCAGAGAGAGAGATGACGACTTTTACTCCGCACGGAAGGAGACGAAGAGGAAAAAAAAAAAAAGAGAAGATGAAGCTTAAATTCTTTCTTGAAAATATTATATTTCTATCTGCCAAATTTAAAGGTCCGAAGACGTAAATTAACAAGGGAGGACCCTCTAATTTCATCTAAAGAAATAAAGTTCAAATATTTCAACTCACGAGACCCTTAAGAACAATAACCAAGGAAGCTTCTGTATTTTAAAGCTAATGGTCATAAGAATCGAGGCCATTTTAACCCTAAAAAATCAACTGTTTCAGCATGTTTCCTATCACTATTTTTTATCTGATCCGTACCACCATATTATTTTTGATCCGTTTGATATTTGATGGTTAATCTAAGTCTTTTTACTCCCTTACTAAGGTTTTGGGCGAATAAATAATTTGTTTATTATTTTAATATTCTTTGATTTTTTTTTAAATTTAAGTCCGCTATATTTTGATTCAGTCCTGACCTTTCGGCTTTCTATCTAATGCCTAAGGTGAACTTAAAAATAAAAAACGAATACAGAAATTTTAAAAAAAAATTTCTATTATTCTGCCAAAATCCAAAACATTAATCAACTTTTTAAAAGTTACGAAAATAGTATACAAGAACTTATGTTAACATTTGTATCTTGTTGAGATTCATGTTTTCCGGATTAATGGACCACATTGTACGTTTGGGTAAAGTTTAGAAATCATATTGAATAAATTAAAAGCCACATTACATATTGAGTCAAATTTTAACGACCGTTTTTCTCGTTATCCCAAAAAACTATCAATTGTAAATTGTGATTGTGAGGAAGCTTCTCCTCTTTCTTCCTAACTTTTCATTAGTGGGGATGGAAACTTGGACCATGTTCCCAAGAAATCCCGTGGGAGACTCATCGCTGACCAGTCTCGCTTAACTCAAGTTGACAAGCCACATAATATTACTTTATATTAACCACTGTAAATGCTACTCCTATATTTCAGCGAAAAGAAAATGCCGCTCCAATATTCTCGATTTTCAAAATATTAGTATATTTCGAAAGACGTGGCAAAGAGATATTAGCGAAATGAAAATTACAATATTTTTTTTATTGATTGTTTCACAAATGTCCTGGCTATTGAGCGAACGAAATACGAGTGCTTCGTATGCACCGTGCTCGATGTGATCTGCTCCTCCTCCTTTGGTTAGTCGATCCCATTCGACCTTTTCGATCGCCACCTACGAACCATCTTAGCTTGGTAAATCATCTTGTTTCTCAGAGGAAGAAACACATGGTTTATATCGATCGATCTAGGACACTACTATTTATACGGAACGGCAAATACATGACAGAAAGCAAAGAAATGACACAAGAAATGCAAGAGGTTCGGTTGATGTGACCTATATCCATGGATGACATAAGAGCAAAGATTCACTGGTCAAATTTGGGAATACGATGCAAGGGAAATCTCTAAAAAATCTCTACCCTCCAAAATACCCCAATATTTATCACACACTATTTCTGAGATATTACAAAATTAATGCTCATATATGTGTATATATATTGACACCTCGGGAGGAAATGCTGAAAACCATTATATTTGTACCCTCTGCTTATGCCACAAATCTTATGATCAATCGGATCATTGCAGTTCTATCGAATTGAGTTAAAAATAGGGATGGTGCATCCTACTTAATAGGAGTGATCGATTTCCAGTCCGGTCCCATCCAATTGAACCAGTCACTTATTTAACATGAAGATGAAATTAAAAAAGAAAAAGGGCAAGAGATTTTGGTTTTTCTCTGGCAAAAAGAAAGAGGTCCAACTAATCAATCAGAGAAATCTTCCATGCTTTTCTCCTGCAAATTTCGGCTAACATGATTGAAGGAATTAATTCCTCTGGACTACGTAAAAAGGGCAAAATGTGGTAGTGATCGGAGAGGGCAGCAAAGGAGATTGTCTCCATTCTATTTTGGCAACAAATCGGCATGCTCACGAGGGAAAGAGCATACAAAAACGGATATTCTCTTTGGAAGATAATGGGAAAGGTCAGTCAACAGGGGAGGAATAAAAGGAAAATATGAATAAAAAGAAAGAGGGCGAGAGATTTAAGCACTAATTGGAGCGAAGTAAATCGGTGGGACCATTCATGACGCTCTCTTCCCTTAGTTTTTTGAAGAAATAAAATATATATAGCCGGTCAAGTTCCCTCTTGGAATCAGGAATCGAACCGACACTCCTGGGAACCGGCCGGTTCTGGTTCCGTTGATTCGTCTTGCTCACCCCTACTATATAAGAGTGTGTTTGTTTCACGGATAATGAATGATTTGAAAAATATTTTCTTTAAAATAATCACTTGCATTTAAAGGAACGAAAAAAAATTTCATCGTCCATGAAAATATTTAGATATATATTATTATCGATGATGAAAGATTTTTCATTAACTAATTATTTTAAACGGTACAAATAATTATTTTTAGAAAAATACTTTTCAAATCATCTATTTTTCGCTTAACAAACGGAGCCTAAGCTGTGTAAAAGGATTCTAGCTGCTATAATTACTTTGGACATTCCAATAAGATCACGAACATCCCATTAGATCGCATGTAAAACCGCACGTTGCAAATTAAATTAATAAAATTGCATATGAAGCAGAACAAAACAATTATAGAATAGCAGAAGACCGCCATTATTCTACTCTCAGAAGCGGGTCGGCTGTCAATTTTGACCCAAACAAGTATTCCTGATGTGCCAATAATTCATGAAGATCATCTTTGAATTTATTGTTTATTTTTATTGATTAATGGGCTGGGATATAGGGGTGACAATAGGTCAGTTCGGCAATTGCAAAGGTTCGAACCGAAGTAAAAACTCTAGGCACTTTCCGTTTTGATCCAATTCCAAACATGAACCGTCGTTACTCGAGTTAGGTTTCGATTTTGGGGTCTAGCGACTTCTTCTAAATGTAGGCACGTTTGTTTTAATCCAACTCAGAACTTGAATTGTTACTACCCGACCTAAAAGGATTGGGTGTGTTCGAGTTAGGTTTCGACTTTGGGGTCTAGCGTCTTCTTCGAAACGTTATCACAAGTGTCCTGCACTTATCACCGGACGTACATTCCGAATTTTTGTACCAAAAGGATTGGCGGTTTCAAAAGGCCACTGAGTTTGTGGGGGCAAAGAGAGCTCTCTACCTTACGGGAGACCATCCACATGAGAATTGTGTCCTTCTGCCAAAAGTCAAGATCACGTGCTTTACGTAATCCCTATCATGGATAAAGAAAAAAAGACAATTGAGTGTGATGAAAGATCGTCAAGTAGAATGTCAGACAATTGAGTGTGATGAAAGATCATCAAGTAAAATGTCTTTTTCAGATTAACTATAGGCACGAAGTTCAGAGAATCAGTGAGACAAAACTCACGACTGATGATTAGAGATGCAGAAGTATATGATGTCGAGAACGCCAGTTAGAAAGAATGTTCGACTATTAGAAAATCGGATTAAAAGTACGGTTAATACTATAAAAAATCTTAAATTGAAATATTTGTAATAAATTTATTCTAAATTAATTTTTTGACCACCAAAAATCCCAAACTGATACATCGATGACAAATTTATCCAAAACTAATTTTTTGACCATAAAAAACATCAAACTAGTATATTTGTGATAAATTTACCTTATGTTAAATTGGATTAATACCACGAAAAATCATAAACTGGTACACTAGTGACAAACGAAGGGCAAAACCCAAAACTGATACATCGTGTCATTTAACAAATAAATTTGACAGTAAAATTTAACACAAACTAACAAATGATAAAATTATCATAGGTATACCAGGATTTTTGTTGGTCAAAAAATTATTTTGTGGTAAATTGCCAAATTAGGATTTTTTGTGGTATTAACCCTAAAAAGTAATGCAGAGAATTGAGGGAAAATTACCAAAAAACCTGTTCACATCAATGTTCGTAGGCCAAAATTAGTCAGATGGACTTAATTTGTCACAAATATAAAAGGTTAATGACTAAATTGGCAAAAAAGAAAGGTTTAGGACTATATTAGCACAATTGCAATAGGTTTATGACATTTTTGATAATTTTTCCAAGAATTTATTATGGATTCTAGTTTGCTTTTGGCATTTTATTAGGTCCATCAAGAAGTTATCTTACAACTTAAAAAAAAAAACAGTTGTGTATTGTGCACCCTAGCCTGTTTTGAGGCATGAGGGATCCATACTGATGCTATATGACCACATGTACAAAATGGAGACCTCATTGTCGATTCTTCAAGAATTTTTATGAAAGCATTATGCTAAGAAAAACGACGAAATGAAACAAAAGTTAGAAATATAAAGCAAGATATTAACACACAGTAATCTACATGGCTCAGCTAAATCCACTAAATCGAGCTCGTTAAATAATTGGACGGAACCAAAAAAGTTTTAGTAAAAATCAACTGAGATTGATCTGTTAAAAAACTTCTTTCCGGGGAGCGTCTTGATTTGAACCCTAACCAAAATGAATATAAAGCAAACTTGCAAAAAATTGTTATTAAAACAAGGTTTAATACCACAAAAAGTTTCAAATTAGTACATTTATGACAAATGTACCCCAAATTAATTTTTTGACTACCAAAAACTGCAAACTAGTACATTTGTGACAACTTTATTCTCCATTAAATTGGATTTATATCACGAAAAATCATAAATTGATAAATTTGTGACAAACAGAGGGGTAAAATCTTAAACTGGTACACCTATCAATTATCACGTGTAATCCAACTCAGCAATTTAAATATAAAATTTAACGGAAACTGACGAATGGTAAATTTATCACAAATGTATCAATTTGAGATTTTTTGTGATCAAAAAATTAATTTTGAGTAAATTTATCATAATTATATCAATTTGAGATTTTTTATGGTATTAATCCGTAAAACATCAACCGGCCCAATTTCCACGACATTGAAATATGGAATTTTAGTGATGTTCATTACATACATGTGTCCCTTTCGACTTGGGTTGGGACCATTTAACATGATATATATATATAATTACGTTCATTTCGATTGACCAATTCCTTACAAGGCTCCAAACAGGAGAGACCCCAGCCAAATAGTCGCAATTCTCGAGACATGAGGGTAGAGAAGTACCCACCACCTCTAGAGAGGGAATGGATAGGAGACAAAAGACAAATTCGATTCCTTCCTCTTTAGGTTTCTCTTGATCGAATTGGGTAATGTTTTCCAACCTCTTGAAGCACTTGTGGTGGTGAGTTCGAGATAAGCAATATCATCTGCACCGTGGAGCTAGACACGTTTCTTGAAAAGCTACGCACACTTGCCGTCTCCTCAAAGGGTTATCTTAACTTTTCTTGAAAGGAGCGATCGGCGTTGGATCTATTTTGAGCGTTAGATAAGAGTTCCACTTTTACGACATGGTGTTTAGTTTGAATCATAACTACTCTGCGTCATTCCTAACTTAAAGGTTCAAGGTTGGCGACCCTATCATCAGAACCTCACTAACTTGAGGTATGCTGCAATTAGACAATGCAGCGTGAGACGTTCAAAATTTCACTAACAACACGAGTCGAACTTACATGTGACATTTTTATCATTAGGCCAATAATTTTGATGGTAAGGGTAATCTAAGGTGTGTGTATAAATATAATTAAAACTTTTCCTCTACTTTTTGTTTAAATTGTCACTGTACCTTTTTAAACATGACCATCATTCGTCTCCAAGTCGTTTGGGTAAGAGAATTTGCTGACAAGTTTTGAAGCTGCTAACATTTTGCTAACTTGGTTAAAAAATGGACGACTTTAAAATTTCCTTATTTTTTCATGATAATTTGGATTCTCTCTTCCAAACCCTACCATCATGGCCATGGCTCCGAAGCAAAAGGTACTTCTCGTATTTTCGAATCAGAACGATCTTATAGACACCTCCTATATATCTAGATTTATCAGGTAATTCCGACTTTCATATGAAATTTACACTCCAAGATTTGAAGATAAAAAACTATTACTTAAATTTGTGAAAAATTATAAAGTAATTCGACGTGATATTACCTATTAGGTTCCATTTGTTTCGCGAAAAATGAATGATTTAAAAAATATTTTCTTAAGAAAGATATCTTATATCGCTTATAAAAATAAATGAATTAAACATATTTTCATCATCCACGAAAATAATTAGGTATAAATTATTATCAATAATAAAAATATTTTTTGTTGATTAATTTTTTTAAGCGATACAATCAATCATTTTCTAAATTTTGAGTTCTTCGACGAGCAAACACATCCTAATAACTAATATGAGTTTTAGTTTTGAACTTCTCCGTGTGTCCACGAGCTTCTACACTGTCTTCCTTTTACTATGCTTCGATCGATTCAACTTTGGGATCAATCTTTGACCATACGGTTCCGTACATTGACCGCAAACCGAAGGACACATTTGCCGTAAAAAGGAAGGCATAATTGAATAAGATAGAATTAAATTTTGTGGTCGGTAATGTATGGCTCAAATTACTCAAGGCGACCGTCACCACATACGTTTGATCTGTAGGCATGACGCTGGGATATGGTCATTGCCTCGAGACAATGACCTTAATTATGGCTGGAAAATTCTAGAGGTATTATCACAAAAAATATTAAATTAGTATACATATAATAAATTTACTCAGAATTAATTTTTTAATCATAAAAAATCTCAAATTGATATATTCGTAATAAATTTATTTCAAACTAATTTTTTGACTATCAAAAGCCTCACACTAGTACATTCATGACAAATTTACCCTTCGTTAGTTTCAATTAAATTGGATTAATATTACGAAAAACTACAAACCGATACACTTATGATAAACGGAGGGTAAAATTTTAAATTGGTACACCCGTTAACAGCCATGTGTTATCAAACTCGGTAATTTGATAATAAAATTTAATGTAAACTAATGGAGGGTAAATTTATCACAATGTACAAGTTTGGGGATTTTTGTTGGTCAATAAATTAATTTAAGGTAAATTTATTATAAAATTATCGATTTAGAATTTTTCATGATATTAACCCAAAATTCTAACGGAAGAGAAAATCATGGGTGAGATTGGGATTTTAAGGTCAGAATTAATAGTTAGATTTGGTGGGATTTTTTTCTTCTCCATTTTAGATTCGGACCTTTAGGAGAGAGGTTTTCCGGCTGAGAAGTAGAAAATTAGACGTTGCGAACTTTTCCTCAGTCAATGCTTAAAATCAAAGTCAAACTCAAATTCTAAACTTGGAAGATTGCTACAAAATCACAACCACACACACACACACACAAGAGAAAGCTGCGAATCCAGCCTAGATTGTATTAACGTTGACCAAGATTCCATCAGTTCATACGTATCATGGATTGGCTACGAAACCCTAACGTTCGTTGGCTCCCAAAAGATGCTTGAGGATTGAGAAATTCGATCCAGGGAAAAAGGGTTTTTTTGTATTACTTGTGATGTGTACACAATCATACGTGAATGAAACCATACTATGATCAAAATGATATGTCAGTCTAATTGATGAAACAATGGCACAAAGACAAGAAGCTGAATCTGGGTAATTAACCAGGACACGGAGCCTTACGAAGATGAGGGTTTTTGAAGCTGGGGCCTGGGATTCAAGTGTCGGCATCACTGCTCGGGACTAATTTTGAAAGTTTAAGATATCAGAAGATTGGATCGATATCATATTTCTTGGCCATCGAAACTACCCCAGTATTTGTTTCCGTGTTAGAGATCGAGTTATGGTTTTGGAAATAACTAGTCATGCCTCTATATGCCTATCAAACTTAAGCTTCTTAGATGGATCAATTGGAAATTATGCATTATTTTTCGTGATACAAGAAAATAAGATCTGCGAATATATATCATTTGTCTCCCTCTTTGAAATAAAATTTCTTGCCAAAGCTTAAGGCCAGATGCCCGCTTACAAGTCAAATTGTTGATAGGTTGTTCCACAAATTTTCGAATTTCTTCACTATATACACGAGGAAAAAGGAAAGAAAATACATAAATGAAGATAAATCTAACACGTCTCATATGTGAGATTATTATAACACAGCTTTATAATCGATTAGTCAAAACTCCTTGTGGGTCTCGCAAGAAGCATTTTCTTTGAAAATCCGATTGGATTATATGATTTGAATATGTCATATGAAACGCACATATCAGCACGTTCTTTGACAATTACTCGAAGCTTGATCAAGCTGATTTCACACTTAAGTAAGATAATTCAGAGATAGGATTTCCCTTGCACTAATAAAGTCTTTCTTCCTTATGTTTTATCGGTCTTAATCAATCTTTCACTTACTAGAAAGTGAGTTCACACGCTTCAGAACTTCATCATCTCACCAAATCTTGTGCCGGAAGAAACAAAGATCAGATTTGCTCTATTGTTGGTGCGACCACCATCGATCACTCGATTGCCATCTCCATCGCTCAACCGAAAGCGACAAATGAGGTTGCTCGCCTAAGGTGACCTAGCCAGCAACCTCGTTTTGGAGGTTGTAAGCAATCTTTGATTGATCTCAAATACCGTGGAGAAAGAGAGGCTTAGTCGATTATGCACACAAACTTTTGCAAGGAACTAAGGAAAAAAGAAAAAAAAAAGGGAATACATCTCAGTTGATAAAAAAAATGAAATAAATGATTCATGAACTTTAACTCAATGTGTAATGTGGTTCATGAACTTTTGATTTATTCAATGTGGTCCATTCAAATTAGTTTCTGAACTATATAAAAATGTTCAATGTGGTTCTTGAATATTTAATTCGTTCAATATAATCCTCCAACTTTTAGTACATGTTTAAATTAGTCCGTAGACTATATGAAAATACTTAATATTGTTATTCATGATACATTTTCATATAGTCTACGGACTAGTTTGAACATGTATCAAAAGTTCAGGGACCACATTGCACATTGGGCTAAATTTCAGGGACTATTTATGTTATTATCGCTTAATAAAATCAAGCATCCTGGTGTGTTAACTGTTAAGGGTGTAAACCATATTTCAAAAAATTAGCCATTTCAAGATTTTAAGGATCTTAATCACCAAAATAGTACTCCGGTCATGTTTTTTTTGGTCGAAAGTACTCCGCTGATTAAGGAGAGAAAAAAAAGGGAATCATGAGTTGATCATAGTCATGTGACGATAATAATGTTTGTTGGTGTTACCAAGAAAATGATTCCTTTCTTACCGCTGTAATGAAGTCATTAGTCGAACTAATCATTGACCTGACAGCTTCCGGACACAATCCAAGGATCAAGACTATCTTCACTCTATCGCTTCCTGTAGTTCCAGAATCTCCAGTTGCATCGATCTGATGACACTTAAGATTTTCATGGCTTACCAGGAACTACACACCGATTTGTGGTACCTAATTATGACGTTTGTCCTAAACCACAGCTTGCCAATGCCGACAATTTGGATCTAGAGAGACTGAATATCAAAAGGGTATTTTTAAATCATTGAATTGAGTACTTTATTTTTGTGCAAAGGTAATATTCATTTCATTAGCTAGGATAGAATATGTGACATGTTTAAACAAAGCAAATCTAACAGAAACTTGGGGGAATTAGACAACCAGTCTGAAGGAAGAGTCATTTTACAATGGGCTTTGACAATCCAGTCCACTAAATGATTTGACTCTCTTGGACAATGGGCTATGCTGACGGACTAAAACTAGCCCAACAAAATATTGCAATCTTCTACCCAGGCCTGTATGTGCCATGGGCTTTGAATAGCTCCCTCAATGAACTGAACAAGTGCTACACTATCACTTTCTAGTTGAAAGTGCAGATTAATTGCCCCCTATAGATCATGAAGACTTTTCACGTGGAATAGAGCTTCGGCTAGAGCTACGGTTTCCACTCCAATCGCGGATGAAGCTTGACAAGATTTCACGAAGCCATCGATAATTACGTCACTGAAGTCCTAACACACTCCAGCAATTGATCCTTCCGTCAATCCCTTTGTCCATGACCCATCAGCATTGAATTTCAATACCCCTCTCGGTGGCTTAATCCACTTTGCAGGTAGAGTTTGTGGATCATCATTCTTACGGTTTGCCACTCGATTCCACCTCATGAAACTTTCCTTGCAGAGCAAAGGCTTCATCCACCACCGAGGTAGGATCCAATTTTTGAGATCGGAATATGAAGGTGTTTCTTGCTTTCCAAAGCGACCATAATACTCTAGCCAGTAATTCTCTCCTCTGTGAGTTTTCGTTTACTTCAAAATGTTGGTGAACCCACGAATCCATTCTCGTAATCCTATTCTCCATAATTTTCACTTTCAGTCTAGGATCCTCCCAAATCGCTTCAGTCCAGGGGCATAATAGAAACAAATGTTCTACTGTTTCCGGCATCCGGTGACACAATTGGCGTATAGGGTAAGGTAAAGCCTTCCTTTTGTAAAGATTTTCTTTTGTTAGGATTGCGTTTTGGCATGCACTCTATAAAAACAGTCGAATTTTGGGATAGGAGTTCAATTTCCATAATTTGGTCCATAGTGTTTGGGGGACTTGGTACGAAGAGGATGCTCGAGTTGTGTTTTGCTGCTGTGCTTCAGATTGTAGCTTGTTATATGCACTCTTAACAGTAAAGGTCCCATCTTTACTTCCTTTCCACACCAGTTTATCCTTTTCTGCATTTCTGCTCAGTGGTATGGACATAATTTCATCCACTATGTTCTCTTGAAAAAGATCATTTAGTTTTTGTTCATTCCAAACCATATCTTCCTGATTTTTCAGCTCCCTCACCATTCGGGGGTTCCCCTGATTTTCCAATCCTCCTATCACCCCAATTGATAGCCACTTGTCTTCCCGAATGCATATTGTTTTTCCATCACCCATTGACCACTGTACATCATTTACAATAGTCTCTACCCATCAATAAGCTTTGCCATCCCCATGAAGGCCTGGATCCCTTACCTGCATTCCACAAATGCCCTCTTGGGTAGTAGATACCCTTCAAAAGACGACTCCATAGGGCTGAAGGCGATTGCGAAAGCCTCCAAGCTTGTTTGCCCAACATCGCCTTGTTGAAGGTTATTAAATCTCGAAATCTCAACCCTCCATTATCTTTCCTTACTTTGAGGTGTTCCCATTTCTTCCAATGAAGTCCAGTTCGAGTATCATTCTGTTTCCACCAAAATGATGTGATATTTTTCTCAATGGCTTTACATACACTAATTGGGATTTTAAATATGGACATTGCATATTGGGGAAGAGCTTGCATGACCATTTTGATTAGGATTTCCTTTTCGGTCTTCGACATTAACTTTTCTTTTTAGCCCTCCAATTTCATGTTCACTCGCGCTAGAATCCAATCAAACATTTGCTTTTTTGATTGACCCCAATATGAGGGAATGCCTAGATATTTCCCCGTCTTTTCAATAACTGGTACTCTCAATTCATAGGCCATATTCCTTCTAAGATCCTGTGGGCAGCCGGTGTTAAAATAAAATTCCGGACTTGTTCAAGTTAATCGCCTGCCTTGAAGCGAAGCAATATTGGTTCAAAATCACAGCCAAATTCTGACATTATGAGATTTTTCCGTCAAGGAAGAAGATAGCATCAGCAGCAAACAACAAATGAGTTAGTGTTGGATAAAATCTATTGAGCCGAATTCCTTTTATACTTTCATTCTCCACCGAACTATTCAAAAGATGAGATAGGACATTAGTCAGAATTATGAATAGGTAAAGAGATAGAGGATCTCCATGCCTAATCCTGCGAGTTGGCTGAAAGTACTTGAGGGGTTCCTCATTTAATTTCACACTTAAAGTGACTGAGGAGATGCACTTCATGACCATTAATACCCACTTATCACAGAACCCCATTTTAGACATCCACGATCCTAGAAAATCCCATTCCACATGATCATATGCTTTTTGCATATCTAGCTTTAAAATCGCCTGAAATTTCTTCACTTTTTTCCTGATCCTTAACTGATGGAGAACTTCCAAGACTATCAGTATGTTGTCCTGGATTTGTCTACCGCTAACAAAAGCACTTTGTTCCCTATCAATAAGATCAGGGAGGTACGGTTTTAGACGATTAGCCATCACCTTTAAGATGATATTATAATCAAAATTACATATACTTATGGGTCTAAGCTGGTTCAAACTCTCAGGATTAGACACTTTAGGAATCAATGAAATATGAGTCATATTCAACATAGGATCAAAGGTACCTGACTCGAACAAATTTTCCACCAGTTTGAGTACATCGTGTTGGATAATATCCCATTTGTGTTGATAGAATTGGCCATTCAATTCATTAGGACCTGGAGCTTTCGTGGCTCCCAACTAAAATACTGCTACTTTCACCTCCTGCATGGTCACTTTCTTTGTTAATTCTTCATTCATTCCTTCTTGAACCACCCGGGGACATTGGTCTAGTATTGGTTGAAATTCCCTATCTCCCAATGTGCTGTATAAGGTCTAAAAAAACTCGACCGCATGTTGTTTTAAAAAGCTGGGATCACGGCACCAATTATCTTCTCCAATTTTAAGCATAGAAATCCTGTTTCTTTGTCTTCATTGAACAGTCGTGGCATGAAAGTACTTGGTATTTTTATCTCCCTATTTCAGCCAATTAATTCTAGATCGCATGCTCCAGTACATCTCCACTTGTCTCCATAGTTATTCAATTTTCTATGTGATCGCCTGAATTTTCTCTTTGCTGGACCCCTCATTTTTGTTATCAGTAATCTCGGTTAGCTGCTGTTTAAGAGTCTCAATTTGGCGATAGGCATTTGAAAATTTCTTTTTACTCCAACTTGCAAATTCATTCGAGACCTTTTTAAGCTTACTTACGAGGCTCTCCCGGCACAAAGTTGGGTCATGCCATACTGCTGATGCTATTTCTTTACATTCTTCATCCTCTAACCAGTAAGCTTCAAACTTAAATTCTTTTCTCCTTTTCACTGGATCGGAGTAAAGTGAAAGAAGAGTAGGGCTGTGATTTGATCCAATAACTGGCAATGCAAAGGCTTCTGCTTCAGGAAACATGACTCTCTTGTCCATATTGCAAAGGACTCTATCGAGTCTCTTTTTAACTAATGCATCCCCATCCCTGTTGTTCACCCAAGTAAAGGCGCATCCCTTTCTTTGAACATCTATTAGAGAATAATCGTTCAGGAATTTTTTAAATGCAACTAACCTGTAATGGTCCGCCGGTCTTTTTCCAATTCTTCTCCTAATAGTAAAGTATCTCATTGAAGTCCCCCATACACACCCAAGGAAGAAGATTTCTAGAATGGATAGTCTTTAAATGATCCCAAAGTAAGATTCTATCTTGTAAGTTTGTAGGTGCATGTAGAAATGTCATTCTCACGGTCCTTCCACTTCCTGTTTCCTTGCAAATCATATCGATATACTCCCTGGAACTAGATTCCAACTCCAAAGACACTTCCTCATTCCACATGACCACCAACCCCCTTGCAATTCCATTTGGATTCACTACCACAAAACTTTGGAAATTGAGATTTCTCCTCAGCCGCTTTACAACTATTTCTTTATTTATTGTCTCCATGAGAAACACCATGACGGGCCTTTCATGAGCTACTAAGGGTCTGTTTAGTAACGTTTCTATTTCTTTATTTTTCTGTTCTTTTGTTCCCCGGAACAGAAAAAGAACAGAAATCCGTTTAGTAAAAAAAATTTATTTTTTTGTTTCTGTTCCAAAAAAGTGTTCCAGAAATAGATTTGGAACAGAAATAAGAAGCAAAAAAAATCTGCTTCTTATTTCTGGAACAAGAAAAAAGAAACGATTTTTTTTCTAGAATTCTCTAAAAATAAGAAACAATCCATCGGCCGCAACCCGCCCACCGCCGCCTCTCACCATCCTTCGCCGCCACCTACCGCCCGCCTTCCGCCGCCGCTACCGCCGTCCGCCGGCCAACGCTCGCCGGCCGCCTCCCGCCCGCTGGCCGCCTCTTGTCGTCGACCATCATTCTCCACCGCTCAACGCTTGTCGCCACCCGCCATCGACTGTCGTCCTCCACCGCTGGCCGCCGTGCTCCATTGCCCAACGCCAGCCTCCACAGGGCGCTGGCCGCCTCCCCTCGCCAATCACCCGATGCCGGCGATCACCCACCACTAGTCACCGTCCTTGGCCGTCGCCGACCACCCACCACCGGTCGCCATCCTCCGCCGCCGGCCATTGTGCTCCACCGCCCGACGTCGGCCACCACCCGGCACTGGCTTCCCTCGGCCGCCGGCCACCTCCCCCCTCTGGCCACCCGACGCCGGTGGTCACCCACCATCGGCCGCCATCCTTCGCCACCGACCGCTATCCTTCGCCACCGATCGCCGTGCTCCATTGATCGACGATGGCCACGCTCCGCCGCCAGCCACCTCCCGCCGCCGCCGCCCCCCGCTGCCGTCACCACCGCCCGATGCCACCGTGCTCCACTGCTGACCGCCGTGCTCCACTGCCTCCCACCGCCGGCCGCCATCCTCTGCCGCCGTCGACCACCGTCCTCCGCCCCCCATCGCCCCCCACCGCCACCCGCCGTCCTCCGCTGGTAGCCCAGAAGGGAGAAACTCGTCTATAGAATAGAAATGGATCATTCGCACCCTAAACGCGTTTCTATTCTTTTTCTATTCCAGGAATAGAAATTTTATATAGTTACTAAACGCTATTTTTTGGTTAGAAACTGTTTCAAGAAATAGAAATAGAAAAAATTATTTCTGATAAAAAATTGTTTCTAGGAACAGAAATATTGCTATGCAAACCCTAAGGCTCCCAAAGCCTAGATTGTCAGGGGTGTACCCAAACCTTGACAATTTCAGCACAAAAGTTTCATATGTCACCCAGTGGTTTATTAGGGCTAGCCACCAAGGCCCATTCAAACAACCTTCCTGCAAACTGAATAGGAGCATCATGTAACTTAGTATCGTCAAAGGAGTGAGAGCTGGCTCCTTGACCATCATACGGATTAAACCTTTTCAGTTTCTTTGCCCTTGGGTTTTTGGCCCTTTTCTACTTTTTTTTGCAAACTTGCTGTCATCCTTCATGATTATGTTTGGTCTTGAATAATCCAATAACATAAGCTAAGTATCCTGGTTACCTGCTGGTACAATTTCTAAGCATGTTAGTGGGTCATCTTGCTTCCTTTTAAGTGCCAAGTCAGCTTGTTGAAAGCCACCTTGCTGTGGTGCCAGAACTTCCACATTGTCCTGCTGCATTACCACTTCATTATGAACAGAGTGTTCCGGTGTTTTCGGGATCGTCTCATTCTCCTCAAATGAGGGGACTTCTTTACCATAGAACACTTTCCAAGAGGGGTTATATTCTCGAGCTTCCATTTTCAGCCATTGGCCAAAACGTCCCCCAATATTTTCCTCTAATCTCGATTCCTTGTATGGTATATCTTTGCAGTGAGTTGCATGGTGGCCAATCCTTCCACACGAATAGCAATAATGCGGAAGTCTTTCATATTTGAAGTCTATCCACCATTTTTTCCCTGAAAAATTCATCACCCTACCTGGCTTTAACGGGGCTACCAAATTCATATACACTCCAGCTCTTCCTACTTTACAAGAACTAGCACCTCTTGCATCTAGCTTAACCTCGAGCACTCTCCCCAGGTTAGAGGTTGCATTACATATTGTTTTTTCGTTCAATCTCTCTAGGGGAAGCCCGTGGATATGTAGTCAGAATGCACAACGTGAGAATTCGTAGCAATGAATTGGTATGTTATACTCCCATTCTTTCAAAATCATTAAGTTGCTAGAAAAGTACCAAGGCCCAGTACTTGATACTTTTCTATTTTCCTCCGCTGAGCTGAAAACAAAGGAAAACAATCCTTCTTCTAAGGAAGTATAACAATCCTTCTTCTAATTAGAAAACTTCTATCTTGTTGGAGTCTTTGAGAGTTTTGGAAGCGAGAATTTGCAGAGTTTGCTTTTGCTCCTTCTCTTCGTATTCATTTGCTTACACCATGCTATCTACTGGAGCAAGCGAAGCACTCATAGAGAGAGAGAGATAGAGAGATTTGTGAGCCGAATAATCTCATGAATAAAGATTGGTCATGGAAATTTCTTCGAATGCCAATGCGAAATCGATCTAGCTCACGTTTGATTCTGGTGTTCTTAACCCGAAAAATTATTAACAACAATTTCTCTGTGACTCAATAAGCAAAAGTAAGTAACTAAAGAAGACCCGATTAGCCCGTGCAAGAGGAGAATTGGAATAAAATCAGAATAAATGATATGCTGAAAGGCAGGGTTAAGGGACATTCATCTGGTCAGACACTTACATCTTCACCCTTCCTATACATATAATTTCATTTGATCCAGTAATCAGGCATCTAATGTTTGTTCCTTCAAAGGGGACGAATAGAGTAATAGAAGACAAAAGTGCAGACAAGTATCACAGACCAATATGACCGATTGAGACTTCACCTGCATGATTGGTTCGTGTATGCTGTACAAAACATTCATCCAACAAATAGCCTCCCTTGCAGTCGCGAATGCTGCAAAAAACAGACAGAAACAACAGCACATGCAGAGTCCTTTTGTCACTGAGCTCCTGCAGGTATGATATGCTCAAAGCCAATGGATGACAATGAGTTGACAAAGAAAAGTTGGTTGCATACTGCTGTAATGCACACTTATGATGGTGCGGTCATCCTCTCGTTGAGAATTTGCCCAAGCTTTATGAACAGGGCTTGCTGCTCCTCGAGAGTAAGGTCCATTAGGATCTGCAAGATATCAACGACAAGCAGAGATATTCTCAATGGGAAATTGAGTTCCAACAGAATACATTAGATTCTAGATAGGTTCAAAATTTATGTATATATATTATGTCGCTGTACCTGCTCCAAGATCGTTTCGACCATCAAGTTCTGGCCCACTACAAATGATTGATGGTAGATATATGCAAACACAGCCATCACCATCTAAAGTAGAGAAGCTTGACTTAGTAAAGCAGCGGAGGTATGTAACCGAAACCTATTTCTCAGACAACATGCACACTAGCCAACTGAATTGGCAAATCTAAGACAGAAATGCAACAGATCACACGTAAAACACTGATCTTATGCAACTTCAAGTGATAGAAGAGAGTTCTGAGTTAATTGTTACGTCACCTGACAATCCATTCTGTCTGTTATACCACCATGTCCTGGAATACTGTCACCAAAATCCTGAGGCACAAAGAGCAAAATGGAGTGTCAAGACCCAAGTATCACATGAGTCGGACCAATAAGGAATGTTCTAAATTACAAACCTTAATCTTAAAAGCACGTTTAAAACCACTTGCAAAGAATCCTCCAAAAGGTGCTATAATTGATGCAAAGAGACCAAGACAGAGAGCATGCCATTGAACTGGCATTACTGCCATCTCTTTCCAAGGAAACTGCATCATTAACAAGCAACAGAGTCACTGAATCTTAACATTTTTTAAATTTAGTGCCAAGTCTCTTAGATTCTGAATATTCTCACAAGTTTCTTTTTTGCAAACCAATCGCTCAAACCGCTTAAACATGCAAGAGAGGACTACTCAGGCCGGGTTTTTACAGGACGCCAAGGATACTCACAAACCGACTGAATGAATGGACTTTAGAATAGACCTCATTCATTCCAAAAATCAACTCACAAAGGACATCTCGACTTCAAGTATCAACACAGTACAGAAATCAATAAAAGTATATAACCAAATCATTGGAAAGCCATGTAGTGCTATAATTGAGAGCAATTGACTCACCCATTCAGGAAACCATTTGGGTATAGTAATACTCTGGCCTGAATAATGGACCAGGATCACACTGAAGCCAACTGGTAGATAAATCCTGCATCAATCCAGAAACGAAATTAAAGGCCTGGGATCATTCTGAAGCAGAACAGGGTTCAAATAAAAGTGTATCGTAGTAATTACCTTCCTTGGACATGTCAGCCACTGGAAACGGCCCATAATATTTGCAAGCTATGTATACATGGGAACATACCATGATTATTACCACAAAACTGAATTTGGTCAAGGTCACCAGCATGAAAATTATATAGAAACCAATATGTGACCAGTTACCCTCAGAGCATGAAAAAGTTAAAAGGAGAAGTCACAGGTCCAGACAGGATCAAATGCATAAAAATCTTAACAGAAAGCAATTTGCCTTAATAAAGCATGAATATGGCAAACAGTTCATTCCAGGAAGCAACATTTAACCCCTGTCGGACAGCTAAGTTATAAATCGCATAGATACCAACAAGGAACTGAAACCTCTCCATCCTTAGAAACTCACTGGAATGGAGTCAGCACAATCCAAATATATTATCATTACACAAGCCACAAGGACACGCACATGTTTTTTGGTGGGGAACTTGAGATTTGTGAGGCAATTAATGTCCTTTATTGATTTTATGATATATGTAAAACACAAAAACAACAGAAACGGATTTTTAGAGGCAGAAATACCGGTCTCACAACAAACCAATATAGACCTCAAATCCTATCATGACACAAACAGCATTGTGGAGAGCATGAGTCCAACAAAGGTTTTTCTTTTTTTTTGGGTAAGAAAAAAAAAAAACCTTTGTTGGACTCATGCTCTCCACAACCCAAAGCAAAAAACAGGTAAGCACTTAGGTTATTATGCACACGCATGCAGCCAAAATGCTGCAACACAAGACATCCCTCCCATTCTTTTGGTATGGTAAAATATCTTGACAACTCACCACAAACGCAGAGATCATAGTAGTAAAAGATGCTCCTATAAATCCCTCCCAAGTTTTCTTTGGAGACAACTTGATCAATGGGGTTCTTCCAAAAAAAAAGCCAAAGAAATATGCGGCAATATCATTGATTATTATAAGCGTTGCAGGAAGAAGAAACCTGCAGGACCAGTAACAAAATCATGTATGAGTGAGATATTACAATGAACATGCAGCACTCCTCGATGTAAAATAATTCATGTCATCAATTTCCAAATAGGTGACTAGGAACTGAAAGTTTTGTTCACAAAAGCAACTGTTTAAAAGATACAATTGAATGCTCGTTATGACAGATGACTCCACATAGCAAGGGTACTTAACGAATATATCAAAACCTTGAGAAGACTCCACCAATCTTAACCACATAAAAAATGTGAATCAGACATCAAATTCTCAAACTTCAGATGTCACAGAAAAAAATACTCTACAAGAATAGAATATATAGTGTATCCTTATTTGGAAAACAAATCAAGGGTGAACCCAAGCTAGCGATTTTCAAAAGTGATTCTTGCAGTTTCTTCAAGATACCTATCAAACCCCTTCATGATGCAGTGATAGGATAATCCATGCTTACTGAAAAAGTCCATGTCCAGTCTCTCCAAACTAAATGGAAGATATTCATTGAAGAATTATTCATAGCTGTGATTAAATAGAAGGGATGCAAACAAGAGATGGGGACACAAACATAGAGACGGACATAGAGACACTCATAAGAAATCCTGAAAGGCAATATCTTAAATATTATCTTCAATCTCAAAAAACCATAACGCGAAAAAGAGCTTGCTTTTGTTTTCATTGAAAATCAATGATGTAAAGTGAATTTCAACAAAGGAGGAGCTATCAAGAGGAGGATTTGCATCATTTCATTTTATGATAATTCTTTTGACCATACGTAAGTTCCACACTGCAACGCAAGAACCCATGATGAAGAAACAAGGACATAATAATTCTCTTGACCATGCACCTTGCAGAACTTAGAGAAAAACCTTAAAGCAGGTACTTCAATCTTTTCTTTTGAATATAAAACGGACAGCTCAATCATGAAGGATTAATAATAAAACAAATTACATGAAGGTTCCAGGCCCACAAGAATATAATTATAATGTCAAACCTAGGACTGGAAGTGGACGTAACAAGTATAGATGGGTTACGAGACATGTAAATTTACAAATCGTAGTGCAGGGCTTAAAATTACATATCAGTCAGCATACACATTAGTTTGACATACATCTTTACATACTTTCAAATAGATGAAAGGATAGGAAAGAATTTTCTTTCCCTTTCCAGAGGTAGTGACTCACCAGAATATTCCCTCAAAGATGTTGGCAACAATTAAAGCTGACTGAGTAAACACCACAATGAGAATCATGTGTGTCCAAGCATACTGGCCAAATTGATACTTGTACATCCCCTTTTTTAAAGTAAGGATGAACCACACAAAGCCTGATTCAAGTTAACAAGGATTACCCATATCAGCAATTTTCCAAAGTCAAAAGCTGCAGATGAAAAACACCAGCCATTGTCCATCCATATTATCCATAGGCATGCTAGCAAGTCCAATGCGTGTGCACAATATGAAATACCATCTTGGGGCAACACTGGTAAATGAAGTATTCTATTCACGTCTCATTAATTGAAGTCCATGTAAGAGGATTTATTAGGATTTCTTCATAAATTAAAAAATCGAGTAAGCCTGATTAGTATGCTTGTTATGTTTGCACATGCCTAACTTTTGTTGATTGGAGGGTGGCATTGACAGAATCATCATGGTTAAGGAAGTGTACTTGTCATGAAAATTGCCCTCATACTAATAATCAGTACTTTTAATTGCCTTCTGTTCTTCCCTAGCAACGTACTTTCTATGGACAAATTATGGCATTTTAAGAAAGAACTAATTCCGACCAAAAAAAACGATAAAAAGAAAAAAAAAAAAGAAAGAACTAAGTCCACAATGACGGCTCTCAATTTCCTTAATTAACAGTCAAGTATACACTGACATCATACAGAACACGAGAGTCAGACAGGTTACTCCAGATCATCCACACAGACTAATAGAAAGAAAAGTAGAGCCATCACAATTGCTCAAGTTATATCTGAACATTTGATACGCACCCGCAATGTACAAGGAATAACAGGCAATCATATGATACTTGATAAGTTTGCTGACAAGCTGATATAAAACCTTATCCGATGTCACAGTGTTGACAAGTCGCTGACTGAGAATGCGTCCATACACAAATAGCATCGCCGTGAAGAAAAAGTGCCTGACCAAAGACATCTAAATAAGAAATGGTTATCATAATCAACCTCACTAATGCTGGTCAGTTGCTGCACATTAACCCTAAACATGAATCAGTACTTGTAGATATCAAGCTATGCAGTACCAGTTCAACATCCTAAATCCTGGGAGACGTCTGTCTTCATGGGCTCTCCTCAGTAGATTGAAGAGTTCTCTTGCCATAAAAATTTGTATAACAACAATCATGGCAGTGATGTAAAGGTGACCCATGTCAATAATTGACACAAATCCCCCAATCATCCAAACAGATGAGTAAGCCCGGACCAACATCGACCGGTACTTACTTCGATCGTTAACAAGCAAATGGGTTTCATTTGCTTTACTAGCTTCTTGAACAACCTGACAACACAAAATATAATGATCAAATTATTAGACAGTGGTAACATCCAAATGCAGCAAAAGCTGATCTAGAAAACTTCTATTCATAAACCTCATTGGAACGCTGACGATGCCGAACCGGAGGTGTTTGAGAACTGCCATTCTGCATAGCTCTACTTTCCAATTATCACTCAACAGCAACAGCTTATACTCTTGAAGCAGTCGTGACTAATTGCGAATAATGAGCTGCCACACGATAATACAAGTTACCGAATGCAAATTACTTGAGACAATTTATTACACTAGCACAATCAGATAGTATAGTCGGCAATGGGAATGATATGTCAACAAGAACAATGGAAAAGAACAAATGCACAAACTGAAGTATAAACCAAGAAAAATATATTCCAAGTCAGGTTAACTTGTCTCCAACATCTAAAATCTACCTTGCTCTTCTTGAAAGCAACACAGCTAAGCAATGGGAACAACATGCCAACAGGAAGAATGGAAAAAAAATACCTCTAGTATAAACCAACAAAAACATATTCCAAGTCAGATTAACTCGTCTCCGACAACTAAAATCTACCTTACTCCTCCTGAAAGCAACATAGCTAAGCAATTTAGTACTAGCGTCCTGAAGACCTAATTTCCCAAAAAAGCACAAAGTTTTGCGTTTTGCCCAATTCTGGCATGAATTTTCATTTGTTTAAGAAAAAGTGCAAACTTCTTATCAGAGTCCAGACCTAGCACAGGCTCCTGTCTGAATCCAACATTAAAAATTTGACGTGCTGTTGGATTTGCATTGTGTGCCCCATGCTGTTATTGATGTGGTGTCCACATCAAAGAAACGATGCCATTTCTTCAAGCCTTCATTTTTAACGGCTTCTTCTCTCTCTATGGCCGAAATTGGGGGAAAAAATTGGGGTTCAAGAACACTCTCCCTACAAAATTTCCCACAATTGATAGAGCTTGCACCTTGAATTATTTGGAAGAATTGACACCATGAACAATGATAAAACCTCCTAGCCAGTTTTGTTTCAGTCCATGACGTGTAGAGTCATGAGCAATGCTCTGGTGAAGCTGTTCAATGCCCTGCCATGTCTGTTGCTACTTCCAATCATTATCGCTGATGGCCTCTTCAAAGAGCCAAACCCTTAGTTTTTGTCCCCCGAAACCCAATTATGCCCCCAAAATCAACAACCCTTGCTGCAAGTGATGAACCCTAATTTTTCCCCCAATTTCAGCCACACAGAGAGAGAGAGAGAGAGAGAGAGAGAGAGAGAGAGAGAGAGAGAGAGAAGCCACCAGTTTTAATGAAGGCTCGAAGAAATGGTGTCGCTTCTTTGATTTGGACATTAAATTAGCAACGACGGGACGCGCACGGTCCACGTCCATCACCATGTCACTTTTTTGATGTTGGATCTGGACGGCAACTCAAAGGGTGCCGGATTTGGACCCCAATTAGAAGTGTGCGCTTTTCTTTTAGACAAATGAAAGTTCGTGCCAGAATTGCTCTAAAATGATAAGTTTGCGCTTTTTCATGGAATCGGGCTGGTGTCTTCAGTCACGGATAATAATTCATCTGCTTATGATTTCTCCCCATCTCCAGCAAGCACAAATTCTAACAAAAAGCAACATTAGCTAAAAAACACACGAATATAACATCTAATATAAATTCCATCAAAACCATCCTCTAATGCAAGAGAATCTTAGAAAACAAAACATCATAGTTCACTAACAAACTGAACCGAACAAAAAGTATAAAGAAAAAGAAAAAGAAGAAAAAAGGCTCGGCTTGCATCTAAATCATAAGCTTTTACATATACCTAAGAACCAATATGGAAAAAAGGCCAAATTTCTGTGCGCGCATGATAAAACATGTGATTGAAAGTAAAAAAGAGTGATTAATACCTAGTTTTGGGTCAGGCTAGGAATTAGAATCAGAGCCACTCCATTAGCAGACATAGGAGTTGAGGTAGTCGTAGGCGTCGCTTTCCCATTTTCACTTTCAACTTTAGGGCCTCCGTAATCGGCGAGTGAAGACATCTAAACATAAAAAAAGGAGAAAACGAGCACGAAACACAAAATCCAGCATTATTCAATCAAACACAACACCAAAATCAGCAATGCAGCAGCTAAAGTAAGTATCAACCCAACCCAACCCGGCCACAGCCACCATCTCATCCAATCCAACACCAAAATCAACAACGCAGCAAACAAAAAAAGCATCAACCAACTCATCCTACTCCAAAACCGCTCTCCTTCAAAAGTCCATTCATCAAATTACCTTGAAATATAAGATTACGTGATCATTAACTCAATAAGATGTTCATCTCGAAAAATTCCCTGCACAAACAATACCCACTACAATCCGACCTGTTACGACACAAGAAAACAATGCTTAACAAGGCTTTTGCCCAGGATTGGTCGAACAGGAATAAAGAAGAGGAATTCTTGTATAGGCAAACACCAACCTCGGTCGTCGGTCGCGTAGCATGGAGGTCGGAGCGTCGCTCGTGGTGGTCGGAGTGGCGGTCGTGCGTGGAGGTCGGAGTGGCGGTCGTGCGTGGAGGACGAGAGTTTCGTGAGTTGAGACGGGGGAGGTAGAAAGCCTGGACTGGAGATGAACCCGTAGAAGAGTGTGAAAATAAAGAGACAATATTGGATTGGGGAAAAGCCCACGCTTATGTTCATGATCAGTATTGACACATTTATCTTAATATTTTTATATAAAAAATTTAAGTTTATGTCAATATTCCGTTAATAATTATGGTTAGATTTGAAATAAAAATAACGTTATTTTTATAAAAAAAACTTATTTGATTAAATTTTGAAGGATAAATATGTCACGTAAATATAAATTTGAATAAATAGATCGTGCAGATATAAATTTGAATAAAAAACATAAAGTAAATGCGTTACGTTGTGTTATGCCGCAAAAAAAGAAAGAACAAATTTATCACGCATAATTTGAAGTTTATAATGATTTTTTGCATAGGCCGGCCCAATTAACGAACTATTGGGTCCCTGCGAAAAAAAAAAGAACTGCTGGATCCCACGTCCTCTCTGTCTTCGTTCAAACTTATGAGCAATGGAAGTAGTTTTTTTTTTATTTTTGAGCAGATGGAAGTTCACTTCGGGCGATGTTTGATTTTTTATGAAGGAGTCGCAGCTGATAAGCCCAAGCCAAGATTTGCCGTTTGATGTTTTGACTTTTATGCTCCATCGAGTTTTGATTCGCGGTGTGAATCCGCAAAATCAGCTACTTGTTTCTCGGTTTTAGATGAGCAGCTATTACGTAACCGTAAAGATATACACAGGCTCCCCATTCAAACAAGATAAAGAGGAAGCAAATTCTAGAATCCCATCTTCACGGCTCTCGCTCTTGGCCGATTCCAAGGGCCGCCGGCGCTCGCGGCCGATTCGAGCCGCCGCCGCCGCCGCCGCCGCGGCGTCGTATCTTCCTCTTGCTTTCAGACGCCGATCTCCGGCTTCTTCCACGGCCGTCTCTCTCTCTGCTGCAACATTCCATTGATCGATCGGCTCGTGAATTCCAGTAGACGTCAGGCGACCGCGCTCCCTGATCTGTCGCTACCGATTCTTTTCGCCGGAGAAGAATTCGAGCGAAGCATTAGAGGCTAGGCACCGGATCTTCGGTCGCGACGCTCTCGGGGCTTCCAATCCCTTGGCTTGACCATCATTCGCATGCCGATGATTGCGCCGTCGAGGTACTTTTGTCTTCGCGCTTTTGTTTCGGCGAAACTGAACCCGAGAATTCTAGTCCCGGTTCGTGAAGGGAAACCATCTCCAATGGAGGATCCGTTAGGAGTTTAAACATGCCCCTGTCGATTTCGTGGCGGTATGGATCTGAAATCTTTGCATCGTCGTTGCATCTGGATCTTGCGACTAAGACGCCTGCCACGTGTTTGATCATATGCCTGAGTGAAATTAGTGTAAGAATCTGGGAAATGTTCTAACACATTGATGTCTGGTTGATTGTTGTGTGTTCAAACTGAGATCCATGTGTTCGATCTTCTCATCATGGCTTCGAATTGCGACGCTATAATCCCCGACCGAAACCTCCCCACGCCAATTACCTGATCAGGGTTATTGTACCTTGATGTAGGGTCGCCTATTGAATGTTTAATCAAGATTCGTTTGTGCTAGAAGCTTATCTGTTGATCGATTGTGTTGATGTCAAGTTTCATATGTTTCGATTCCATCATGTACGTATCGAGTTATTTGTTAATGCTTCGAATCGGTATTACTATTCGCTTATAACCAGCTTGGTTTTAGTTGGTTGATCACGTTTGTCCCTGTGTATGTCCATTTCGAACGCATTCAATTGCTGATGTACTCGATGTGTTGAGTTTGTACCATGTTGAGTTACAAATAATGTCTATTCTGGGCACGCTTGCTGTTCACATGTCCTGGTATGTGCCATCGTGTAATTGTGCAAGTGATGCACTGATGATTGTGGTTACTGGTTTATGGTCCGTGATTATAAATTCCTGAAAATTGCACCGTGATTGAACTCCTAGTATGCTGGAATTGAATTCATAGTTGCTGCACATGCTCATGTTTTCTGATTCAGTACAATTTTGAACTCTATAGCTTCAGGAAGTCCATTCGAGATGTTGTTTGTTTCGGTTTGTGTCTTGCCTTTTCTTTTAGACATGGATTGGTGATTCTAGAGATGAGACCTTACACTAGCGAGACTATGATAGTAACTGGGATTCAACATGCTTCATGGTAAATTAAAACTGAAACTTTTATATACAGAGGAACTAATATAGGGTAAAACAAAACTTGATGTTGCCGCTGTGTGAATGTTAATACCTTAATGCACGAAGGCTATTGCTTGACAAATGCTATTTTTTATTGCCTTCCGGGCTTAGATTCTGCTGTCTATAAAGAGCATGGACGGCCTTCATACATAGCTCATCGTCTCGTTTCAAATCTAAAGCACCCAAATCTAAAGCACCTCTTCCACATTCTTCCATTCTCTACCATGCAAATAATTGCCATCGTCCGGTTTAACGGTACTTGAGCCTACCTTATTTTCGTGGGCAATATAGTTAAACACATTTAACTTGTTTTTGGAGACTTGGATATCCTTCTGTTCATGGTGTTTGACAAAAGTCATGTCCCGAACAGATTTGGTAAAAAATATGTTGAATCCATCAGAAACGGGAGCTGATGAGCAAATCTCAATGGAAATATTGTGATCCATTTTCCTTTCTTAAGCTGAATCCACTACTAGTGACAAGCAAGCACCTATGCCAAAATGTAGCTTCTTCCTCGCATTGTGCATGAAGGAGACAGTTCCGTCATTCGTTGAATCATTTCTATGCCAAGTAGAGCCACCATAGCCACATGCATCCACATTGTCATGAGGCTCTTGCAGAACCGCTAGTTCCCATCTTTACTATTCCAAACACATTTCTCATTTTTTGGCATTGAAGAGTCTTTCTGGTTGCAACATCTTATGGTCCAAATTCTTGTATTTCTTCTCCCAAACTCGAAGCCGACTCTCCAATTTCCACTTCTTACCTTCCAATTCATCGTTCCTCCTTCTCAACTTATCCAATACCTCTTCCTCTCCCCACTTTCTCCATAACAACATCATATACATCCTCAACAATTCTAGGTCTCTCAGCCACCACACATTCATTTCTACTCGTTTTACATTTCCGTAACTCGTCCTTGAGGCGTGTTTTCACCGAATTTAGACGCTCAAACTCATTTGGTGCTCGACCTCATGGTTCACCTGTCTCTACATTGCTCCTATAACCTTCTAGATTTCCTCGGAGGATACATGTCTAAAGATCGGTCGTAAGGAAGCCATGAGCTCCAACACGGAGCAATTATGGATGTCCTCGACGTTGCCGATAGAGGAAGTGAAATCGTGTTCCGATCCACATTAGAAGCTTACCACATCCGAATCGTGGGGCCGACCCATTCAAAGGATGACATGTGGCATCCTAGATCCCAGATTTCCTCTCCCCTTCCCTCTCTTTTTCAAAACTCTCCCCACGTTCATGCATGGTAAGTTTCATATGTTTTTTTGTATCTTAAGTCACCATGAGCTATGGCTCGGAACACGGATTTCACTTCCTCCATCAGCAACGTCGAGGATGTCCATAATCGCCTAGCGTCGAAGGTCATTATTTCCTTACAATCGATCTTTAGACATGTATCCTTCGAGGAAGTTTAGAAGGTTCTAGGAGCGATGTAGTGGAGGTCGGACCATGAGGTCAAGTACCTGAGGAGCCAGAGTGAGTTGCTTAAAAATAAGTTTGAGCATCTAAATTCAAAGAAAATACACCTCAAAGACAAGCTATGGAAATGTAGGATGAGTAAATATGAATGGTTGGTATCTGAGAGACCGGGAATCACTGAGGATGTATATGATATTGTTATGGAGAAACTAGGGAGAGGAGAAGATATTGGATGAGCTGAGAAGGAGGAAGGATGAATTGGAGGGCAAAAAGAGAAAATTGAAGAGTTGGCTTTGAGTTCGGGGGAAAAAATACAAGAATTTGGATCAGAGGGTCTTGCAGCCGGAAAGACTCTTCAATGCCAGAAAATGAAGAGCAATGTGTTTTGGATAGTAAAGGAGGGGAAGCAGGGATTTTACGACAGCCACATATTCATATCTACTCGTCATATATTTCCACGGCTTGTCCTTGAAGCGTATTTTTTCTGAATTTAGATGCGTGAACTCATTTTTTGGGCCACTCACTCTCGCTCCCTAGGTGCTTGACCTCGTGGATTGGCCTTCTCTACATCACTCCTAGAACTTTCTAGACTTCTTCGAAGTATACATATCTAAAGACCGATGGTAAGGAAGCCATGAGCCTTGACACGGAGCGATAATGGATGTGCTCAACGTTGCCGATGGAGGAAGTAAAATCGTATTTCAACCCACATCAGAAACTTACTGCATACGGACTATGGAGCTGGCCCGTTAAATGGATGACAAGTGGCGCCACGTGTTGTCCTGGATCCCACATTTCCTCTCCCCTCCTCCCATCCTTTTCAAAACTCTACATGCATTCATGCGTGGTAAGTTTTATATGCTTTTTGTATCATGAGTCGCCATGAGCTGTGGCTCAGTACACGAATTTTACTTCCTCCATCAGCAACGTTGAGGACGTCCATAATCGCTCCGTGTCGGAGCCCATTGCTTCCTTGAAGTTTAGAAAGTTCTAGGAGCAATGTAGAGAAGATCGAACCATGAGATCGAGCACATAAGGAGATAGAGTAAGTGGCCAAAAAATGAGTTTAAGCATCTAAATTCGGAGAAAATACAGCTCAAGGACGAGCTACGTAAAATGTAGGAAAAGTATATATGAATGTGTAGTGGCTGAGAGACCGGGAATTGCTGAGGATATATATGATGTTATGAAGAAAGTGGGGAGAGGAGATATTTGATGAGTTGAGAAGGAAGAACGATGAATTGGAGGGTGAAAAGAGGAAATTGGAGAGCCATCTTCGAGTTTGGGGTCAGAAATGCAAGAATTTGGGCTAGAGGGTTTTGGAGCTGGAAAGAATCTTCAATGCGAAAAAACGAGGAGCAATGTGCTTTGGATATTAAAGAAGGGCGACCAGCAGTTCTGTGATAGCCACACATTCCATATCTACTTGTCCTATATTTCCATAGCTCATCCTTGAGGCGAATTTTTTCCAAATTTAGATACTCAAACTCATTTCTAGGCAACTTACTCTGGCACTTCAAATACTCGACCTTGTGGTTTGCCCGACTCTACATTACTCCTAGAACCTTCTGAACTTCCTCGAAGGATACATGTCTAAAGACCAATCGTTAGGAAGCCATGAGCACACAGAGTGATTATGGATGTCGTCGACATTGCCGATGGAGGAAGTGAAACCGTGTTCCAACCCACATTAGAAACTTACCACGTTCGAATCGTGGGGCTGGCTCATTCAACGGACGACACGTGGTGTCTTGGATCCCACATTTCCTCTCCCCTCCCCCCTCCTTTTTTAAAACTCTCCCCACGTTCATTCATGGTAAGTTTCCTATGCTTTTTGTATCTTGAGTTGTCATGAGTTGTGGCCCATCAACAACGTCGAGGACATCCATAATTGCTCAGTGCCGGAGCTCATTACTTTCTTACGATCGATCTTTATACATGTATCCTTTGAAGAAGTCTAGAAGGTTCTAGGAGCGATGTAGTGGAGGTTGAACCTTGAGGTCGAGCACTTTAGGAGTCAGAGTGAGTCATCTAAAAATAACTTTGAATGTTTAAATTCAAAGAAAATACGTCTCAAAGACAAGCTGTGGAAATATAGGTTGAGCAGATATGAATGTGTGGCTCTCGTAAAACCATTGATTCCCTTCTTTACTATCCAAAACACACTGCTATTCATTTTCTAGCATTGAAGAGTCTCTTTAAGGCTACAAGATCCTTCAGTCCCAATTCTTATATTTTTTCCCCCGAACTCAAAGCCAACTCTTCAATTTCCTCTTCTCGCCCTCCAATTCATCATTCTCCCTTCTCAGCTCATCCAATAACTCCTCCTCTTCCCACTTTCTCCATAACAACATCATATGCATCCTCAGCGCTTCCCGATCTCTCAGACATCACACATTCATATCTACTCTTCCTACATTTCCGTAACTCATCCATGAGGCGTATTTTCTTTGAATTTAGATGTTTAAAATCATTTTTAGGCCACTCACTCTAGCTCCTCATGTGCTCGACCTCATGGTTCGACCTCCTTTATATCGCTCCTGGAACTTTCTAGACTTCATCGAATGATGCATGTCTAAAGATTGATCGTAAGGAAGCCATGAGCTCCAACACTGAGCGATTATGGACATCCTCGATGTTGCTGATGGAGGAAGTGAAATCCTTGTTTCGAGCCATAGCTCATGGCGACTCATGATTCAAAAAACATATGAAACTTACCACGAATGAACGTGGGGAGAGTTTTGAAAAGGAGGAGTGGAGAGGAAATGTGGGATCCAGGTTGCCTCGTGTCATCTATTGAATGGATCGGCCCCACGATTTGGATGTGGCAAGTTTCTAATGTGGGTCGAAACACGATTTCGCTTCCTCCATCGGCAACGTCGATGACATCCATAATCGCTCCATGTTAGAGTTCATAACTTCCTTACAATCGATCTTTAGACATGTATCCTCCGAAGAAGTCTAAGGGCGCGCATGGTAACATTTTTATTCCAGAAATCAATTTCTATCCAAAAATAGATTTTTCAATTTATATTCCTCAAATGAGTTTCTGATTATAGAAACGCGTTTGATAATAACCTAAAATTTCTATTTCTGCAACAGAAATTCGTTTGATAACAACATATAATTTCTATTTCCTGGAACAGAAATTCATTTGATAACAATATAAATTTTTTATTTCCAAAATTTCTATTAGAGCAAATTTGATGCCAAAAAAAATGTGAAAACTCCCCCGTAACACCAAATCTATCGAAATGACATTGCGAAAATGTCCAATAAAGAAACCACTACCTTTTTTTTTTCCTCACAAATCACACACTCTTCGGTTCAAGTTTCCTCCTTGCCCCTCTCGCAAATCCGACCAAAGACAGGATCAAGACAGGCATATCCCATGATTTCTTCAAATGAAGTAAATGCATTTGTGATTCGGTTCTTAAAATGAATGAAAGACGGTAAATTGGCATTTCATCAAGCATACAACTTTTGTACTATGATTCGGTTCTAGTATGTCAAGAAAGCAAATTGTGTTACCTAGCCTTACCTTCACAAGGCTCTTAACATTCGGAAGTGCGCATTGGAGCAGATGGAACAACTATTGGCAAGGCCAGCTAATCCATATTTTACAGTAGCATTCTCCCATTCCATCTAGAATCTTGCTCTTACATAGTAGAAAGAGCAAAGGGTCGATCCAGAAAACATCCATGAGCTACTTCATTTGTGAATATGAAGACTTTTTGTGGTTTCATATTTGCTAAGTAAGCCAGTGTTTTATTTAGAGCTTTGTAAGTACAACGAATAGTTGCATGTGAATCAGCAACTGCACCAAGTTCCGGTTCTTACAGCCCTCCACATGTTGAGGCAATCCTTTACAATCACCATGCTTTTACATCATTCGGCCTATACAAAATGCCAGAATGAATCTAGAGAAAAAGACACCACTATCAGCATATCCCAAGCAACTAAATGCATTTGTGATGCTCTTTCAATTTCACACTTATATTTAAAGCAACAAAGATAAAATGTTCCAAAAAGTATTGATCTCTAAGAAAAAATGACAAATCCGCGGACTCTACTAAATACTAAGTACCACATCATATTACAAGAGCGAACATATAGGATCCCTAAATACCACATCACATTACAAGAGCTAACATAGGAAATTCTCAAATACAAAATAATTGAAATACGTTACAAAAGTCAAAAATAGAATTTCATGGAATCTCCGTCATATTATGATCTCTTGCCATCTTATTGGCAATATTTTTCCTAAGCATGTTGATCTCAATTCCCTCCCCGGTCAATGCATCGTCTATAATCACATCTTGTGTAGGCCCAAATGGGTACTCTGGATCACCATATAGAGAAAAGTTCCTATTCATCTTATCTTGATCACGGATGTAATTATGGATAGTACAACATGGAATTATAATACGTGCTTGCTTTTGAATTGTAAATGGAGGCATGTGTTTCAAAATGAAGAAGTGATTCTTTAATGCTACAAATGATCTCTCAATGACATTTCTTAGCGAAGAATGCCTATAGTTGAACAATTCTCTTACTGTTCTTGACCGTCTCGTTGTACCCCTATAATCATTTAGATGATACCGTTCGCCTTTGAAAGGAGTTACAAATCCCGGAGTTACAGCATAACCAGAATCTACCACATTGTATTTGCCTATCACAAGGTATTCATATGTTGGTCATGATTTGAAATTTAAATACAGTTATAAATGAATTTATCCCATGAAGAACAAGCAAATACCTAGTGATGGTCGAGGAAATTCCAAACGAGGAGTATCGAGTGCTACCGATAAGACTCGATAATCGTTGGCAGAACCTTCCCAACCAACATACACAAAAGTAAATTTCATGTCAAATGAACAAACACACATCACATTCTGAGTGGTTATTCCTTTCCTGCCTCTAAATGGGATCTGTTTCGCTGCAAGTACAAAGGCCTGAACATGGGTGCCATCAATAGCACCTACGCAGCCCTATCATTTTAGCAAATACTAATATTATACAAGATTATCAACAAAATGAAGCTAATGGTGTAAAGGAATGTATGAAAATTCTACCTTGAAGTAGCATTTATGGATAGGATCCATAAGAATCTCCTTTGGGTCAACTTCAAAGGAAGGTGGTACGATAATCTCTTTTGCCAGTTTGAGAACTACCTACAACACTATAGTGAAGTACTTGCTAATAGTTTGTCCTGAATGTTGGAATCTCTCACATAAATTTCTATTTGAGTTCTTGTGACAAATCATAGATAAGAAAATCCCAACTTGTTCATCCACCCTAATATATCGACTATCTTCCAACCAAACTCTTGCCTTCATAATTCACAAAGGTTGAGAAACACGTCTCTCCATTCTAAAAGCTTCATATGCTCTATTTGAATGTCCATAAATAACCTCCCTCATCCATTGGGGTCCAGACAACACGCTATCCCTAATAGGTTCTTTCGTGTGCATGGACATATCAAACTCAATAGTGCACGCCCGTGCTATTATTATATCAAGTTCAAAATTATCAAATCCTTGTTCAACTGATTCAACTGATACTACTTGATCAATACTCCCACTACTTTCACCCCCCTCCATATGACCTATGTAATCACACGAACTAAGAACATAAACACAACAAATAAGTACAAAATCTAATAGTAATCAAGAATAGCCACAATGTCATCACAGTTGCATAATAAAAATAACAAAGCATCTCAAGTACATAAGTCATAGCTTGAAAAATAAGCCAAATATAAATCCAAGCATATTTCTCAACATCTACTTAAAGAGATTCAAGAAGACCATGTCTCCTTTCAGATAAAGATATAATGAAAGCCTCTCTTCAAGTGGCATTAAGGCATGCCTGGTTCATAGCTTTGTTGTAAAGATTTTGCTCTAAGTCAGGCATGCCATTTAGGACGGAAACCATAGCTCCTATGGAGTAGGCATCTCCGGGTGATGGGGGATGTGAGGTGATGAAGCCACTTGTTGATTGAGCCATCATGGATTTTATCATCTCTTGAATGGCTTTGAAGGTGCTAGAAGCATTATATGTGTTACTCTTTCTCCTCTTCAAATTTGGAGTTCTATCCAACTTGTGTTTCTCACGAACTAGCGTAGCAGTCACCTCAGGTGCGAAGACTCCCTCGTCATTAGGACATTCACTAAGTTCCTCCGGATCACCCATCGCACCACCACCACTATTGCCGCCGCCGCCATTGCCACCACCACCAAGACCATTGTCTTCCCCCTCTGACACCACCAAGTACTCTGCATTTCCTATTGCGTACTCCCCCGTAGCATATGTATCACCGAACACAATACACAAATCGAGATACTAAGGAAACCCATCTTTCCAAAATTTAGCCCATTCACTGTTATCCTGCAATTTTGTCAATACTGACATACATCAGCAACATAATTGAAGATTACATCCACAATAAGAACAAAATATCCCAACTAAAGTGATACCTTGATGTGAGACTCCCATATACTTGGATCCTCTACAGCAACCGTTTTGTTAACATTATCCCATCCAAATCCAGATTGTGAAAGAAGCTCTTAAAACTATATACTGTCTCTTTAGTTTATTTACCCCGTTCTTCAACTGAACTAGACTAAACTGAAGTGTTGTTTGTTTATTGAATTGGGTAAATATGTTATTCCACCCGACTTTGTTGTAGGCACAAGTGGTGCGATTTCCCTTTTTCACCTCTTCTACCAACAAACTTACAAGCATATTGGTTAACGGCTCGGTCCTCTTTACCATGAATGCCTCTTTGTGGGATACCATTTAACCTTAACTGACCGAGATCAAATGAGCCATATCATATTGTGTACCAATTCAAGCGTAAAAAATTTGATGTCAAGATCACATATATCTAATGTTCAAAAAACTATTAATAAAACAAAAGGCACGAAGAAAATTCAAAGAGAACATCCGCATATCATATTGCACAAGCAAGCATATATCATCTTCAAAAGTCTCATTAAGCAGCACCAAGCTAATGCTTGGTCTAACCAAACTGGACAGTTTGGGGGAAAATACGCAACATGACTATGCAAGCTCTACTTTTTCTTCTCCTCTTTTGAGGTAAAATACAATATACTTACTATTTCCAGTATTATGCAGGTCAGAAGATGTTATAATGCACTTACTAAGCTGAAGTTGTTAGTTGGTTGAGTGTGGAGGCTCTCGAAGGATTGCTCTACCCCGCCATTCACGTTCCCCCATTCACGCTAACTAAACTTCAGCCACCTGAATCTAATACTATAGAGCATTCTGGTCACAATATAGATTAGAGTACCTAATCATCTTGTATCTTGAACAAGCTAGCCATGCATTGAGTGCGTTTGATATTTATTGCCTATACAAGTACTAATAGAGACTAATAACGAGGCAGAGAGAACGGTGATCACAAAACCAGTTGCGTCACGGCCTACCTTTTCCACTTTTAGGTCTTTCTTAGGGCACCTTGCAGGTGCAATTAATGAATGATCCCCTAAAATAGGTTCTGAAAGTGGTCTTGCCCCAATTAAACCCAAGACAGTGAGGTTCAAGCCTGAGGTGAATCGCACTTCAACTGCCATATTTTCATCCTGGGTGAGTACTTGAATCATTTTCTTTATTTAAACCTTTTTCGATCTTTTCTAATATAACATTAAGTGTACTGGACATATTCAGGCTGAAATCTCTGGTATAGCAATCTACAATTCAGTGGATACACTTTCAAATTCGGACAGTCAGCGGACTGTAGTATATAAACCTTCCGCAAAGCCGATGTCAAAAGCTGCTGCTTCACTCTTGGCTAATATGGTAAGTTTTCAGCCTCTATGATTGTTGTTTCATGCTTATGGTTCTCCTTTCAGTAAAGATCACATAGTAATAGCAAGTAATGTGCCCGAACAGAGGTAACTTTTTTGGGTGATATCTAGTTCCAATCTCCAGTTAGATCCATTAAAAAGAAATTCTCTATTTTCAACAGGGGAACTTCAATGCTACTCAACCAGCCATACAACCATCTCAAAGTTGGACTCCAAAAAAACGCTATGTGAAATAAAACACGAGCTCAAATCCTCGTCAAATCATACCACGTGCTGCAGAGACCAAACAGACGAACGAGCAAATACAAAGACCCCAAACAAAACTCACGCCATCGGCCTTAAACCCAAAATTAAACTTCAATGCCCTAATCGTTAGACAAAAAATCACAACTATTCACAGCACGAGCAAGACGAAGAGGGGAAGTACACCGATTACGTCGGAAAGCAATTACCTTTTGGCATTGAGAAGAGAGGCTCCTGACATCGATGAGGTCGTTGTTTTGCGGAGGTCGACGAAGAGGACAGAAACGACGCTGGCGAGGAAGACGTAGTTGAAGTCGACGCCAACGAGGAGGACAGAGTCAGATTCGGAGTGGATTGCATGGGAGGCGTTGAGAAGAGGCTCATGCAGTGAGGGCGTTGTTCCGTGAGAGTTGACACCGGCGAGGAACACGAAGTCGGAGTTGATGCCGACGAGGTGGATGGAGTCGGATTTGGAGTGGAGATGAGCGACGGCCTACCTAGGGTTTTTGTTGAGCAAAGTATGGACAGAGATCTGTTTTTGTTGAGCGAAGCTGAAGGTAACATGATTTTGGTTACTGTGCAAATAATTTCTATTTCAAAAATATTTTTTTACTTCTAATTTCTGTTCCAAATTTATTTCTGAAGTAGAAATTTATTTCAGAAATAGAAAAATGAAATTGTATTACCAAACGGATTTTTGTTCCAAACCTGTTTCCAAGAACAGAAAAATAGAAAAATAGAGAAATAGAAATGTTACCATGCGCGCCCTAAAAAGGTTCTAGGAGCAATGTAGAAGTCGGCAAACCACGAGGTCGAGCACTTCAGGAGCCAAAGTGAGTCTCTTAAAAATGAGTTTGAGTGTCTAAATTCGAAAAAATTATGCCTCAAGGACGAGTTATAAAAAAATATAGGATGAGTAAATATGAATGTATGGCTATCATAGAACTGCCGGTTCCCTTTCTTTACTATCCAAAGCACATTGCTCCTCATTTTTTCACATTTAAATGTCTCTTTTCAGCTACAAGACCCTCTGGTCCAAATTCTTGTATTTCTTACCCAAACTCGAAGCCGGCTCTCCAATTTCCTCTTCTCACCCTCCAATTCATCGTTCTTCCTTCTCAGTTCATCTAATATCTATCTCTACTTTCTCGATAACAACATCATATATATCCTCAGCGATTCTCGATCTCTCAGCCATGACACATTCATATATGCGTAGCTCATCCTTAAGGCATATTTTCTCCGAATTTAGATGCTCAAACTCATTTTTAGGCCACTTATTGTAGCTTCTTATGTGCTCGATTTCGTGGTTTGACCTCCTCTACATCGCTCTTGGAACCTTCTAGACTTCATTGAATGATATATGTCTAAAGACTGATCAAAAGGAAGCAATGAGCTTTGATGCGGAGCGATTATGGATGTCCTCGACATTGCTGATGGTGGAAGTGAAACCGTGTCGCCACATTAGAAACTTACCACATTCGAATCGTGGGGCCGGCCCATTCAACAAACAACACGTAGCATCCTGGATCCCAAATTTCCTCTCCCCTACCCCCTCCTTTTCGAAACTCTCCCCAACGTTCATGCGTAGTAAGGTTCATCTGTTTTTTGTATCTTTAGTCGCCATGAGCTGTGGCTCGGAACACGGATTTCACTTCTTCCATCAGCAATGTTGATGACATTCATAATTGCTCAGTGTCGAAGCTCATGGCTTCCTTACAATCAGTCTTTAGACATGTATCCTTTGAGAAAGTCTAGGAGGTTCTAATAGCGAAGTAGTGGAGGTCAGACATGAGGTCGAGCACCTTGGGAGCCAAAGTGAGTAGCTTAAAAATAAGTTTGAGCATTTAAATTTAGAGAAAATACACCTCAAAGATGAGCTATGGAAATGTAGGATGAGTAGATATGAATGTGTGACTCTCGTAAAATCACTGGTTCCCTTCTTCACTATCCAAAACACATTACTTTTCATTTTCTGGCATTGAAGAGTCTCTTCCTCGAGGCGGCCCTCGAGGGGTAGGTCGCGACAAAACGGTGTTCCAAGCCACAGTTCATAGCGACTCAAGATACAAAAAGCATATGAAACTTACCCCACATGAACGTGAGGAGAGTTCTAAAAAGGTAAGGGGAGGTGAGAGGAAATGTAGGATCTAGGATGACTTGTCGCGCCACGTGTTGTCCATTGAATTAGCCGGCCCCATAGGTCGTATGTGGTAAGTTTATGATGTGGGTTGGAACACAATTTCACTTCTTCCATCAGCAACGTCGAGGACATTCATAATCGCTTCATTTCGGAGCTCATGGCTTCCTTACGATCTGTGATATTCTAAATTTCGATCCATTTTCGGGATTTACGAAATGATTATCTCATCGGTGCACTTTTAGTTAAATCTCGCTCTGAATTGATCACTCATGAAAAGACTAACCATTAGGGAATGGCTAGTTAGAAATTAAGTATGCACGACCTAAGAACTTGACCCTGAATTGACACTTCGACCATAAGACTTGACGAGAAGATATTTTGGGCCATTATAGACCGATCCAAGGATGGTTATGGAATGATTTGCTAATGTTATACGATTGAATCGCGGGTGATTCTGTTTGGCCATTGTATGGATAACAAACGTTCCTAAATCAATTTCTAACAATTGTGTCCTTCGAAACTAGTGATTGACCCTCACAATTACAAGACAGCCGAGGTCACCATGGCTTAAGTAAACTTAAACATGACTTGATATCGAATCAACCATGGGTTGAATACACATAACTCTTAAAAGCCACCCGTTAGTTTGAAATACACCAAAGATGCAATTGATCGATTTTGGCCATGAATTAGAATCTAAACTTGGGTATCGAACTTTCAAGGATATCAAAACTATTATATTGGATGTTGCCTCATTAAGCTTACTTAGTTATTGGTTTGCTCGGAAATTCTTTGAAAAGTGAACTTTGGCCCGGAAATTGGAAAAGACCCTTCTATCCCTTAGTGTTCTAGGACTTATTGGTTGAGTGGAAGGGCATGTTGGTCTTTGAATCCTCCTAGTGTGGCCGAAATTCCTTGGATAGATTTGCCCTCCTTGCTTTTGTTTGTTTCTTAATTGCCCTTTCTAGAAACCTTTTCAAAATACAACCCTAGCCTTTGGATCTTAACTTGGGGGTCAAGTGTAATCCTAACTCTTGGTTTGGATGATGATGTTCAGCCCATTCTCTCTCTTTTCTCTCTCTCTCTCTCTTCCATTTTGCGTCTAACTCACTTTCACTCTCACTCTCACTTGTGCCCCCACCACATCGACCAGCCACCACCAGCACCATCACGCCGCCACCACCTGAGCCGCCATGGACCGCCGTGAGCCACCATCGCCACCATCGTCTACCACCACTTTTCTCTCTCCCTTGTTCGACTAGCAACCACCTCACCGTCACCCTCACCGACCAGCCACTATCTCAGCCACCATCACTCCACCATCTATCCCTCATCTCGCCATGAACAGCCGCCCCTAGCCGTCATTCATGCCGTGTTAGCCACCGTTTCGTCGCTTGCCGTTCGCCGGAGTTGCTGCACTAATCGCCGGCTGTTGCTACTGGTTTAATTGGGTCTTTGGCTTAGGATTAGTGGTAAGTAACTTCCTAAATCTTGATTAGGTTGATAGGTGACTAATGGACTAGCTTAGGGGCTGATTAGTAGTTAATTGTGGGCTAATTAGTGGCTAATTATGGACTGATTTATGGGCTGATCAAGAGTGGATCAGTGGTTGATTTGTGATGTGAGATTCAAAGTTAATCATGTGGTTGTCGTTGATCTTGATTGTTTGATGTTAATCATATGACTAGAAATGGTTGATCATGGCTAATTATGTGTGATCATTAATCACGTGGCTTGGAATGGTTGATCAAGTGTTTAAAGTTAATCATGTGGCTAATTAGTTCAATCATTGGTTGATCATATCCTAACTATTTGATCATGTGGTTCAAATGCTAATTATGTGGCTGATTATGTGACTAATGTTGATCGTGTGGTCATGATTGATGATCATGTGGATAATTAGTTTAATCATGCCTGATTATGTGATTAATGTTTGATCGTGTGGTTGTGATGACAATCATGTGACCAAAGTTGATGGATCATGGCTGATCAAGTTGGTCTTAGAGTTTAAACATTGATCTTGTGACTTGATAATGGATTGTGTGGTTAATCATGGCTAATATTGGTGAATCATGCTGAATTGTGACTAGATAATGATGTTTGATATGGATATGAATGCGATTCATGACATGTTCATTCGTAGGAAAAATGCACAACATAAACATTCTGCATTGGCTAATTAAGAAAGATGAAAATTGGCAATGAGTGATTGTTTGCGTGCATGGCCATGACAAGTTTCGTCTAGGTGGAAGTTCTAGACTATACTTGGCAGAAGTTCGAATGTCGTCTAGGCAGGGGGTTTTAAATGTTGCCGATTGCAGTGGAGGTCAAATCAATCGTCCTTATTGGAATGCCATTTGGTACCCGACTTGTCGGTAGATGTTCGATCCCAAACGTTGCCTTGCCCGACGTAGCGGGACGATACCCGGTTATAGCGGAAGATCGACGGGGGTTCGGTATGGCCCGATGGATCGTTAATAATCTGGACAACTATAAGTGTTATTTGCATTGGAGAATGATTTGTGTTCAAGGGTGATATTTGAGCATGTCTGGATTATTGACTATCGATATGCATGTTTATGCAATGTCATGATTTGTTTGTGTTTGGTGAGTATGTGCGGTATGGTGATACCATTGGGTGTTTGTTAGAACATTTATCATGAATTGCAAGTTGGTTATGCCAAGGGAAGGTTATTGCTATTGAGTTACCATGTTAGTTGGGGTTGCATGATTAGGGTGATCCGGACGTACGTGTTACCCTAAGCGAGACTTATGGAGTTTACTTATTGAGATTTATTGTCATTATTATAATTTAAACCTTTCAGACCCCCGACCATAAACTTGAACGACCCTCCACAACGTTTTGGGTACCTAACGATAATGAGCATATGTTGACAGAGTACCCGGTAGGTAAATATAGGGTGTATATTAGGCATGCTAGTACGGTTTAGGTGGATGAAGGCAAGGCGTATTGGATGCCTTACACCTTTTTGGCGTGATTCTTTAGAGATGGGGATCAGTCCTTTGGTCCACTCCATGGATTTTATGTTCTCTCTGATGATGGAATAGGAGAGTGGGACCTTATGGATATTGTTCCCCTTGACGGAGTTCTTACCAACCCAGATATCAGCCTAGAAGACTTAGACCCTGAGTCGGAGCCCATGGAGTCTGACCTCGAACCAGAACCTTTGGAGTCAGATCCTGAGCCGGATAGTGACATGTCTGATCCGGAGACGCCACCGGGATACCACGGGGATGATTGATGGTTTAGTGATCCCATCTTTTGGATGCCCTCTTTGGAGTAGAGAAGCTAAGTTAATCGACCACCCAATCCCTTTTGAGTGTGTGTGGTTCGTGGTAGAGGCCTCTAGTAAGGCTTATATTTTATGATGTTGTAAGTAACGCTATGTTTATAAAGTAGTTTGTTGTTATGTTTTAATTGTCTCTTTGTTATCCCGTTTGTTTGAATGTTGAATGGAGAGCTCGAGTTGCTTCCGCGTATGCTACTCTTTAGTTTGTTGGTATTGGATCAGCAACAAGTCTTGAGAAGTCGCATACTGAACGACTGAGCGGGATGCTGTGATCTCATAGGGTGCAGGGCGGGACACGATCGGTCTTTAGACATGTATCCTTCAAGGATGTCTAGATGGTCCTGTAGAGGAGGTCCAACCACAAGGTCGAGCACTTGATGAGCCAAAGTGAGTCACTTAAAGATGAGTTTGAGCATCTGAATTCAAAGAAAATATGCCTCTAGGATGAGCTACGGAATTGTAGGTCGAGTAAATATGATTGTGTGGGTCTCACAGAACTGCTAGTTCCCTTTCTTTACTATCCAAAACACATTTCTCATTTTTTCGCATTAAAGAGTCTCTTTCCAGCTGCAAAACCCTCTGGTCCAATTTTTTGTATTTCTTCCCCCAAACTAAAAGCGGACTCTCTAATTTCCTCTTCTCACCCTCCAATTCTTATTATTCCTTCTGAGCTCATCTAATAGCTCATCCTCTCCCCACTTTTTCCATAACAACATCATATACATCCTCAGCGATTCCCAGTTTCTTAGCCACCACACATTCATATCTACCCATTTCACATTTCCGTAGCTCATCCTTGAGGTGTATTATTTGCGAATTTAGATGCTCAAGCTCATTTTTAGGCGACTCACTCTGGCTCCTCAGGTGGTCGACCTCATGGTTTGACCTCTACAATGCTCCTAGAACCTTCTAGATTTCTTGAAGAATACATGTCTGAAGATTGATCGTAAGGAAACAATGAGTTCCGACACAGAGCGATTATGGATATCCTCAACATTGCTGATGGAGGAACTGAAACCAATTGACACCTCTTTTAAACGAATTAAAAAGAATTAAAAATACAATAAACAGCAAAAACAAAAAAATATAGCACATTAATAGCATGTTAATAAATGGGGCCACAAATATAATTGTCAATAGAAATTTTCGGGAAAAAAAATCCATTTGGGCCTAAATCATTCATTGGTCCTGTCCTTTTTCTTTCCGACCCAACCTTTTCTTTCCCTTTCTTCAGCCCATTTTTTCATTTTGCCTGCCTAGCCCAGTTTTCTTTTCTCTTTATCTCTCTGTCTCATGCTCACGTCCATGAGCAAAGTAGTCGTGAATGAAGTCCGTGAGAATCACAAGAGGTGACTGGAGCATATCGAAGTTGGACGGTCTTGTAGAATCTAATGAGCTGGCCAATCGATTAGAGGAGAACAGAAAAGATTCAAGCAAAACGATAGGGATTATAAAAAAAAAAGAATGGACCGAGAGAAAAGAAATAAAGCTCAAGCGAAGAGTTGAGAAAGGAGAGGGTTTTGAGAGGAAAGTGTTCAGTTCCTCTACTCAGAGGATCACCAGTGAATTTCTTCCCCCCATTTTCTATCACTTGTTCACTATCGTCGAAAAATGATCTTCGTTATTCATTTTGGACATACAAGTATTCATCGCTGATTCGCCGTACCAGAAGACGCTCAGATCTGCCACACTCTCTTTCATAGATGCTTGTAACTTCGCAGCTACGAGCTAGGTAAACCTCTCCTTCTTTTGCTTTGTTTTTCCCTGTCTATCGAGGTTGAGAATGCAGAATTTGAATGATGAAGTTTGATGAATTCTTGCGATACCGAGTTTGATTTGCAGTGGATAATGTCGATTTATAATCTCATATACTGCATCTCGGTCGAGAACCGCATCGAAATAGAATCCTAAGCTCACATTCTGAGTCGCACGCTACACGTTTGATGATTTGCTTGAGAGATATACTAAAACCGATTTTGAGTAATCGATTGTGTGATAGCGCTTAGGTTTAAGTATGATTCTTATTTGCACCATTAATTGTTGGACTAGAGCCAATGCCAAGTTTTTTTTTTGTTTTTCTGGCATAAAGTCGTTGTCCAAGTCAGCTGTCATCTCTCCTTTGCCGGAAATTCATCCCCTCACTGGGGTTGCCTGCGGTTCAAGGCTGCTCTAATCAATCTATTATCATTTCTCTAACAGGCATTACGTGATTTCTGTGCTATATTTGTTAGGTTTTTGGTTATATGCATTTTTAGACCATAAAAATTCTTAGCCGTAGTTAATCCGGCGACGTACAAATCGCTAGCCAACTAATGACCGGCGGTGGTTTAGTTCCGACCGACATGGATTAGTTTGGTCGAAAAAGATATGCTCCGGTGAAGCTCAAAGTTGGAATCTTGGTGATGAGCTCTCGAGAAAGAAGACAACATGAGGAAGAAGAATATGAAAAAGGAAATAAAATAAAAAAATAAAAAATATATAATTTGGATATTAAAAAAGACTGGGTCAGATCCGGTTATTGGAGATGGGCTGGATTGTGATCTGGTCAGGTCGGATCAAGAGAATAGGTCGAGTCGCGAAAATGGGCTAAACTAGGATTTGGAGTTGTGCTAGACATGGGCTTAATTTGATTAAAAGGGAATTGAGCTTGAGCTATCGCGGTAGCTCAAGCCCATAATATGATCATTCAGATCAGGCCCAAGGGCCAGTTCGAATTTAGACGCAATCCGAACCCACGGTACAGGTCAAACCGGCTAATCGGAATGGGTTTCCTGACCGTGTCCGAAGTCCCATTTTCCCATAAATAAAAAATAAAAAAATATAAAATTTAGAAAAATAAAAAAAATGTGGTAAAAGCTAAAAAAATTTAGAATTTATCTAGTTTAGGGCTTTCAATAAACATTTTAGGCTTACACAAAATTGAATTAGCTTTTAGGACTTTACAATAGGGTTTTTTTTTATTGCTTTTTCTTTTTAGAGACAATGCGAGGTCGTTATTTGCGTACTTTTATTTCAATGCATTGATTGTTATTTTCCATTTTTAGAGTTGTTAGGTTAAATCATTAAGGTTTTAACGAAATCTTTGCATGAATACTTAGCGGATAAAAACCATTGGACTCGTAATTGGTAAGAAGACTGCATGGATTCTTTAGTGAACAAATATTCAAGTTTAGGTTTCGAAATGGCGTTAGTTGAAAAACTAGTATAATCAAGTCCCCGATCCCTAAGAATCTCTGGTTGCTTATGCATCGAGATGATACTCTCGCGTCTCGATTAAGGTTTCTAACTGACCCTTAATCATGGCCAGTGACGACTCCTCATGAATACATAGATTTAAATAACCAATATCACGCGAGGTATGGACTTCGGAAGGGTCCCTTAAAGTACCTATAAACTTAGTTCCCAAGGTTGCCTTCAAGGGGTAGGTTGCGACAAAACTGTGTTCCAAGCCACAGCTCATGGCGATTCAAGATACAAAAAGTATATGAAACTTACCACGCATGAACTTGGGGAGAGTTCTGAAAGGGAGGGGGGAGGGGAGAGGAAATGTGGGATATAGGACAACACCTCGCGCCACGTGTCTTCTATTGAATCAGCTGGCCCCACAGGTTGTATGTGGTAAGTTTCCGATGTGGGTTAAAACACGGTTTCACTTCCTCCTTTGGCAACGTCGAGGACATCCATAATCACTTCGTGTCGGAGCTTGTGGCTTCCTTATGATAGGTCTTTAGACATGTATCATTCGAGGACGTCTAGAACGTTCTAGGAGCGATGTAGAGAAGGTCGAACCACGAAGTTCACCACCTGATGAGACAAAGTGAGTTGCCTAAAAATGAGTTTAAGCATATAAATTCAGAGAAAATACGCCTCGGGGACAAATTACGGAAATGCAGGATGAGTAGATATGAATGTGCGGCTATTGCAAAACCGCTAGTTCCCCTTCTTTAATATCCACACCACATTGCTCCTCATTTTTTCACATCGAAAGGTCTCTTTCTAGCTACAAGACCCTCTGGTCCAATTTCTTGTATTTTTTCCCCCAAACTTGAAGCCGACTCTCAAATTTTCTCTTCTCACCCTCCAATTCATCGTTCCTCCTTCTCAGCTCATCCAATATCTCCTCCTCTCCCCACTTTCTCCATCACAACATCATATACATCCTCAGCAATTCCCGATCTCTCAACCACCCCACATTCATAGTTATTCATTCTACATTTATGTATCTCATCCTTGAGGCGTATTTTTTGCGAATTTAAACGCTCAGACTCATTTTTAGCCGACTCACTTTGGCTCCTCAGGTGCTCGACCTCATGGTTCGACCCCCTCTACATCTCTCCTAGAACCTTTCAGACTTCATCGAAGGATATATGTGTAAAGATCAATCGTAAGGAATCAATGAGCTTCGACATGTAACGATTATAGACGTCCTAGACGTTGCTAATGGAGGAAGTGAAATCTATGTTCTGAGCCACAGCTCATGGCGACTCAATATGAACTTGCCACGCATGAATGTGGGGAGAGTTCAGAAAAAGAGGGGGGAAGGGAGAGGAAATGTGGGATCTAGGACGACATGTTGCGCCACGTGTCGTCCATTGAATTGGTCGGCCCCACAAGTCGTATGTGGTAAGTTTATGATGTTGGTTGGAATACAGTTTCACTTCCTCCATTGGCAATGTCGAGAACATCCATAATCATTTCGTGTTGAAGCTCATGGCTTTCTTATGATCGGTCTTTAGACATTATCCTTCGAGGAAGTCTAGAAGGTTCTAAAAGCGATGTAAAGGGGGTTGAACCACGAGGTTGAGCACCTAATGAGCCAAAGTGAGTTGCCTAAAAAAAGCTTGAGCATCTAAAATAAGAATAAATACGCCTCAAGAACGAGCTACTGAAATGTAGGACGAGTAGATTTGAATGTGTGGCTATCGCAGAACCGCTGGTCCTCTTTTTTCCTAGCCAAAACACATTCCTCCTCATTTTTTTGAATTGAAGAGTCTCTTTTCTGCTACAGGACCCTCTGGTCCAATTTTTTGTATTTCTTCCCCCAAGCTTGAAGCCAACTCTCCAATTTCCTCTTCTCACCCTCCAATTCATCATTCTTTCTTGTGAGCTCATTCAATATCTCTTCTCCCCACTTTCTCTGTAACAATATCATATACATCCTTAGCTTTTCCTGATCCCCCAGCCACCACACATTCATATCTACTCGTCCTACATTTCCATAGCTTGTATATATATATATTTTCTGATTTTAGATGCTCAAACTCATTTTTTGATGACTCAGTCTAGCTCCTCAAGTGTTCGACCTTGTGGTTAGGTCTCCTCTGCATCGCTCCTAGAACATTCTAGATATCCTCTAAAGATGCATGTCTAAAGACCGATCATAAGGAAGCAATGATCTCCGACACGGAGCGATTATGGACGACATCTCGACGTATTTTCTTCGAATTTAGACGTTCAAACTCATTTTTAGACAACTCACTCTAGACACACACGGAGGCTCTTAAATATCTGGTAATGTTCCATATTTCACCACCACTGAATTCTTCTTTTTCCAATAACTAAATTACAGATTAAGGTGAGCTACATCCCTTACAATCTCAACCACTGATTTCTCACTTCAATCTATTTATTAAATCACTTTATGTTTCTTGATTGTATCTAGCATTATACCTCCTGTTTTTCTATTACCAACTTGGTGTAATCACTTAACGACAAAAATCAATTGCCTTGACTAGCTTGAAATTGGAAACTAACGTAAGCTCTTCCTCCTACATAATGTTCCTCACCCACCCAAAAACCACAACAACACTAAAAATTATTACAAACAGGGAAGGCAAGAGGGCAAAAGGAAATTACCATCAGATCGAGCCCTTGCATCCAATTTCTTAGGCCATGAATCGATGTCGGACCTACAAATCTTTGCGTAAACCCTGTCCCCTCCGGGCGCCGTCACGGGGATACACTCACCATCAATCTAAGACGCTTACCGCGAAATGGCAACCCCCTCTGGCTTCGAAATCTCTTTCACCCGAACCTCTGTGCGATTAGTCTCCGGTGGAGGAGAGTAACGCAGCCAATCCTCCTTCATTGTCCTCACGGTCAGCAGCAACTTTGCTCCGCTTCTTCTTAATCGGACTAGCGGCTTCCCCTCGGGAAGGGCGTTTGTGGTTTTCGAGCTGCTCGTCAACGGATTGCAAAGATCTAGGAGGCGGCGACGTTCGGTTGCCCCGAAAATTGCGCTCTTCTCCGTCGTCTTCCACGTCGCCTCCGGGAGGGTATGGGTAGGGATCGGGTGGTTGGAGGTCCAGTGGGTCCTCTTCGTGGATCCGAGAGTGAGCTTCGAGCCACTTGAGCTTGTCTGGCAGAGGGAAGTCCATGTCCGCGTCCATCGGTGGTTCCACGGCGGCTATGTGTGGCGGTGCTCTACGCGACACAGAGAGAGAGAGACAGCGGGGCTGAGTGAGGAAGACGCAGCACAGCAAATGGAGAAAATATTGGGTGGTCTGGGACATCCACGCAGCGTGCAGAGGAAAAAGGGGCTAGCCGTGCAGGACTTTGCTAAAACTCCACCTCGGACAAGTTGGGCCCACATGGTGCTTCATGAGTGGTCTGGGACCACGCCAATGTGGTGATATCTTCCCTCCCTAATCCGACTTAACGCTCATACGTACGTAGGAACATGTTAGTACAAGCTTTGGTTTCGGTTGGTTTCGGGATCTTTTCACAAGCGCTCTAATTTCCAAGTTAATCCTGCATCTCGCTCACACGTGATCTCGCATGGTTAGGTTATCAAGCTTTGGTTTCGGTTGCTCCGACTTAACTGTGAATGATCATTACCGGGGTTTGAAGGAAAAGACCACTTGCCATTTAGTTTGGTTAAATGCAGATACATGTATGACGCGCTCACTCCATTCTAAGTCCTTCCACTCATCAACAACGCCATCATAGTGCAAAAGCATCACCACAAAATCATTTGACAGAAACTGCAAAGTGAAAATTGACACAGTTAGCCTGGATAAAAGCTTTAGAAAAAGGGGCCAAGCAACAGCCAGAAAAGTCTCCTCACCTTTGTAACCATTTTATTCACAAGATCCTTTTGCTTGATTCCAACAGCCATGGCAAACAAGTTAGACGAAGGACTAAGAGAGCCCTGTCCAAAGATCAATCAAGTTAATGCATGTTCAGAACTATGATATTATATCTTCTACAATGAAAAAACTTTTGTCATTTCAGGCTGTTTTTTAACCTCTGCAGAATCCCATAATGGCCTCATTTCCAAATCAGAAGAATTGGCAACAATACCTTCTGGTAAGGCCTCACTTCCATGTGGTCTGCATCGATTCTGAAATGAAAACACAAATAAGCTATTAAGCAACAAGTGAGACATCTGGCATGGCACAAATGAATCGAAAGTGATGAGGTCCAAAAGTGCCATTCTCTAATAACAAGCACTGGATGAAAGGACGACATACCGCATGAGTGCTGGTGTTAGAGCTCTGTGATTTATCAATTATCCTCCAATCCCATCCTGAGAATTTCTGCAAAACATTTTCAGTTTCATTCGTGACATCCAGCAAATAAACTACCGGGACCGAGTTACAGTGAAAAAACATGATAATCTGTAGAACTAAGAAGAGTAGGTATACACCTCTCTGTATTCTGATGCCAACAGCGCACTCCCTGTGAAGAGTCCTAGACAAAACAAAGATGCTGCAGGAAAGAAGTCACGGAAACTAGATTTTCTACACTTTTGATCTGCGAAGAGGAAAGCCTGAAGGAAAAAGAAAAACAGAATAATGTCAGAAGAAATGAAGGTTTCCAGTGTCCTTCTCAACAATGAAACCAATGTACTCACCCACTGAAGCGAATAAAAGGAACGGATATCATTTGTACATCTCATTAAACATCTTGAATCTATTTTTCAAAATTCATCAAGATCTCAATCGCGCGATAAAAACAGTATATGCATCATATACATTGGAAAAAATGGTCAAGGACACTACTTTTAGAATCTGAAGAAAAACTGCTCCCAGCTACTGTAATTTCTTGGCTTATAAAATATCATTTGCGTAGCTCAAGGTTTGCCCATAAACTAGTAATCCCAAACCTAACAAGTAATTAGCGCAAAAGAAAGCTTGTTTAATGCATGAAATTACAAGATGACGGGATTGAAATGACAAAGTCTGAACATGGCATAGAACTCTCCAGCTATGTATATGCAGCATAGCCCAGTATCAGCAGTTCATTGAAATGAGAGACGTATTTCATGGCTGATGTTTGCAATTTACGACTTGGCCACGCTCAGTCCACAACAAAATCAGCTTGACCCTCAACATGAATTTAATTCCACCATCCAAAGACAGAGAAACAAAACAGGATTCCTCTGAAAGAATAAGCTTCCTCTGAAGTCACACACGATGTAAACTCTAACAAGCCTCACAAGCTATTGGCAAATCCTCCATCTGATACTGTCACGAATTTGCCTTCAGAAGCGGCATATTCAACAAAACTTAAGCGCATTGAAAAAAGCAGTCACTCATGGAGAAAAACCATGAAAGGAAGATGCAAATTCATCAAAACTACAAAAAGCAAGAGCAAGAATCTTGTGTTCCCATTGCACTCATTAAAGTGTGCTTTCGCAGGGAATCAAATGCAAAGCCGTTTAAAACATTGCAAGCTAAGTTAAAGTACGATTAACCCATCAGGGCGCAAGGATCAAATGCTAAAGTCACTATGTGAAACTTTTAGCTGACCAAGAGAATCTTATAAACTATGAAACACCCTCAGCCGTTAACTTTCTGCACTAAAGTTCTAAAATTTTGCTTTGTGTCAGCCAGCCATTACCATGCCCACCGACACGCTCAGTTTAACTTCGAAAAGGATTGATCTTTATCATCGGATTGCATCGAGCAAGAAACAGGGGACAAGCACAACAACAACCATACACGTAGAAGGGCATAATTAACAAAAGGGATGGGGGGGGGGGGGGACTCACAGCATTTGGAGGATTGATATCCATGGAAGTCACCCAGCATGCACAGAGAGAGAGAGAGAGAGAGAGAGAGAGAGAGGCAACAAACGACGAGTCTCTGCTATCTTATTTTCCGGGGTAAGTGGGGTCGATGAAAAGCTTTCAAAGACAGAGACTGATCTTTTGCCTTTTGGGTATTCTCAAACTACAGCGACAAGCTTTCAAGACGGAAAAACTTGGCCAAAAACCGAAACTTTTCTTCTGGGTTAAACCAAAACTGACGAATTGAAACGTTCAAGATTGGATTTTCAGGGCGGCTCATGCACAGTGTGCTCTTTCTGTTCTGGGGAGGAGGAGGAGGGGGAGGTGGAAGACAACCCAAGCATCACGGTAGATGATGCTGCAGAGATGGTGCGGAAGCGACGTTGCCACGATCTTCAACGTCGTACGGGGATATCATTTAAGAATTGGACCGCGCGACACCCGTGTTTGCTTTCGACCTCCAATAATTAAACAAAGATTTGAACACCCCCACGAACGAGGTTGCCTCCTTTCTCTTCTGTCTGGTGTCGGCAAGAAGCAGAACAGGTAAAAACGTGGGGGACAATCTCCATAGTGGGTAAAGATCCCATGATTTTAGGCCTAAATCCAAAAAAGGCACCAACTTTAGATTTTCTAATCCAAACTTTTTTTTGTTCCATTAAAAAGCATCAATTTTAGGTCGAGAAGCAATTTTAGCCCAAATTTTTTTTGACTCTTAGAAAAACACCAACTTTAGGTCGAATGATAATTCTGGCCCCAAATTTTTTTATCTCATAAAAAATCACCAACTTTCACTATAATCTCAAATCTGACCCTCTGTTGACTTTCTGTTTAAAGTCACCATTGTTTGATAAAAAAGTTATGGTAGTGAGCTTGGCGAATCTCGTGCATGGCGTCTATCGATAGGCGGTCGTCAGCTTCAGATTACATATAGCCAGAGAGATTCAATCTAGAAATATTTTTTACTTACTAGTGAAGTAAAAGAGGAACAGTTTCACCGTTATTTTTCAAATTGTGGTCTAGAGAATAAGATAATGAATATTACTTTAAATCCAGTCAGCAAGCCATGTGGATTTTTTGCTAAAATAGAATAGTCAAGTTAGATAATCAATGGTTTTAAGTCAATGGGGGCCTGATTTGAGATTTAAGTGAAAGTTTGTGCTTTTTTATAAGACAAAAAAAAGTTGGGGCCAGAATTGTCACTCGACCTAAAATTGGTACTTTTTTACGAGACAAAAAAAAGTTCTGGCCAAAATTATCCCTCGGCCTAAAATTTGTGCTTTTTTTTAATTAACCCCATGATTTTATAATCAATTAAGAACTTCGATTCTTTCGGATATTTTGGTAATGGATGTCTCAACAATACGATGGATGTATTTTCACATATTCTCATGCATAGTTGTCTTATATAAATATGCATATTTTAGGTAATAAATATTTGCAAACGATTCTTTAAGTAAATACATATTCTATTTTCGAAATACGTGCATATCGTCTCATTCGAATGACTACTTATGACAAAGTATTGAAAGAGTTTAATAATATTGGATATTTATCTATTATTTTACTCACATTTAACAAATGATATGTTAGATGATCAAGCTCAAATGGGGCTCGTGTTCGACAAATCAATTATATTAAAATAGTATTTGAGAAATAATATAAAAGCGGGTAATGCTCGCACCTGGTTGTCATTTGCCACCCTCAGACATGCGCTTTATCCATCAATTTACTGTTTATGGTCACTTTAGCAAACCTTAATTTAGTAAATCTCTAATTTTGCATTTCTAGTTCTTATGCATTTTGGGTGATATATTTCTAATTATATAATTGGCGATAAATTTCTAACTTATATAATTCTCCAGTACACCTATGAATATTTTGGTAATAAATGTTTTAAAAGAGTTTAACAATGTAGGGACACCTATCTCAGACTTTACAAACAACACGTGTTGAAAGATTAATCTCACGTCGTGCTCATATTCGACAGATAAGTATATTAAAGTCCTATTTGAGAAATAATGTTATGAAATGATCAATCTCATTTTGGATCGAAAGACGACTTTGGTCAAAATATGCCCGTAAGTGGCTTTTGATGTGGCAAACGGACGTAGACACGACAAAACGACTCAGTGTCGAAATGCTTCTCTCTTTCGACCCGAGGGAAGAGTCACTTCAAATGAGTCCCCCTTGGCATGATACCCAACTGTGGGCTTGATGTTGCCTCCGCCAATGTGCTGCAAACCCTCACCTGAAGCAAGGGCTGCAGCACGAGCGCAAACGGTCGCGCCTAAATACTCTTTCAATGTAAGTTAAAAGCATGTTTTCCATTTGAATCAGTGGGCGCATCTTTCATTCAGAGGCTTTGTTTGATGAGCCACTACGTTGGACTGGCCATGGTTGCCAACGCCCTACGTACGTGACGGATTCATGCGCTTGATCTAATTGGGGTTATCTTGGTCTTCGACCTGGCACCCGTTTCCGCGTACAGTTGCCGCTTTTGAGGTCCCGCTATCCCGCCTTTTGACTTTCAGTAAAGGGAAGGATAGATCCGATCCCCTTTTGATTAAGTTTGAAATTCGACTCTCCCTAAAATTTCTTTTTCTAGTGCGATTTATGTATATGAACTCGGGAATATTTGGGCGTAAAAATCACCACTAAGGAATTCGTGAAATCACATAATTCATGAGTGAATAGTCACAAATTTTCTTATTGCTCTTGCATTGACCCTCCATTTCCTCTCTTCAAATTCTTCTGCCCTAATATTTGGATCTGGATCGACTTTTATATAACCTCTAAGGCGGCATAATAGGCTATCAGCAGTGGGAGGGATGCCAATGTGCCAAACACCACCCTGCAACATACAAGTGCAGATGCCTTCTTTAGACCAATAAAAGTTGCGGTGAACATTGTGCATGGAAATAATTTGAATGAATTCGGAAAACTTACGCGGTGCTGAGAACACTAGCATGTAATCCGTACTCTTTCATGAAGATGAAAGCTGTAATCGCCTGTGGCAATGCTACCTGCAAACGGGGAGAAGGCAAATCACTCTTCTGGATCCATAGAAGTAGGATACAAGCGACAGAAGCAGAGCTACAGTTTTGAAAGTTCTATCACTAGGCTTACCTAGGCAATACTATTTTATGTTGGCAGGTTTAAAAGATGAGCTATGGATCGCTTGAGTTTATAAGATGGAATGAATCTAATAGCATCCCGTGGTCAAATCTAGGCAATGGACTTTAGTTTCATTACCTGCATGATAGGGATTTTGAGAACATCGCCACACAGTCCCACAACAAGGGAACTCACGGCCATTAGAGCTGGTCCAGCAATAAGCCTCAAGACCATTCCCAAACATGCCATTTCATGCCACAAGCTATCAACTTTCTCTGCATTGCGATGAATATACCTGCACATATATCAGATGAGAGCAAATATGAAATCCTACTCCTGTAAATGAAAATAACTAGGTGTAGTTCCTCTTCGACATAGGCCAAACCTTTTCATAACATGCCAAAACATTGTTCTAGTTCAAGCTAACTCTTTATTTACCAATGTTGAACATAGCAGTTCCTAACCAGCTCTTGACAGAATCTGTATGGATTCTTTGACAATGGCCGGCATTTTCACTTTGAACCTTACAAAAGAAACAGTTATGTGAGTTGATGGATATTCGGCGACAATCTGACATTGCTCACCAAAGCAAAAGGCATCTCTTGAATTGCAAACCTGTGTGCCATAACCGCCCAAGCGACGCCAAGGATGCAAGTGTCATGGGTCGGTCGATTCACAATGATCCCACACCCGTACGGCCTTAGGATCACTCCCAAGTCAGCCTTGCACGCGCACACACACACACACTCAATTCACAAGAATGGGAAGAAAGCAGCATAGTAATATTTTCTTGCAAATGAACATGTATAAACAAAGGGAGAGAGTCCCCTAAATATACAAGTGCGGGTTTAATCTGATCCGTTGATCCCCTCATGATCCAACGTGATCCAGCGGTGGTGTTTGAATCTATACAACCATTACATAGCTATACAAGAAGTTCCAAAGGCCCTAGGGTGTGGGGAAGCTCAAGCGACCCCTGCCAAAGGAAGATGCATGGTTGTGTGTCAAAGGGAACTGAAGGGTCGCGGACAGTGCTTGCGCCTAGTCATGGATGACCCATGTCCCATGCACAAATGGGCCACGTCCCATGCACGAAAGGGGCCACGTCTCGTTCACGGACGGGGTCGGAGCCCTTCGCTCCCATTGGGTCGTGTCACAAGTGTAGATGTTAGGATTAAAAGCCACTTTCAGACACACAATTTTCATGGCGGTCCACAATCTTGGTCTTGTGTTATTGGTCCTTACAGCCTCGGCCGTTCCCTCCATATCTTTGTCGCTTGGCACCGAATCATCAGTCGAGAGAAAAGTCCATCCCCATTTTCCAAAACTTGAGAAAATGTTGGAAATATAACGCAGAAATGACAGGATCTTGCAAATTAAGTCAATGCGAAAATACCAGAGAAATAAACGAGGAACGATAAAGGACACTAGAGATTTACGTGGTTCGACCCGAATATCGGTACCTACATCCACGGGGAGAGCCAGTAACAAATAATCTACTATAATCGGAAAAAAAAAGTTACAAATCGCTCAAACACTCGAGTGTTTTCCACACCTAGATTTAAACCCAAACCCAAAATACTGGATTTAAACTCACAGCAAAAATCTTTGACTCCTCTGCACGCGATCAAGGAGAGGTTACTGTGCCATTCCTCCCTTTATTCACGTTCGTCCCCTTGGAGTCCACTGTGCGGCTCTGCTGTTTGTGCGGCGGCTTCAAAGAAAAAAAAAACTCTTACTGTTCAGCTCTACTGGTAAAGAAACCCTTGATTTTATTTTATCCTTCACCGTGCGGCTATACCAGGATGCGAGAGGGGCCCATAGAGGATTTCCTCTTTTCTTTCGTATGACTTCTGCAAGCCACACCCACCAAAAATAAAATAAAATCCTTCCCTCCTATAAAGACATTTTTACCCCATGAAAGAAATATATAAATTGTAGAATATGTGTGCCCATCTTTTGTCCTGTAGTGCCAGAAATAATTTTTTTCTGCTTTTCTCCGAAATAGAAGCTCCTTTCTTGAATTTTCCTTAATGCGATTAAACTTGGATATTTATCCAATCAAATCGAATTCCATAAACGGTTCAAACTCGAGTCATAATTTAACAATTCTCCACCTTGACTCGATGTTTATAGCTAAATTATAGTGCTCATCATTCATGCTAGCTCTCCCAATGTCCCGACGGGCGCTCACTCTCCACAGACGCCAATTGTGCTCAAGCAGAGCTTGAGCTTTGCCAAAGGAACATGCTTAGTCATCATGTCCGCTGGGTTCTTCTCTGTCATAATCTTTTTGACAATAACTACACCCTTCGCTAAGACATCTCGGATGAAGTGGTACCTAATGTCGATATGCTTCGTTCGCTCGTGATAAACTGGATTATATGCCGGATATATCGCACCTTAGTTATCACAGTGTATATCAATACTATTCTAATCTAACCCAAAGTCCGAGAGTAAACCTTTTAGCCATATCGCCTTTTTCGCTATAAAGGTCAGTGCCATGTACTCTGCCTCAGTTGAAGATAAGGCCACGTGATCCTGTAAGGATGCCTTCCAACTAACTGCACCACCTGCTAGTGTAAATACGTACCTTGCTAAAGACCTGCATTCATTCAAGTCACCTGCGTGATCCGAATCCACATAACCAGTGGTCTCACTATCATTACTGTCCTTTCGGTACACAATTCCAACGTCTGCTGTTCTCTTTAAATATATGAGGATCCACTTCACAACTTCCCAACGAGCTTTACTAGGACGCTTCATATAACGACTAACAACGCTCACTGCTTGTGAAATATCATGCCTAGTGCATACCATAGCATACATAATACTACCCACTGCACTAGAATAAGGAACACGGGACATATGCTCCTCTCCCTCCTCAGTTTGTGGTGATAACTTATTTGAAAGTTTAAAGTGCGTCGCTAAAGGTGTACTTACAGATTTCGCTGACTGCATATTGAATCGTGCAACAATCTTCTCAATATATTTCTTCTGAGAAAGACGTAAAATTCCTATAGTTCTGTCACGCAAAATCTCCATACCCAATATTTTCTTTGCAGCACCTAAATCTTTCATCTCAAATTCAGCACTTAATTGCCTCTTCAGCACAACAATATCAGACATATTCTTAGCTGCTATCAACATATCATCAACATATAATAACAGATATATTAAAAACCCATCCTCCAATCTCCTATAGTAAACACAGCTATCCATATGACTTTTAGAATAGTTCTGACTAGTCATAAAAGAATCGAAACGCTTATACCACTGCTTAGGAGACTATTTCAGCCCATATAAAGATTTTTTCAATAAACAAGCATGATCTTCCTTACTCGGAATAGTAAATCCCTCTGGCTGCCTCATGTAAATCCGCTCCTCCAACTCACGTGAAAAAACGTTGTTTTCACATCTAGCTGCTCCAACTCGAGATCATGTGCAGCAACCAAGGCAAGTAAAACACGAATAAAAGTATGTCTTACCACAAGAGAGAACACCTCGTTGTAGTTAATACCCTCCCGCTGTGTATACCCCTTCGCCACAATTCTCGCCTTATATCTCGCTGCCTCGACACCGGAAATGCCCTCCTTTCGTTTAAAAACCCACTTGCTACCAATAATCTTCTGGCTCTTAGGTACTTTGACCAACTCCCATGTCTGATTCCGATAAAGTGATTCCATCTCTTCACTCATAGCCCCTAGCCACTGCGACGACTTAGAACTAGCCATCACCTCAGAGTAAGACGAAGGCTCATCTGTCTCCACCTCGTCACCTACAGTCAATGCATAAGCAATATCTGTATAACCATAATGTACCGGTGGTTTAATTTGCCTTCTCTGTCTACTCGTGGCTATAGTGTGCTATTGCTCTGCTGATTGTTCATTATCACCGACTTCAGGAACTGCGGCCTTATATGTAATCTCAGCTTCTGTTACCTTCGAGGTCTCCGGAGTCTCCACCTGAATCTTCACCTCACTGTTGACACCACGATCTATCTGCTCTGTTAGTTGTGTCTCAAGACCCCTCCTTTGAAGCAGTGCAGCCTCGTCGAAGATCACGTCTCTGCTGATTAGAAAATCGGGTGATTTGGGATCAATGCACCACAACCGATAGCCTTTCACCCCATGTGCATAACCCAGAAATATGCACTTCTTTGCCCTCGGCTCAAGCTTACCATCACTCGCATGAGTATACGCAAGACATCTGAATACTCGTAATCCGGAGTAATCAACAGGTTTCCCCGACCATACTTCCTCATGAGTCTTCCACTCTATAGCAGATGATGGAGATTGATTAACCAAGTAACATGTCATGTTCATTACTTCGGCCCAAAATTCCTTGCCTATTCCTGCATGCGAAAGCATGCTCCGAGCTTGCTCCAGTAAAGTTCTGTTCTTCCGTTCTACAACGTCATTCTGCTGTGGTGTCCCGAGCACTGTGCGGTGTCTCACAATCCCTTCTTTCTCACAAAACTCGATAAAATATTTACCACAAAACTCCATGCCGTTATCAGTTCTCAAGCACTTAATCTGTTTATCTGACTGCTTCTCAATTAATGCCTTAAACTTCTTGAATCGATCAAACACATCAGATTTGTGCTTCAGAAAATAAACCCATACCTTTCTGGAGTAGTCGTCGATAAATGTCAGCATATATCGGGCACCTCCTTTCGAAGGAACTGGAGACGGGCCCCAGATGTCTAAATGAATATATTCAACTGGTCGCTTGGTTGAATGAACAGCTGTAGTAAACTTAATTCAGCGCTGCTTCCCAAAGATGTAGTGCTCACATAAGTCTAGCTTCCCTGTTTTCTGACCCTTCAACAACCCCTTATCACTCAGCATCGTCGTATCTGCCTCACTCATGTGTCCTAAACGCATATGCCATAACCGAGTTAAGTCAGAATCTAACTCACCTGATGAAACTGCAGCAACTCCGGTCACGGTCTCTCCCAGTAGATGATAGAGAGAACTCACTTTCTTCCCCTTCATCACTGTCATGGCAACTTGAGAGACCTTCAACACTCCACCTTCAGCGGTGTACTTACACCCGATATCATCGAGTGTCCCCAGAGAAATAAGGTTCTTCTTGAGCTCTGGTACATGCCTCACGTCTGTCAATGTGCGTACCACCCCATCGTGCATCCGAATCCAAACTGTTCCTATCCCCACAACAGTGCAGGTTGCATTATTCCCCATCAGAACTCTACCACCATCTGCAGTCTGGTAAGTAGTAAACCAGTTCCTATGAGGCGTCATATGATAAGAACACCCCGAATCTAACACCCATTCGTCTCTTAACGAACCAGTAGTCACACATAAGACGGCTTCTGCATCACTAGTGCTCTCCTCAGCAACGTTTGCCACACTGCTTGTAGCATTCTGCTTGTCACCTCTATTTCTCCGCTTCGGACAATCTATTCTGATGTGCCCCTTCTCGTGACACTCAAAGTACTTCACGCGTCCTTTAGACTTTCTATTGCGTGACTTTGACCTGCTTTTACCTCTGCTGCTACTGGACCCTCGATGTTGTTCTCTACCTCGAATCACTAGTCCCGCGCTACATCCTGCGCTAGACTGTCATCTTGCAACTTCCTCTGCCACTCTTTAGAGAACAATGCTGACTTTACCTCTTTCGAGGTAATCGTAGTACGCCCTTGGAGTAGTGAATCAGTAAAGTGCTCCCATAATTCTGGTAAAGAAGCCAATAACATCATGCCCTGTTCCTCATCATCAAGTATCTTACCGACGTTCTTCAAATCCATCATCAGTTTATTAAATTCATCTATGTGGGATCTGATCGACGTACCTTTAGTATATAGAAATTAAAACATCCTCTTCAACATGTACAAGTGAATGTTCAAACCCTTCGTTACAAAAAGTGCCTGTAATTTTACCTACAATGCTACGGCATCCTTCTCCTCAACCACCTCTATTAACACTTCATCCGATAAATTCAGTAGGATTATACTCTTTGCTCTCTCCATTAGCTCTGCTTTATCAGCTGCTTTCATTATAATGGGTAACCCATCTTCGCCATCTAATGCTTTGGCCAAATCTTGGGTTGTCAATAGCACACACATCTTGACACTCCATAACCCAAAGTTGTTCCTCCCGTTAAACTTCTCAATCTCAACTTTTGCTCCAGACACAATTACAATAGCAGAATTTCCAGATAATAATCAGACAAGCAAAAGCCCCAAATCACAATCCAGAAAATCCAACCCTCAAGTTCTAATACCAATTGTTGGAAATATAATGCGGAAACGATAGGATCTTGCAAATTAAGTCAATGCGAAAATACCAGAGAAATAAACGAGGAATGATAAAGGACACCAGAGATTTACGTGGTTCGGTCCGAATATCGACACCTACATCCACGGGGAGAGTCAGCAACAAATAATCTACTATAATTGGAGAATCAGAGTTACAAATCGCTCAAACGTTCGAGTATTTCCCACGTCTAGATTTAAGCCTAAACCCAAAATACTGGATTTAAACTCACAGCAAAAATCTTTGACTCCTCCGCACGCGATCAAGGAGAGGTTACTGTGTCGTTCCTCCCTTTATTCGCGTTTGTCCCCTTGGAGTCCATTGTGCGGCTCTGCTGTTTCTGCGGCAGCTTCAAAGAAAAAAACTCTTACTATTCGGCTCTACTGGCAAAGAAACCCTTGATTTTATTTTATCCTTCACCGTGCGGCTATACCAGGATGCGAGAGGGGCCCACAGAGGATTTCCTTTTTTCTTTCCTATGACTTCTGCAAGCCACACCCACCAAATATAAAATAAAATCCTTCCCTCCTACAAAGACATTTTTACCCCATAAAAGAAATATATAAATTGTAAAATATGTGTGCCCATCTTTTGTCTTGTAGTGCCAGAAATAATTTTTTTTTGCTTTTCTCCGAAACAGAAGCTCCTTTCTTGAATTTTCCTTAATGCGATTAAACTTGGATATTTATCCAATCAAATTGAATTCCATAAACGGTTCAAACTCGAGTCATAATTTAACAGAAAACACAACAGAAGCGGAAACCACAGAATGTCCTGCACAACCAATAATTGAACCACAAGATCCACACCCACCTGACCATACATTGATCCCACAATTGGTGTCCCCACAACCAAGAGATTAGTCAAGGTGAGCAACGAAAAGTTGGTGATGCACCAGCTATAGTCCACTTTGCTGCTGCACTTGGCACACAAGGCAAGCATCAGGACAGCGAGGGTCTTCGACATGACATCCGCTGCCACTACAAAAAAACATGCTTTTTGCAACGAATTTTGCGACGAAAAATTTGCAAAAATCCGTCGCAAATTCGATTTGCGACGGAAAAAATTCCGTCGCTACTAGGTCGTCGCAAAATTTTGCGATGGAAAATTTCAATTTCAGTCACAAATTTGCAACGGAAAAAAATTCGTTGCAAATTAGCCACGAACACTATCCATCGCAAAGTTCGTCGCAAATATTTCGTCGCAAAATTCGTCGCAAATAATTCGTCGCAAATTAGCCACAAACACTATCCATCACAAAATTCGTCGCAAATTCCGTCGCAAAATCCGTCGCAAAATTAGCGACGAACTTTATTCGTCGCAAATTGGCCACGAACTTTATTCGTTGCAAAATCCGTCACAAAATTAGCCATGAACTTTATTCGTCGCAAAATTTATCACAAAATTCGTCGCAAAATGTCACTACAAAAAAATGAGGGATTAGCGACGATTCGTCGCAAAATTCGTCGCTAATTTGCCAAAAAAAATTTTTTTGTCAGTAATTTGCAACGAACTTATTCGTGGCAAAATTCGTCACTAATTTGCCACCAAATTTTTTTACATTTGCCATCAACATTATTTATGATCGAATTTAGCGACGATATTTTATTAATTCTTTAGCGACGAACTCTGCGACGATTATTGTTTAGGGACGAAATTAGCGACGAAATTTTATTTTTGCAACGAACTTTTGTAATTTGTGATCGTACGATAAAATCATTTATTTTATTTTTTGATTTTAAACCTAATTAAAAGAAAAATTAATTTTTGGAATTTATATTTAACATTGATTAAGCACTTAATAACATCAAAATATTATAATAATATGAAAATGAAATACATTCATCTACATTTTCCACAAGAATGATAAATATTTTTCTTTGTAGTACACATAATGAGAGAATAAATAATCTTGAGCACTTTAAAGCACCTGCTTAAGCAACCTCATGAACATATTGGGCCAACTGCACTTATGGCACAAAAGATGCTAAAGCAAAGCTTATCCCCGATATATATGAAAAGATACTTTCAAACTTGCGCCTGCTCTGCTTTCTCCTGTAAGGTTTACATGGAGTGCTTCGTCACCTCCTCCAAAGAGGTGACATTCACTTGTTGACATACAATGCGATACTCAATCAGACCATCCTTGGCAAATCTCCCCCTCCGCATATCAACGCATAGCTCAATGTACTTGAACATAATCCTCTCAAGGGTATTTTGCCATGCTCGGGATCTCTTCAAGGGAATAAGATCGTGAAGTTCTTGCAGAGCATCTTGCTTCTGCCCAACATTTATCAGCTCTGCATCCACACATAAACAAACTTTGTCAGCAAAACTCCATGTTGCATAAAAGGACTACAGAGAATCATCAACTATTCTCTCAAATGAGCTTCAAATGACACATATAATAGCAAATACCAGGTTTAGCTGAAACAATCCACTAACTTGCCTACCTACCCAGGATACATTCACAATCTCAAAAAATAACATAAGAACAGGTGCCTCCTGCGGATTATCTTGTCTATATTTAGCACCTACCTTATTATATTGCTTTGAACTATATTCTTCATCCTCATTCATGTTGCACAAAAACCATTTAATTTTGTTCCTGTTGAATCAGCAAGTAATATGTTCACCTTGCATATGTCTGTCACACTCATGACCTAAGTCTCATTCACTTATGTTCAAGAATGCAAACACAAGAACAACCTTCATATTGTTAAGCATCAAAAAAAGAGAAAGCAGTGTCAGACAATCTCCTCAAAGACCATGTATTAAGCTAGGGAGTTGGGGAATGGTCAAGTGATTCTCATTTTGCTTCACCATATAGGTTGGGACAGAAAAATAAACAGGATGTCAGGTCAATAGTGGTAGTGAAACAAATTACCTTAATACCATATCAACGGCACAACCAGATAATTCACCAAATAAATAAAGATGCCAACCAAGTTAGTATACGTGTACACATGCAGACACATCCACCCTCCTGCCCTCCATACATACATCAATGTGAGTGCCCAAGAAAATGGCTTACCACGTATCTTGAGGCATTAGAGAATTGCAAGACAAACAAAAGCGGCTTAACTATCCTTTTGACATCCTCCATTGGCGCCATAATCCAGTGTACAGTAGCAGCAGCAACTACCACTGCACTATTATAACTCCATAGCAGTGGTGATGTACATTGAAGTAAGATCTTAATATCATCATCAATTTTCCCGGATGAATATCTTGCAGAAGTTAACTTCGGTGAATCCATATTAATGTAAGTTGCACGTGATAAATATTCATCCGGTCCTTCAATGTACGACCTGCATATTGTATTGGCCAATTCTCATTGTTCTTTGTTTAATGAGAGTAGTTCTATGATTTCTTTAATGATACAAAATGTGGATCACATGTTAGAAAGACAAGGTAGTGGAACTAAATCGCAGTGCATAACATAGACAACAACCAGAAATAAGCTTCCTACATGGCAACTGAAAGCATAGAAAGCTATCTTTCACCATGTGACTGGAAACAGTCATGGTAAACCAGATACCAAGTACATGCTTGCATTTAATCTAGCAATGAGCCGAATAAAAGGAAGAGAAACACCCCCTCCCCCCAACCCAAAAAAAAAAGCAGTAAATAAAATGAATGAGAAAAATGGGAAATCAATTTTGATAAACCATATCCTCAATCTTATTTAATAATTTTCAGAATTTATGGCATGGACAAGAAGAGTCGAGGTGCACAAACCTGTCGAGTTCTTTCTCCTACCCTAACAAAAAATCACATACACCTCACCAAGCATTTTGCCGAGACAAAAAGCAATGGAAAACAGTAATTGCAGAAAACTGAAAAGCGAAAACAACCACCTCTTCGGTTGCAGAAGTATTTTCCTCAATGCGCAAGTCGAACAACTTGGGAACAGCGTTAGCAGCACACTTTCTGACATAAACAGATGGATCTCTCGAGCACTTGTTTACGGCTACAAGAACGAGGGGCGCGACTATATGAAGACGAGTTCCAGCCATTGTACGGAGTGCCCAGACCCTCACCAAAGGATTAGTGCCCCCCAAGTCCCTTTGGAAACAATTGATCGAAAGCAATGCTTCATTTGGACGCCTACAAGCATCAAGAAAGAGTAAACGCGAACGATCAGCTGAGCACCAACATCTAAATCCAATCATCCACATCAAGGTGATTAAAATTCAAGTACAGGTGACATTATCCCACTTCTTTAACACGATTAGCACAAACATAGCGAGAAACGAGCAATGCCTTACAGAATTCTACCCAAAAGCAATCACGCACGCCCCTTCAAAGCTCGAAAACAATCGGAATCGAGGATCATTTTCAATTCGAGCACAAGTAGACGAGCTTCTTCACTTCGAGGGACTGGGACGCGACGTTCTTGACGACCTGGGGGAAGAAGTTGGAGACGTTCTTGCCGTTCCCTTGGGGCTCCGCGGCCTCTAGGGCTCCGGAGGCCATGGGCGAGGCACCTCTAATTTCTCGGGGAGCTCCTCCTTGCCCTCGACGGGGGGAGAAGCCGCCGCCCCTTGGGGCTCCGCGGCCTCTAGGGCTCCGGCGGCCATGGGTGAGGAGGAGTCGCGGGGGGTAAGGGGGTACCGAAAACCCTTAGCGAGCGCGAGAGGTTTGGGGGTGTGGGGGAGAGGAGAAGCGGAAGCAGATCTGATATGATCGAGAAAGAGGGTGAGAGAGGGAGAACAGTGAGCGAGAGAGAGACACAGAAATTGGGGGTGAGGGCGGGGCCTTGGGGTGCTCTTTTTTTAATTAATTTTAGCGACGAACCTTTTAAGTTCTTCGCTAATTTGCTACAAATCATATGTTCGTCGCAAATTTTTGCGACGGATTTTTTTTCCGTAGTAAATTTTTGCGACGGATTTTTTTTTTCGTCGCAAAATTTGCGATGGATTTTGTTTGGATTTTTTTTCCGTCGCAAAAATTTGCAACGGATTTTGTTTCCGTCGCAAATTTGCGATGGATTTGCGATGGACTTTTTGTGACGGATTTTTTTTTCCGTCGCAAATTTGCCACGGATTTTTTTTCCGTCGCAAATTTTTGGGACGGATTTTTAACTTTTTTTTCCGTCGCAAATTTTTGCGACCAATTTTTTTTTCCGTCACAAAATTGCGACGGAAGTGATCTTCGCGGCACATGGTGCCCATTTTTTCAAATCCGTTGCTAATTTGCAACGGAATTAGTGACGGAAATGTTTAGACCGACCAATTTTTCAAATGCGTCGCTAATTCCGTCGGAACCTTGAGTAGATATGCTTCTACACTTTTACATATAATGACACATTACTCATATTTGATGAATTAGTAAATGTCATGATCTAATTCGTCTAAGGGTGGTAAGTCTGGTGATGTTTCTTTTTTTTTTTCATTAGAGTAGCGGAGGAATGTCAAACAACTACGGGAGGTTGTTGTAAAATGGGCCGATGTGACTAGCATTACAAACACTGTGGAGAAACATGACTGATGTGGATGTCATTGTTACAAACAGACTCGATTGACGCTTTCTCAAATAACAATAAGGCTATGATACCAAGTCAATAATGTGATAAAAAATATTAAGAGCAATATATATATATATATCATTGTCAAATGAAGAGTACACGAACCTATTTATCGGTTTTATAGGATGAGTATCTAAAAGGGAAAATATCAATTACAATCAATTAAAAGAAATATAGGGCATGCATTCTCTAATAGAATGCATGCCCTCTATTCACTCATCATTCGGACGTAACCCTTTAGGAGTAATTCATCTAATTGGTTAGATCAAATTGGTTAGGTCTAAATAAGAATATCGCTTTTATATGATCTCCTATAGATATCCTCATATAGATACATTAACTTTACATTTCATACATCCACCCGATTCCGATCTATTTGAAAATTGCTATAATTTACTTACCCATATATTTACACATACATAAGAGTTACGTGCAGAGGAAACCGCTATATTCAACTAAATAAATATCTGTGTTATCTATATCTAAGTCTTGAAAAAAATTAAGATAAGATTTGCACCTATCGAATCTAAAAAAGCTTATTTGGGACGAGAACATTTTAAGAGATTATCTAATATCTTGAGTTTATAATAGATCTTCTTATCTAATTTGAATTTGTAATATCTAATCTCTCTTAGAATTGGACGTGTAGCAAATTGTCCAATCTCTTTTGAATTTGAACTTGTGACAATCATCCAATTTAGTTTGAATTTCAATTAATAATTGTTAGTTTGCATTAGATTGATTTCATTAGGCAATATTTAGTTTGTCTTGTGATGGAGTATATTCTTTATGTAGTCCTCGTCCTTATCACGAGAGATTGAGGTATGTTAATCATCGTGATTAGACTTAGAAGAACTTAGGTATAGTTTTAGAACACTACAAAAAACAAGGTTTTAGCGACAAATTTTGCGACGAAAAATTTGGCAAAATTCGTCGCTAAACGAATTTGCGACGGATTGGAAAATGCAATACAATTTTTGGAATCCGTCGCAAATTTGCGACGAAAAATCAATCCGTCGCAAATTTGCGACGCAAAATAAATCCGTAGCAAATTTGCAACGAAAAATAAATCTGTCGCAAATTCGTTTAGCGACGAATTTTGCCAAAGACTTCGTACAAGTAATTCTTTTGCTCACCTGGTCTAGTGTAGGTAAGAAGCAAAGAAGGAAACATGGGGGCAATCTCCAAAGTGGGTAAAGATCCCATGTTTTATGATCAATTAAGAAGCAGATGTAATTCTTTTGGATATTTTGGTGATAGATTTCTAAACAATACAATCTATGTATATTCACGTATTCTCGTACAGAGTTGTCTTGTATAAATTAAGCATATTTTAGGTAATAAATATTTGCAAACGATTCTTTACGTATATATAGATTCTAATTTAGGAAAATTACCAAAATAGTCTTAAATCTATTGCAATTATGCCAATTCAGTCCCAAACCTTTTTGTATTTATGTCAATTTAGTCCATTCAGCCAATTTTGGCCGGCCGGCGCTGACGTGGACGTCGGTCGATGCCAGCTGTACAGCTGACAATGACGTGACAATATTTTATTTTATTTTTTTGATTTTTTTTCTCTTTCTTTTTTTTTTCCATCTTCTTCCCTGGCCGGTCACCGGCGTCCACATTGTTGGGCTGAGACCTCGCTGTCGTTGGGTTGAGACCTCGCCGTCGCTGGGCAAGGTCAAGCTCGCCTGGCCATGGTGAGGCTCGACCTCACCTCACCCACCGACGGCAACTGGCCGGTCGCTGGACTGGCTAGGGAAGAAGATGTCAAAAAAAATTAAAGAAAAAGAAAAAAAATAAAAAAATCGAAAAAATAAAAATATATTAAAATATTACCACGTCAGCATCGGTCGGACGCCTAGTACCGATCGATGTCCTTGTCAGCGTCGGCCGGCCAAAATTGGCCGGATGGATTGAATTGGCGCAAATACAAAAAGGTTTAAGACTGAATTAGCAAAAAAAAAAAGATTTAGGACTGAATTGACACAATTATAATAGGTTTAGGACTATTTTAGTAATTTTCCCATTCTAATTCTGAAATGCGCGTATGTCATATAGTTCAAATAGTTGTTTATGACAAAATATCGAAGGAGTTTAACGATATCGGACATATATCTCTTATCTTACCCATATTTAACTAATGATATATTAAATGATTAATCTCAAATCGGGTTCATATTTGACAAATCAATGGTATTAAAATCGTATTTTAGAAATAATAGAAATAAGTGTAATGCTCGCACGAGATTGTGCCATTTGGCGCACTCAGGCACGAGCTTTACCCATCAATTACTTTTTAGGGTCACTTTAGCAAACCTCTAATTTTGCATTTGTAGTTCTTATGCATTTTGGGTGATATATTACTAATTATATAATTGATGATAAATTTCTAACTTATATAATTCTCTAGTACAACTATGAATATTTTAGTAATAATTGTTTTAAAAGAGTTTAACAATACAGGGACACCTATCTCAGACTTAACAAATAACATATGTTGAAAGATTAATTTCATATCGTGCTCATATCCGAAAAAATAAATAATATTACTGAATGCAGAGAGAGGCCATGTAGTGCTCTTTTCAGGGCTATGAATAGGGCTTTCGAGATTTGAAAGGCCATGTGGCAACTTACTCTCCCTCTAAGGGACTACTTGGCGAGTTGCCAAACAGTGAAAATTTTTGTTCTTTTATTTTCAGAATCAGTTTTGGAACAGAAATCCATTTGATAAGCTTTTCGTTCCAGGGAACAAATTTGCAAAAAATTATTCTCAGAATCAGTTTTGAAACAGAATCAAGAAGCAAAAAAAAGTAGCTTCTTGATTCTAGGAACAAGAATCAGAATTGGAAAAGAAAATTTTTTTGTTCCTTCTTCTTTCCTGTTCTTCTTGCCTGGCCGGCCACCGGCAACTTCGCGCCCCTCGCCGGCCTTTTCCAGCCCTCGCCGGAGCCTGTGAGGGCCGCCCTCTAGGCTCGCGAACTAGGCGAGGGCCGCCCTTGCCAGATCTGGCAAGGATGGTGGCAAAAATCTAGCCCTCGCCATATCCGATGAGGGTGGTCCTCACCCAGGCTGCAAGCCTTGAGGGCGGCCCTCGCCGGCTCGGGCGAAGGTTGGAAAAGGTCGACGAGGGCCGCCCTCGCCCTTGCCAGCCCTGGCCTGTGGTTGGTCGCCGGCCATGACTGGCGACCAGGCCATGGCCAAGAACGAGGAGAAGAAAAAAAGAAAAGAAAGAAAGAAATATTATTAATAAAAAGAAATTTTATGCCGTTACCAAATGCATTTTTGTTCTTTTTTTATTCCAGGAATGGAAATTTTGGGTTGTTACTAAACACCTTCAAATGTTCAGAATCACTTTCCAGGCACAGAATAAAAAAAATCATTTTTGAGTAGAATCAGTTCCCGGGCACAAAATCATTGCCCTATGCACCCTAAAATGCTTTTTCTCATATCACACAATGTCAACCAAAGTAATAAGTACCCGACCAAAAAAAAAAAACCAAAGTAATTAGTTGCTATTCACAAGACATATGCCATTTATTTTCAAATGATGATCATTTCAATTCTTAATGCCAAATTCAAATTAAATCTGTTGTCACTTTGCTAATAATGGCAGAGTTTTGTCTTCTGTTGATTCTCTAATAGGTCGATATCTAAGGACGCGAATGGTAACCATTCTGCTCTAGAAATTAAATTCTTGCTAAAAATTGATTTATGAAATTCTTGCCTAAAATTGATTTCTGGAGGAGAAATCTGTTTGATAAAACGTGACTAATTCTGCTCAAAAAATTGATTTATGGAACAGAAATCTATTTTGATTTGTTTTTTTGGTAAGGAAAATCTATTTTGATTTGTTGATTATTTTCGCACCTAAAAAAATTTAAATTTCACTCAAAGTGGGTGGCCACAGGTATTCTAAGCTATTTTGTGAAGTTTTAAATTTTTTTATTTTTTGATTTTTTTTGGGCATCTCAAAAAATTTAAATTTCACTCAAAGTGGGTGGCCAAGGATATTCTAAGCCATTTTGTGAAGTTTTGAAATTTTTGATTTTTTTGGGTACCTCAAAAAAATTAAATTTCACTCAAAATGGGTGGCCACATGTATTCTTAAGCCATTCTGTGAAGTTTTGAAATTTTTTATTTTTTTGAGCACCTCAAAAAATTTAAATTTCACTCAAAGTGGGTGGCCAAAGATATTCTAAGCCATTTGTGAGGTTTTAAAATTTTTTATTTTTTTGGGCACCTCAAAAAAATTAAATTTTACTTAAAGTGGGTGGCCACAAGTATTCTAAGTCATTATGTGAAGTTTTGAAAATTTTGATTTTTTGATTTTTTTGGACACATAAAAAAATTTATATTTCACTCAAGAGTAGCTACATGTGTTTTAAGCCATTTTGTGAAGTTTTGAAATTTTTGAAATTTTTGATTTTTTTTGAAAATAATTCACCAAATTTCCTATTTTCCCGAAATCTGACTTTTTTTATTTTCTGGAAATTTTTATGAATTTTTTTGGAATTTTTCAATTTTTATGTATTTTCTGAAAAAAAAATTAGTGAGATCTCAAAATGTGTTGTAAAGGCCACGAAAAAGAGAGAAAAGAGGGAGAATGAATTCTGGAAGAGAGAAGTTACAAAAAGTAGCTTCTCTTTTTCTTGCCTAAAACTCATTGTGGAATCAAGAATGCATTTTGGAATCAATAATGCATTATGAAATCAAGTATTTTTAACAAATGCATTTTTATTCCAGAATGCAAAAATTGTTCCAGAATGTATCCCAGAAATTATTTAACAAACGCGTTTCTGTTCTGGAATGCATTCTGGAGCAGAATTTCTGCTTCAGAATGGATTCCATGCGCGCCCTAAAAGTAAAGAGTCACACCACAGTCGTTGCCGAACTTTCTTGCTAGGTCTGCCACTCTTAACATGAATCTACTTTCCTAAAGTAAAATAATTGGGAACCTACAATCTAAATTCCGAACCATCAAGACTTGTTGAAGAATCCTAGAAACTCTAAAAACTCAGTGTAACTCAGTTAGACATGCTCGATGACAATGTGAGTTGGGCCAAAAGAAAAAACACAAGGTGAGTGAAATTCTTTCCCAAAAAACCTTTTTGGTTATAATCTATTTAGAGTTCCTCAGGATAGTGGCTCAAAGAACATGATTTTCTTTTCTAATTTTGGAGAATCTTTTCTTTCTTTGAAGTACTCAACTTGGGGTAGTGACTAGTGATGCTGGCTAGTAGGTGTTCAACATAAAACAGATTGCTTTTCGGATAACCAAGGCCAAGTGTAGAACACTAAAATGGCAGCATACATGTTCTGAAATTAACTAGAGACCACGTTCCATAGACTTATATTCAAGCAACACAAGCATGATTAGAAGGCATTTCAATACACTGAAGTAAATTCTCTCTAAATAGGATCTTGGCATATCTGCGATGTGAAATTCCTGTGATAACGTAAAACCAAAATTCTAAATCTGCATATGTCATACTGTAGTCTTCAATCTGATATACTGTACAATCATCAAAGACCCGAAGGAGCAAAAATGACTGAAAGTGTTGCTCTAAAATAGACATGCTGCTGTTAGTCAGTCTAGTGTACAGTGGCATTGATAATCATCCGATGTATCTATCCGAATCAGAAACACTCTTACTCTCTGTAGCCAGCCATGTATTGACCATAGGCACCTGCATTCTGTATTTGAGAGATAAATTACAGTTGATTTTTACTTGAAATCCGGTGTTTCAGGAATATGCAATCAACATATCAACAAATCGACGAAGCCTTTCCGCAACTCTTTGTTATTCCCCCCACCTTTCCTTCTCTCTCACGCCATTGGATAAGATGTGAAGGAGGAGATAGCGATTGAGCCCAAACTGTCATGACTTTGAAAATGGTGGATCACAATTAGACCGAGCCCTCATTCATCTACTTCTTTTAAATCTATTTACTTATGCCATGATCACCGATACAAATTCACGTAGTCTAGATCTTTTGCCTACAGATGCCATGTGGGCATCTAAATTTGAGTCCGACAGTAACTTGAAAAGAATCGTAAGCCGAAATGCGAACCTGCCCATACAATGCCAGAGGTAAGCCCAATGCCATACGCGAAATTGTCCAAAGCTTTCGACTTGCACGCCGAAAGAAGATTGACTTCTTCGAGAGTCATCGTCACCTGAGCAGATAAACGAGAATTCAAAACTGACCCACCAACATGACTGCAATCATCAGTCACATCATATTGCACTACTCCCTGTTCCTCCACCAGGCACGAGCGAAGTAAACACTCAAAAAACCAAACGAATTCGCCCCCACAACAGCAGACGCTGAACAGCCCAAGAATCCGACATGTACGTAGGTTCAAACATCCGGAAAGCTAAACGCAGCATCAACCCAAAGCTCAATCGGCGGCGGAATCATCGTGGGTTGCAGGCAGATTGCTGGCGCTAATTGCGAATCAGGCACGAATGAAGCGACGACACGCATCGGAGAGGGAAAGGTAAAGCCCTCGTCGGTACCTTTTTGGACCTGAGAACTTGCTCGAGCTCGATGAGAGCTTCCGCCCTGGCTCGTCGCGAGCAGAAGTTCGCTTCAGATTTGCGACCGGCGTCTTCTCTGGGTCGCTCTGGCCATGCAGTTCCAGCTTATCTTGTTTGATGTACCCCTGTCCTAGCGGCGACGCACAGGTGATCCATGGGCCGCCCCGGCCCGGCCCGGGCCGACCCGACCGGATCCTCGGATCGGGCCAAAATTACAGCTCAAGCCCGTCCATTACTAATATTTGATAGGGATAATGACACAGATGATTACTAACTTTGATTCAATATACAATATCATCCTCGAATTTTTAATTTGTTTAATGCGATCCATGTACTTTTCGTATATATTCAATTTTAGTACACGACTGTATGAAAATATCCAATGTTCTCCATGAACTTGTTAATGTTGTCTTTCCGTAAATTTAAGTTCATGAACAACATTAGACATTTTCATATAAATATGTACCAAAATTTAAGGGACCACATTGAATAAATTAAAAGTTTATGGACGAAATTGCATATTAGATCAAAGTTTGGGACCATTTGTGTCACTAACCTTATATAATAAGGGAGCAGTGACTAGTGATTGCTTCTTAATTTGCTAACTTAGCACTCCATCAAAGCAACATGTAAATTTTGTGCCCCGTCAAAGATTTGACTTTGATATATTGGACGGTAACAATATGAATTTTCTGTAATCCCTCGATGGACTGATCGACTGTTTGGCCCAAAAACGTCTTTCGGGTCGTAACCTAGTAAATTGTGTTGTATTTCGTGCGCGAAATGCCGTACCTCAAAAATACCTCAGAGATATTTTAACAAACCATCGAGATTGTGATCCGATGGTCACTGATCTCGTAAGAACGGATCCTCGAAGACCTATAGTAGTGCCCCAATTCTACAAATTGAGAAAGTCCAATCTCATGGACTCCATTATGGTGAAAGAATTTTATTTGTGACTTTTGTGTTCCACATCGAATTCGAGAGGTTTTTATTCAAATCGATTGTTTTTCCATTTATTTTCCTTTTTTTTAGTGAAATTCATGTAATAACGATGCAAAATGATTCTTTCTCAATTCATATAAATTTCCAACTAAATAATTTTGTCAAGTTCTTATTCGTAAATGTTGAATATTACATAAACCCAATATTTATTATTCGAACATTTGGATTTGGATGGAGAAAAATATGAGCATGGATACGGTGCGTTTAACATTCACTTGAAGTCCCAAAAACACCATACGCACTCATCCAATATAGAATTATTCATTTTCGACTGACAATTTTATCTTCATTCGATCAATTTAAACATAGGTTATCAATATCATTTACTCAAACCCACTAAGGAGAACAATGTCAAATATGATTGAAAACTTTACCAATTAAAATTTTGCACCTATCACTAATACGCAATTTTCCTATAATCCCCCCGGTGGTACTTCCACGCGAAACATGCCGGACGCCCGCTCTCTTGTCCTGAGGTAAGCTAATTAAAAACGGGCATAAAGTGCTTTTTAGTAAAAAGAGTTTGTGCATCCGACCGAACTCCACATCGATTTCCCATAACACGAGAATACTTCGCCCCGCATCTCGCGACACACGACTAAGAAGACACCATCTGGGGAGGGCATCATCAACTTTAGAGCTGCTCATGAAATTATTTAATTTTAACAGTGACTAAGGTGTCATCAACCACTACAAAATATTATACTAATTCTTTCTCTCATAAACTCAGTCTTGAGATCATTGTGCTATGAAGTAGTGAGACAGAGGAGCAAAAGGGACTTCCCCAAAAGCACAAGAGGACACACACACACACAAGTGAGAGAAAAGAATCACTCTAATGTGATCATTGGTCCTATGTGCTTTGGTCCTATCCCCCTTTTGCTTTTGGCAAACATTGGTCCTGTGTGCTTTGGTTTTTTTCTATTATGACTGTCAAAAAAGAGGGAGAGAGAGATAAGCACCCCCATAATGCAAGCTTTTGGTCACACATCATTGTCATGACTATGATGCCCACTTTGCAAGCCAAAGTGCCACTGTTGACACAACACCTGTAATATTTCAAAAAAAAAAAGAGTCAAAAGTCAATAGGTCAACAGAAGCTACAGTAGACTCTCGGCTGAAATAAAAGGAACCGAGAGCTCTCGCCGAGAACAGAACAGAAAGAGAAGAAAGGAGAGGAAAAGAGATGAAAAGAGAGGAAAGGAAAGAGGAAGAAGAAAAAGAGAAGAGAAGAGGGTTTTGTGCTGAGGGAGTTTCGCCAAGCCAATTCGAGTTCGATTAGCAACGTTCGGTAAGTATTCGCGCCCCTCGTTTGTTCAATCGGAATATTTTTCCGAGTAATATTTTTCCGAGTTAGGGCTCAATTTCGGAATTATGTGTTATTTGAGTGGCGAAGTCCGATTTTTGATGCGTTGAACTGCGTATATATATAGAATTGGTAGTTTGGGGGTGTTGCGGGGCTGTGGGATATTACGGAACCAGATTTGGACTCACGGTTTGCCGGTTACGAATTTTTGAAGTTGGCCGCACAAGGTGAACAGTGCGCGACTAGCGGCTTTTAGGCCGATTTTTATCAGTTTACGGCTCGATTTTGGGATGGCCAAGTTGGGGTTATTATAGTGCTATGAATGGGCTTTCTATTGACTATAAGCCCGTTTGAAATGGGGTTCGGTGGAAAAAGTTATGGCGCAATCAAGTTTCGCGTTGCGGATGATTTGGATAATCGCTTTGGAGGGGCAATTTGTGGGCGTGTTTGAGTTGTTTTAGTTAGCATCTAAGCTTAGTTTAGTCTAGTCGTTAGTGAAATGGTGTTTTACTTGGTGTTGACGTTGATTCTCTTTTAATTGATAGGATTACGAGATCTTCGGTTCGAGTGAGAGCCATGGTGTGATTTTTGGGGATTCCAGGTGGGTGGTGCTATCTCTTCTTTGAGTTTATAAACTCATATTTCGAAAACGATATGAATTGGATATGTTATGAGTTAAATAGCATTGTTATTGCATAAAAGCTTGAATCGGGCATTTATTGCCCTGTTGATTATTTGAAATGGCTTATATATCGATTATCGTGAAATAAATTGAGGAAATTCTTTATGAAAAGAATTCTTTTGTTAAAAGTTATACATATCGATTTATGAAGAATTTTGAGAATGATTTGGGAATCGTTTTTGGAAATGTATTGTGAAAGGATACATATGAGTGTCGCGTTACAAATTTATGAAATGAGTTCGGAAATAATTCAAGAAATGCTCTACGAAATGTATTTCCAACGGATGAGCCATGTTGCAAGAAAGTTATTTGTTTGGTTTGTGAAATGTATCTGGATTAGATTTTTGATATTGGATGATGATTGTTTGATGCTCAATATCGCTGTGAGCCCATTGAGGAGCTTAGGGGTATGCATACCGGATTAGGATATCCTTCTGAGCCGAGCCACAGGCTTTGTAGGTGAAGACCTTGCTAATGGGGGAATCTTGGTAGCCTTGTCACAAGGCTTTATGTCGTGACCATGATTCGATATTGAGCAGTAGATTCGTCGATGGAATGGACCATCGATGTGTGATGTGATATGAGATTCATCAATGGAATAGACCATTGATGTATGATTTGAGATTAGTCAATGGAATGGACCATTGATGTGGTTTTTATAGAGATTGATCAATGGACTTGACCATTGATAGTTTGAATTGTGATGATGGATTTAAATATATATTTGGGACTTGTACAAAGCTTTGATGAAATGAAACAACTCGTATTTGAATTGATATGTATTTGATATCTTGAGTTTGGCTTCTGAAATTCTGGTATGGCTTTATGTATACATGCATAGTGGTTACTCGATCTGATTAGAAGAGATACGGACTGCTTACTGAGCTGTGGTTGCTCACTCCCCTCTTTTTCTAACATTTCAGGTTCTTTGTTTAGCAGCCAATAGAACGAGAGCGATGTCATTAGGACTCTTGGGTGGTTTGAGGCTGCGTCCTTTGGGAGAAAGGACGGTCGTGTCATTCCCCATCTTGGTAGGTTTCGGGGTGTGATATTTGTTGGTATCAAAGCTTAGGTTATGATTTTTGGGGTATAGAGTCTATGGGACGTTGTGAGCTTGTGTCTTAGTTTATAGCGTGAGTCTTTTGTTAAGTATTAGGTTGTATATTTCTTTTGGCATAAGTGGTCATGGATTATGATCCGGAAAAGCATGCTTTGCCTTATAAGGGATAACAAAAGCGAGTTTTGCCTTTGGTACTGGGAATGTATCCTAAGGTCCTTGAGGAGCGGTTTTGACAATGAGGTAAAGAGGGTTATTATGATCTAAATTTTGACTCGCATAAAGTAGAGCAAGTTGGACAAGGAATTATACTATCAAAGATTTCAAATTTGGGATCGAGGCGTGTTTCATGATGTTAAAGGGTGTGGAAGGTCATTTTGGGCTCGAGGAGTCGTAATGTGGTGATTGAGCAATTGCTGCTTTCAAGGTGACAAAGGATGGTGTTACCATGGCAAGAAGTATTAAGTTCAAGGACAGAATTTAAAACATTGGTTCCAGTCTTGTAAAGCAAATTGCAAATGCAACCAATGATGCTGCTTGAGATGGTACCACATGCGCCACAATCCTCGCACGAGCAATTTTGGATGCAAATCAGTTGCAAATGGGAGGAATACAATGGACTTGAGATGTGGCTTCGCCATAGAAATTGAGCTAAAAGTTGTTAGTTATAATACACTTTGGAGGGTGTACGGCCAGGCCGAACTCTTTGGCGAAGCGATCCATCTATTTCAACCAGTGCGGAGGAAGGATACTGAGCAGAATGTTGCTACCTACAACACTATAATAAAGAAATATGGAAAAATTTTCCTGAGCATGAAAATGCGACAAATCTGGTCCAGAAGATACAGAATATAGGAATTGAACCAAATGCAATTACTTAGTTGACAATAATTGCGATATGGGGCAAGGCAATAAAATTAGACCATACAGCGACATTGTTTCAAAAGTTGAGGAGCTCTGGGGTTGAAATTGATTTGGTGCTTTATCAGACCATGCTTGTGGCTTATGAAAGGGCCGATCTGGTTGGTCATGTAAAGTGATTGCTATATGAGCTTAGGCCAGGCAATATTCCTAGGGAGACCGAAATAATAATTCTTGCTAGGGCTGGTCGCTCAGAGGAGGTCATTTGGGTTGTCTGCCAAGCTTTTGATGTGGGAGAGGTAAAGGATATAGCAGTATTTAGCTGCCTGATCGAGCTACTTTCAAGGAATAGAAAGTATGTTAACGTCATTGAGGTATTTGATAAAATGAGACTGGCTGGGTACTTTCCTGATTCCGATGTCATTGCTATCGTCCTAAAAGCTTTTGGAAAATTGTGCGAATTTGAAAAGGCAGATGTAGTGTACGTGGAAATGCAGGAAGACAAATAACACTTGAAGATTTGAAGCAGTTGGTCAATGGAATCGCTCTTCTAATGTTATAGAAGTGATAAGTCATGATCACTGTTATGATAAGTTGTGATCTCTAGATAGCAAGTCGAGATTTTGAAAATTACATCGTGACTGATCGAGATAGGTTATTCTTATTGGTTAGAAAATGAGAATTTATATTAGAAGTCTTGATACGTAGCAATATTTGGTATGATAAGAATTGATCTTAGAAGTTATAAGCTTAAATTGACATGTGTGACAGAGATTTACTTATGGTAAATAGGTGCGCTCAGCTTGTGAACTTCTGAATAGCAGGTTATAATCTTATTCTAAAGAATTTTTGTGGAATTAGTAGAGACTATCAGTTTCAGTTGCGGTTTTCGGTAAAATGGTAGCACGAGGCAAGTGCTTCAGTCTTTGAATTAAGAAGAGATAATTTTAAGTGATAATTCTTTAAGTTGAGAACTTGAGACCATTGAATTTAATGGAAACTAGATATGTTCCTATCTCAGTGATTTGGGAAGTTGTAAGCATTCAATCATAAGAGATGATCTCTCAAGTGGTAAAATTTTTAGATAAGATTTATGGGTATTTGGGGAGACAACTGAGATTGGAAATTTGAATAAGTGGATCATGTCTTGAGAGTGTTAAGAGTTAAGTATCTTATGGTATTAGATTGGCAAATTTTGAAATAGTGTTATCAATAATCTCTTCTTGAGGTGTTAGTAAAGACATGAAAGAATTCGAAAGTTTTTGTGCAATAAATAAGAGTTGATTTGCGCGAATCTTCAAGTGGATGATGTGATGTTCTTGGACTATGTACGTAATTGAAGTAAATGGAATGTTGAAAGGAGAATAGACAACTTGTGAGAATTTAGGTTGTGATATGTTTTGATTTGATAGATATTCTGCGGATTATATTTCAAGTGTTAGCGAATGATTATCAACTTTATGGTACTAGAGAAAATTGTCGTAATAATATTTTGTTAATTGATGATACTTTGGAGATAGTAGAGACTAGGTAGGAATTGATAATTTAGAGATAGTTTGGATACTAGTATACTATGGTAGTATGATATTTTAGGCATGACAGATTGCAAGCAATAGTTTTCAGTGGATTGATTTGAGGATAGTAATACAAAATGGGGAGACTAAGCAATAGATGTGAAATTTGGTGATGATTAGTAGAAGTGGACGGAAAAAGGAATTTCAGAATTTTGGTGATGCAAATGGTAAAGTTGGGCTTATGCTTGTAGACAGTTGAAATTGCATGGCGGCATTACTTGTATGATAAAAATGCAAAGTCTTTATGGATCACAAGAGCTTAAGGTATATTCTTACCTAAGCAGAATTGAATATGAGGCAGAAGAGATGGTTGGAGCTTATGAAAGATTATGATTTGTTTGTCCATTAATATAAGCAAGGCAAGCGTAGTAGCAAATGCCTGGTATGTCTTCTGGAAGTGACAACTTTACTCGTTACTTAGAAGTTTATTCTCGAGGATATGAGCAAATTGGACTTGAAAGCTACATGAGTGATTGTTGATCAATTGACCAAGTCTGCGCACTTTTTTGTCATATCAAGTTGGCTTGTTCTTGCACACCAAAGGATGTTTATGACAAGAAAAAGGTCTAGATTGTTGAAAATACTGGAATTCGAGAAGAGTTAGACTCCAGTGAAGGTGGGGATGAATCCATGAGTGCCAATTCGGATAAACTAGTAGAGTATATAAAAAGGGCAAAAGTACACCATAAGTGCCATAACTTGTGTACGGCGATCACTTTGGTGCCATAACTTTTTTTCGGATCACTTTAGTGTCAACTTTTTTGAAAAACGATCACTTGAGTGCCAATGCTGACATGACATGCCGAAAATCTGATGTGGCTCTTTTTTATTAATATTCGATGTTGAGATGGCTGGCCGGAGCTGGCTAGAGAGTCCAGTCAGCCCTTATAACGAAAACAACATCGTTCAACCTTTCTCCTCCCAGTATAGGAACCCTAAATTGGCTAATTGGGCATATTCCCCAATTGCAAACCCTAATCGACCATATTATTTCCTTGTTTTCCCAAAATTGACAACTGAAGGTTGCAAATGGATGGCAGGAGCTTCACTAGCGGCTCAAATTCGTTTGAACGAAGTGAAAAAGAAGGTCGGTTCTTCTGCTATTATGGATTACCAAGTCCAAGAAGAACATCTTGGACTCGATTGAAACCTGGGAGAAGATTCCATGGATGCGCCAGGTATAAAGAAGGCTCGAAGTGCAAATTCTTTGAGTGGGTTGATGCGAAATTTTCAGATCGAGCAATAGAGGTGATAGTGAAGCTACTTGAAGCTCGACATCAACCTCCACCTACATTAATGGCCGAGTTGGACGAGTTGGACAATATCGACTCATTGCAAGCTGAAATGAAGGCTTTTAGCATCTATGGCCAACCATTTGAAGAAGGAAGTTCGAAGGATGAAAATCGAAAGAAAGTGTTATAAATTGTTGATTATGTTATTGATATTTTTTATAGCCTATTTTATGGTCAAATGTAATGTCAGTGATGAGCAAAAGCTTCTTAGTCTACCATAATTTAAGATAGGCTTGTACTATGTACTTGTATTTGGCAATTTGTAGCTACGGTTGTGTTATTAGGTTGCTGCAATTTATGTATGTAACAAGAGGTTTGCTGCAATCTATGACAAATGGAAGGTTGGAATTTATTGATTCTCAATGTTGAGTTGCTTAGTATTTTGTTGCTGCATATTTTGATGCAGTTTTGCCTCATTGGCAGCATATTTTGTTGCATATTTTTGCTCATTTGCTATCTTTTGCTGCACTTCCTCATTTGTAGCATATTTTGCTGCATATTATTTCTCATTTGCTGCACTTCCTCATTTGCAGCATATTTTTGCTCATTTGCTGTCATTTGCTACACTTTCTCATTTGTAGCATATTTTACTGCATATTTTTGCTCATTTGCTGTCATTTGCTGCACTTCCTCATTTGCTTGATATTTTTGCTCATTTGTTGCACTTGCTCATTTATTGTATTTTTTTCATCTGGTTAGATGGTTGCATATTATGAAGTAAGGCTCACTACTGAAAAATGAGGTGCTGCAAGTGCTGCAACTCTGCGTAGCAGCAAATTATGAAGTCGTCACAAGTTTAGCAGTTAACATTTTAGTGCCAAATGTTTCTAATCATGATCACTTAAGTGCCGGTCGTGGTTCAAAAGTGATCACTTAAGTTCCAATCGTGGTTCAAAAGTGATCACTTAAGTGTCAATTGTGGCTGAAAGTTGATCACTTAAGTGTCATGTCGTGTGTTTCTTTGAAAAATGGAGACTTTGGTTCCAACAGACCAATCTTTAAACCAGATCATTCCAGAATCAAAGCAGTAACTGTACCAGCACTGCTCACTAGCACCAAACCGCCCCAAACCATACTCATAAACTGGTTCAAACAGCCCCCAAACCATATTCAATCACCAGCACCAAACAACCCCCAAACCATATTCAAAAATCGGTTCAAAATGCTTGCACCAGCACATGCTGTCGTGCTGGTGCAAGCACTATACTGCACTCTCAAATATGACAAAATCAGCAGCTACCGTACTATACTCCCAAATAGTACAAACTCAGCAGCTAGTGCAAATACCATACTGCACTCCCAAATAGCACAAAATCAGTAGCTGGTGCAAGTACCATATTGCACCTGAAAATAGCACAAAAAACCAGCACTAGCAGCATCAATTCCCGCCCTCCCCACCAACTGCATCAGTAAGTTTTTTTGAATATTAACTTACTGATGCAACTTACAAGCACCCCACTACACCAATGCTATATTAAAATAGAACAAACACGTGTGCAAAAATATGGAAATCATAACCACCTTAACCACGGTAAACATCAAATTTAGTCATTACACACAACGTTCCATTAGTCAATAACATTCCAGGACCACAAAAAATCAACCTCCTATTAGCCAATACGGTAAACCTCCCTAATTTCACAAAAACTAACAATCACCTCAACACCCTCACATTAGTCAATAGTGATAAGTCTATCATTTCCTTTTCCTTTCGATAGTTTCTTGAATTGATTCATAATTCTTTGACTCTTTCGAACTGGACGAACTGCAGGTTGTTCTTCTAAAGATGTAGGTTCTTCAATAGCTGGAGCTGCTTCTTCTTGAATTGCTGGAGCTGTATCTTCTTTAACAATTGGAGTTACTTCTTCTTGAATTGCTTGAGCTGCATCTTCTTTAACAGCTAGAGCTGCTTCTTTTTGAACTGCTTCAGCTGCATCTTTTTCAACTGTTGGACCAGCAGATTATTCTACTGGCCTTCTTGCTTAAGATTTCTTTTTAGGTGCAGCAACTATCTTCTTCTTACTAGTGTTGGTGGCTATTTTGGAGTTGTTAGCATGTGCTGGTTGATCAGGAACTAGTATTGAGTTTTTTGTTGGTGGTAGTTTACGAATACTCTTCTCTGCAGCCACCCTTCTTCTCTTCAGACCAGCTACTTGCGATGTTGGTTGGATTCTTTTTGGTGCAGCTCTTGACTCTTGGCTTGGGCCAACTAGAGATATGAGAACCTCTGAACTCCTCCCAAGCTATAATATAATCATGGATGAGAAGAAGCAATATTGTCATAAAAGTGAAAAACTAAAAATGAAATGCATGAGATGTACAAAACTTACATGCAAAATAGTCATTCCAGTATTGAAGTCCGTATAAATTCCATAACCATATTGTCTTAATCTTCTGCCGAGGACCCCTCTTGTTTGATATGGTGCCTCACTTTGAGGAACCTGAGCTGCTTGTTCAGTTGGTTTTCTTCTCAACTGATAAGGACAAAACAATGTCAACTAAAGCCAAAGTCTGCTCACTAAAGATTAATACAAATACATATAGCTTACTTGATATTTTCTCCTAGCCTGTGCAACAGTGGAGGAGGAGGTTGCCCTTGAACCTGGGCCTCCAGTTGGCTCTTCAGCTGGTTCTTGAACTTGGCCTTCAGCAAGCCTTTCAGCTAGACAATCAGCATGCCTATCAACTAGCCCTCCAGCAGGCCTTTCAGCAGCCCCTTCAGCTGGTTCTTGTGCTGGCGTCGCACTTGATCCAATTTGAGTCCCTCCACTTGGCTGTTGAAGCGACTGATGTTGCTTCTTCAAATGACAACCACTTTTGTTGTGACCTACCTCACGACAACATGAGCATCTTATCTCTACACCTGACCTGTTCGTCTTCTTACTTCTAGGCTCTCTCTCCTACTTTCTTCGTCTCCTTTTAGGCCTTCCCATTTGTTTCTTAAGTGGCAAAGGATGAGGGGCTTCATGATTTGTCGGCTCCCAGAATTTTGTACTTCAATAGGCTGCATCATATGCTGGTGCGCAGTAAGATATGTGCTTTTGTGGTAGCAACTATGCAGGTAATCCTTGGGATTTTGGTACTTCGCTTGGATGGCATAAATGGCATGTGCGCAGGGAATTCCAGAAAGTTGCCAAGCTCGACATGAGCACTTTACTTTATCCAATTGGACAACATACTTGTCTGTCTTTTCCATGACCTCATAGCCATCATCTCCATTCCAAATAGGATGACAGAACCTACTACTCACCAAGTTGTCATCCAATCTTTTAGCAATCCTAGGACCACACTGTCCAGTCCACTTCGCAGCCTCATCTCTCTGTTTTTGCAGCCTTGTCATGACTATCACTCGAATATCCTCAAGCATGCTAACGATTGGTTTGCACCTCGCCTCTAAAATTCTGCCATTGAAGGCTTCACTGAGATTGTTATCAATGATATCGCTCTTAAATTCTTCACTGAAGAAGGCCTTGCACTAATGCCTGGGTTCAGTTTGAAAAAGTGCTTCATAACCGTCCTTCGTCAAGTCAAGCAGCTGCTGTTTGTGAATTCTAAAATCAGCCATATTGGTGCTCTTAGCTATCATCCAAAATTGCTTATGTAGTTTCTCCCCTTTGTAGATCTTTGCCCAGTTTGCATATATGTGCCTCGCACACATCCTATGTTCAGCAAATGACATCAACTCGAGTATAGCAGGAAGAAGTCGCTATAAGAATTCATACATCAAGGCATTAATAAAGGCATGTGCAAGATAAAATGTCATAAATATTGTTTGTGTAGTTGCACCAGTATTACCTTTTGTTGATTGCTCATGAATGCCCAATCTCCTCCATTAGTGATCTCAAGGTCCGCCATCAAATTTTTCAGGAACCACGACCAAGTGTCCTTGCTCTCTACCTTCACAACAGCCCAAGCAATTGGAAACATCTGATTATTGCCATCCCTCCCAATGGCAACCAACAATTCTCCCTTGCACACACCCTTCAAGAAACATCCATCTAACCCTATGATTCGTCTACAACCAGCAACAAATCCCCGCTTGCATGCATCAAAGCAAATATAAATTCGATCAAAGTTAGTCCCATGGTTAGGCAGTGACCGCTCCACAACTTCAACATAAACTCGACTACCCGGGTTTTACAGCCTACATTCTCCGACATATTCCCAAATTTGACCATATTCTTCCTTGTACCTCTCTAGAATTTGTTTCATCACCTTATACTTGGCTCTTTTACACTGATTGAGTGACATGTTAATCCCTACCTGCTCCCTCACCAACTGCTTCAGCTGAGCGCTCTTCACATCAGGCATCGCTTTGATGGTATTGAAGAAGTGCTTCGACAACCAAGCACTTGTTACCCTTTTGTTGTCAAACATGATGGAACAAGTATGTTCCTCCTGTAATGACCTAATTTGAAATGACCTGTCCCTCTTTGAACGTGCGCCATATATCTTCCACGAACAACTAGGTTGAGAATACTTTGCTCTAACATAGTCCTGCGTATTTCGAGTGAACTGAAGAGTCCTCTGTTTAGCTATTGAATACTTGATAATCCCTTCTTTGAATTGTTTGGCATCAGAAAATTTCAGACCTACAGTCAACACAGAAGAAGAAGAGCTAGGATCGTATAACGGATACTTACGTTTCCTTCTGCGCACAACGGGATCATCATCTTCATGTTGATTTTCAGAATTATCATTCTGTTCATCAGAGCCACTTTCTTCATAATCAGTGTCATTACCTTTAGCTGGAGCTCCATCAATGCTATGTCCTGGTTCAGCTTCATGTAATCCTCCAAGTGCGGCTATTGATTTTTTTCCAAATTCCCTTTGCTTTTGCCTTGATTGTGCAAGTTCCTCATCGTCATCTTCACTTGGTAAATGTACATTTGTCACACCCTCATCATCTGATTCACTAGATGCAGCAACTTCCCACGACAATCCAGTGAACTCAAATCCAGTGAACTCTTCACTCTCTGCATGGCTTACCTCCCTCTCATCCCTCTCATGTCCAGCTTCATCTATAATAGAACTAGCACCAGCCTGAGTACTAGGTAAAGCAGCACCATCCCCTACGTCTCCTCCCTCAGCCCCTTCATCAGATTCACCATCACTATAGGACTCATCGTACACAATAGTTTCTTTTCCATAAAGATAATGGTAAATGATATCTTTAACACTATTATCATCATCAAAGTTTCTAATACCGTCCTTCAAGCTGCTTCTAGGAACACAATAATGCAAACTTCCTATTTCATATCTTAATTGTTGAACTATATCCCTCATGAGATTAATATATGTTGGCTTGCTTCTATTGAAATAAATAGTACCTTCAAGTCCCCTAAAGTATTCCCACTCGTCAGTGTCGATGACAAATTCTCCTCCATAGCGAACAATGATGCCGATAATTGTGTCTTTATCCCCCATATCGACCCTGCATTGAAGGAAAAAAGCCAAAAAATTCAATATTTTAGCTTTCGGGACCACACCATATAGTAAAAAGAGCACAGCTTCACATGAAGGTCCCCCACATGGTCGACAAGATTGAAAAAGCCACCATCAGACCACATGGGTGACAATGACAGAGGTCCCTACATGGACCACAGTCTATCGCATATACTCAGCCCGGCACCGACACAATCGAATCCACTTCAAGCCCTAATATCCGAACAACTAGCCATAATTTATGAAGTTCAAGCTTTAATTTCATAAGTTCAAGACCTAATTTCAAGTTCGAGCCCCAATTTCTCGAGTTCGAGCCCTAATTTCCTACTTCAAACCCTAATTTCCCAAAGGCAACCCTAATCTACCAATTAATTGAGTGAAACACAGGACAATGAAGCATAATGTGTTGATCAATTCAGCAAAATAGAAATTAACAGCCCTTATTTGAAGACCGACCTTCGTAACTTGCCACGGAGACGGGACCGATACCGACGGGACGAGTGATGCTCAGTCCACGGGACGAGGGAGCGACGTCGACCGACCGCAAGGGGAAGGCAAGAGACGGCGATGGCAACGGTGACGGCGACGGCGACGAAATGAGGGCGCCACGAGCGACGAGTGATGGGCGACGGCGACGGGCGACGGCGACCGGATGAGGGAGACAGAGCAGGTGTGACGAACGACGCGATGCTAAGACCTTTGAACTGAGCGACGTCGTTTGCTGTCCTAAATGGAACGACGTCGTCCTTCTTGTCCAAGTGGACTAAGCGACGTCGTTTTGCTCGTCCATGTGGACATCAAATGTTGAACCCAATATCCACGTCACACTCTTTTTTAAAATAAAAATACCAGGTCCGCTTTTTGGCCGGAATTTTGGCCGGAGTCCCTAAAGTGATCTATTTTCCTCCGACTTGGCACCAAAGTGATCCGAAAAAAAGTTATGGCACCAAAGTGATCACCGTACACAAGTTATGGCACTTATAGTGTACTTTTGCCATATAAAAACGTTGTCTCAATGCTCATCTAGTGGAGGTATTCGGCTAGATCTTGTAATGGGTAAGGCACAGTTGTTGGCCTTCTACAGACAGAAAGGTTACAAAAAACTTCTTGAACTACAATTTTGTGAAGGCTTGATGGAAAGTATTGCTAAAGCTCTAAATTCCGATGGCTATAATCATGTGGGCAATAATACAAAATTTAGCACTCTGGTTTATGAGAACATGATGGTCTCCTATAGGTGAGATGGTTTGAAAGCCCTCAAAGTCTCGTTTCATGGGCACAAAAACCACTCGAAGGATATAGCTGATTGTAAAAAGAAAGAAGTTTGGGCTGAATTGATAGATGATTCTTCAGATTATTAGATGAGGAAACTAATCTTGACTGTAAAGCTTCTGGTCATTTGGGGTATGGTCTAGATGGAAATTCTATCAGTTGACAATTGGTAATAAGATGGTCTACGAAGTCTTCAAGAACTAATTATTTCTCCGAATAATGTTAGAAGGACTTTCCACTCATGAAAAGGAAATCTAGTATGAAGATTTGTATGTACTGCACGTCACAAATCCTGAAGGTTTTGCAAGAATGGTCAGACTAGTTTCTGTTCTCTGATGCTTATATGAATGAACTATGAACTACTTTTTGTGATCGAATAATTTTGGGGGTGATGATAAACTTGAAATAGAAAAGGAAGCAAAACTGAATTTGATCGGAGGCGTAGCGAAAGTGTGGTGGACCTTTAGAATATGCTGGTAAAGCTTAAATAAACAGAAGAGTTTATTTAGAATATATGTGAAGATGCAATGGCAAAATCACATAGGGAGCCTTCTTGGGAAATTTTTAGGAGGAGGAAACACGTAAATATCCTTATCTGTTGTTGATTGAGGTAAGTGCAAATTTCGAGGAGGAAATTTTTGAAGGAGGGGAGAATGTAATATTTCAAAAAAAAAAAAGATCAAAAGTCAACAGGGCAACAGAAGCTACAGTAGACTCTCGGCTGAAATAAAAGGAACCGAGAGCTTTCATCGAGAACAGAACAGAAAGAGAAGAAAGGAGAGGAAAAGAGAAGAAAAGAGAGGAAAGGAAAGAGGAAGAAGAAAAAGAAAAGAGAAGAGGGTTTTGTGCCGAGGGAGTTTCGCCAAATCGATTCGAGTTCGATTAGCAACGTCCGGTAAGTATTCGCGCCCCTCGTTCGTTCAATCAGAATATTTTTCCGAGTTAGGGCTCAATTTCGGAATTATGTGTTATTTGAGTGGCGAAGTCCGATTTTTGATGCGTTGAGCTACTTATATATATATAGAATTGGTAGTTTGGGGTGTTGCGGGGTTGTGGGATGTTACGGAACCAGATTTGGACTCACGGTTTGCCGGTTACGAATTTTTTAAGTTGGCCGCATAAGGTGAACAGTGCGCGACCAGCGGCTTTTAGGCCGATTTTCGTCAGTTTACGGCTCGATTTTGGAATGGCCAAGTTGGGGTTATTGTAGTGCTATGAATAGGCTTTCTATTGACTATAAGCTCGTTTGAAACGGGGTTCGGTGGAAAAAGTTATGGAGCGATCAAGTTTCGCGTTCAAGTTTCACGTTGCGGACGATTTGGATAATCGCTTTGGAGGGGCAATTTGTGGGCATGTTTGAGTCGTTTTGGTTAGCGTCTAAGCTTCGATTAGTCTAGTCGTTAGTGAAATGGTGTTTTACTTGGTGTTGACGTTGATTCTCGTTTAATTGATAGGATTACGAGATCTTTGGTTCGAGTGAGAGTCGTGGTGTGATTTTTGGGGATTCCAGATGAGTGGTGCTATCTCTTCTTTGAGTTTGTAAACTTATATTTCGAAAGCGATATGAATCGGATATGTTATGAGTTAAATAGCATTGTTATTGCATAAAAGCTTGGATCGGGCATTTACTACCCTGTTGATTATTTGAAATGGCTTATATATCGATTATCATGAAATAAATTGAGGAAATTCTTTATGAAAAGAATTCTTTTGTTAAAAGTTATACATATCGATTTATGAAGAATTTTGAGATTGATTTGGGAATCGTTTTTGGAAATGTATTGTGAAAGGATATATATGTGTATCGCGTTATGAACTAGTTTATGAAATGAGTTCGGAAATGATTCAAGAAATGCTCTACGAAATGTATTTCCAGCGGATGAGCCGTGTTGCACGAAAGTTATTTGTTGAGTTTGTGAAATGTATTCTGGATTAGATTTCTGATATTGGATGATGATTGTTTGATGCTCATTATCGCTGTGAGCCCATTGAGAGGCTTGAGGATATGCATACCGGATTAGGATATCCTTATGGACGGAGCCATCGGCTTTATAGGTAGAGACCTTGCCAAGGGGGAAATCTTGGTAGCCTTGTCACAAGACTTTATGTCGTGACCATGGTTTGATATTAAGCAGTAGATTCATCGATGGAATGGACCATCGATGTGTGATGTGATATGAGATTCATCAATGGAATAGACCATTGATGTGTGATTTGAGATTAGTCAATGGAATGGACCATTGATGTGGTTTTTATAGAGATTGATCAATGGAGTTGACCATTAATAATTTGAATTGTGATGATGGATTTAAATGTATATTTGAGACTTGTACAAAGCTTTGATGAAATGAAACAACTCGTATTTGAATTGATATGTATTTGATATCTTGAGTTTGGCTTTTGAAATTCTGGTATGGCTTTATGTATACATGCATAGTGGTTGCTCGATCTGATTAGAAGAGATACGCACTGCTTATTGAGCTGTGGTTGCTCACCCCCCTCTTTTCCCAACCTTTCAGGTTCTTTGTTTAGCAGCCAATAGAACAAGAGTGATGTCATTGGGACTCTTGGGTGGTTTGAGGCTACATCCTTTAGGAGAAAGGACGGCCGTGTCATTCCCCATCTTGGTAGGTTTCGGGGTGTGGCAGCACCAAACAGCAAAAAATTAGCAAATGGCAACTTCCCTAATTTATCATCACTCCTTCAAAACTGATCACAGAAAACCTGAGTCGCGTTAGAAGACTCTGTGCTTGAAAGGTAAAGTACTTGCAAAAGATCTGAACAAGGCAGGCAAAATTTGACAGGGAACAGGGGAGACTGTTCTTCTAAAACTCTTACTTAAAAAAAAAAACTAAACGAAGAAAAGGAGGAAAAATCGCAGGTAGCTTTGAAACATGAGAGATCACTAGCCAATAGAGACTTAAGTTTCCGTGTCCTCTTCAAGCAATATTTGCTGCGATCTGCATTCGCCACTGCAGAATGCTTTCTCCCCCCTGAAATTTACCAAAATTTTAACCTTTCATAGGTCAAAATGGAAAACATGAGAAGCATATAAATTAAGCAACTATGGACTAAAGACCAAGTGATGCAGATCAATTAACAGCGTAATTCTAAAAACGAATTCCTACAAATTAACCAAATCTAAACCTTCAGTTTGCATGGAATTGCTATGACAAAATGGGCAAAGTGCTCTGCTTCAGAGACGGGGGAATTTTCATCTGACCTGTAAATGTAAATGTCCTCTCCATCTCCAAGATTTTTCTTGCAAGTGTAGCAGAAGCTAAGGAAACTCTCGGAAGGAAACCTCCAATGATCCGCCAAAAACAACCCATTGTCCTTCCTACAATCTGCTTCTGATAACCCTATAGAACCACAGCAGCTTTCGACAATGCAGTCATCGAATATGTGTGTCGTCTTTGGGTTCGGCCTGTGCAAGATCATGCAAGTGTAGTCCTCCAAGAGCTCCATCTCGCTAGCTGAAATCGAACCAGCCAAAACAACCCCACCAGGAGGGGGTCTAATTGCCTCTTGCTTATTTGCTGAAGAGTGACCCACGCTTGGGGTCTAATTGCCTTTTGGGAATTCCTTGTTTTGGTGCCAAAATCAGTGGCGGTTTTTGGGATTTGAATCCTGAGCTGTGAGCCAAACAGTACAGTCAAGTTCTCAGATTTGCGTGAATCGAGTTTGGAGCAATTATCAGCTCTCAGAGCATCCACAATAGCTAGGCCAACGCTTTTGGGTTCCGAGATTTTGGGAGAGCTGGTGTCTGACAAGAACGAGCTCTTCAAGTGGGAAAATGGCTTGGTGTCGAGTATGGAAGTTGGGCTCTTGATGGACACCGTCTCACACTCGATAGTGATGTTACTAGTGAATAATTTTGGATAGGTGAACAAAGCCGGAGTTGGGCTTCCTCCTCTGTTTTTTCCCGTTGGAGAAGGAAGACAGCCATAGTCAGCCATCAGAGCTTGCTTCTGCTGCTGCTGTTGATGGTGTTGGTGCTGTGCGTCTTGATCTCTTCCTCAGCATTACTCTTTAACTCACTGCAAAATAAGAAATATACCCAAAAGATGAGTTCTTACCCCTTGCTTTAAATCAATTTCAGCCCGTGACTATGTAGAGAGAGAGAGAGAGAGAGAGATAGAGAGAGAGAATAGAGACCTGAAAAGACTTGGTTTTTGGCCACGAACTGCCACAGGCACAGATTATTCCAACTGGGAAAGAGCGGAATCATCTTTATGCTCCACTAGAAAGCAAGAAAGAAAGTTGTGGGTTTTTTCCTTTCTTTTGAAAGAATTGGGTGCAGGAAACAATGGGTTGTGGTACGGTCAAAATCACCATTTTCTCAAGAACCCAGAGTCCACAAGCAAAAACCCAGATAGGACTCCATGAAAACTGATGTATTCTCTCTTTCTCCTCTCTGAGAAAATATTCAATGGTTTGATATCACCACGTCATCCGCCTACATGGCATGCTTAAACTTACGTGGCTACACTCAAAACGGGACATTTGTCCTCCGACGTGGAATTAAAAAAGTGAACCGGAAGGTCTCTTGTCTCTCTCTCCTCTAGCCGAAAGAACTAACACACGCAACAATCAATGTTGAATTTATTGCCTCTTTTCTCTCTCCCCCCTCTTTGCAGAATAACTCATTTCAAGTCTTCCGTCAGCACCTCTCTCTTCTGCAACTTTTCTTCCCCTCCCCAATCCCTTTCTCTCTCCCTCACGAGAAAATACTCACTCACCAACCTCGAGGCCTCCCCCTCCCCCTCCTCCTCCTCCTCCTTCGCCTACGTCTTCGTCGCCGCCGTTGCCTTTCCGGCTCCGGCATTGGCCTCTCGAACTCTTCTTCGTCTGCTACTCTAGTTCGTTCTCGATTTCCAGGACATTTGTGGCTATAACATATAAAAATTTCAAAGCTTTCTGAGGAAATTTGATTATTGTTTGAAATGCATTTTAAAAGCCGGATGGCCAGTCCAAATGAAATGTTTTATGTTCGATTTTGGATGACAAAAAGAGATGGTTCTAGGCAGAACTGGGTTTTGTGTTCTTCATGAAAAATGTTCATCAATATGTCTTCTAGGACATACCCGAAATTCATAATTTTTGGAGTTGAATTACTATTTATTTTAAAAGGAATCCCAGAACTGTGCGCTGGCCCAGAATTGCTCCGAATCTGTGTATTCGATTTTCCCTTGTTTCTTGTGGTTGAGTTGTGGTGCTTGGTGGCTGAGTTGAATGTTGTGGTGCTTGGTGGCTGAATTGAATGTTGTGATGTGTGGATTTATGCCATTGGGTGTATATCTTGAATTGTGGATTGAAAGGTGTTGGAATGATTGAGTGATATGATTGAACTACATTGCTGCCCTTATGAATGGATTGGTTGTTAGTTTTTTACGGAACATGCATAGTTAAAAATAAATATAAACGCAGCGGAAAAATATAACCACACATGTATCTCCAAAGACGTTGTTCGTGCGTTTCAATAAAAAATCGGAAGGCCATAGGGGATTAATCGGATTACCTCTTGTAACGTGCCCAAAACGATTTCGGTTCGGATGTTCTTCAGTTCGAGCCCCACAACCGTCGGATCTCTAGTTCAGACACACCACCAATCGCACGACAAACGGAAGGAAGAACTTGCGGATAATCATCGATAGAATTGTGCTAGCAATCTTGTGGCCACAATTCTCCGCACTTCTGATATTTCATTCATGACGTCAAAAGAGAGAAAAACTATTTTTTTTAACTCTCACGCACACATCTTGCACTCTTACTTGCACTGTTTCTTTTCTGTATATCTCAGCAACTGTTGCTGATCACAATTTTATTTGTGCGATCAGCAACGGTTGCTGATCGCCAGGCACACTTCACATGATCGGTAACCGCTGCTGATCGTGTATTCACACGACCAGCAACGGTTGCTGGTCGTGGGTGATGTCCACGGTCAGCAACAATTGCTGACCGTGGGTGAAGCACACGGTCAGCAGTTGACCGTGTGCATGCACACCATCATCATTCATTTTTTTTAAAATTTAAAACACACACGATCAGCAAGGAGCTGATCGTGTGATGTATACGGTCAACATTTGTTGACCGTGTATACTTTTAATTAATTTAATTTTATAAAATTAAGAGTGCAGGATCATTTGGCACATTAACATGTGTCCACTTTAGGTTTGCGTGTGCATCATATGCACGCCCGCTCATGACTGAAAATAAAATGAAATTAAATCACAATTAATTTAATTACAATCTCACTAATCGATTGCTATAATTGCAAACATATTTGCAATATTGCATCATCCGTATAACGTCATTCTAAATTGGTTATGGTGTGTGACATTCCTAGGTTCATCACTGATCTAGTAGTAGGACTTACACTAACACGTTAGTACTCCCAAGAGAATTGATTGTCCTGATCAACCTCTAGGTCCTACAAGCCATGATTGACATCTAGTAATATGATGCGGGAGCATCCGAGACTACTGATCAATCCTTAAGTCCTGAGCAGATTCCTTCGGCAAAACAAACACTATCGGTACTTATTCATACCAAGACTAACTTTGGTTACAACTTGCTTCGATGGGTTAAGGAATGCTGATACCAATATCAAAATTCGTTGCTGATCGATGCTATATCAAAAGGGAGTTATTCAAAATAATTTCCGTAGTGATTTAATGCTCTTTGGAAGTGGATATTTGCTGGTTATTATTGGTGGACGAATTTTGAAGGCTGAAGAGTTAAGACTCCTAGTCCCCATGTTGTTTAATGCATTCCCTAGTTCGACGAATTTTGAAGGCTGAAGAGTTAAGACTCCTAGTCCCCATGTTGTTTATTGCATTCCCTAGTTCCTAGACCTTTAATGCTATTTCAGTCTTGTTTAGTCTTTAATGTTTGGGTAGTTCCCATGTTGTTTTCAATTCTGAGTCTAATATCTATATAATGAGACATATTCTCATTTGTAAGCAATGAAGTTGAACAAATGAAAATTCCTCTTTGTGAGTTGAATTATTATCTCGATTCTTTATCCAACGTCGTTGGTGGTGAATCAAACAGTTCTTTATCCTTGGTCGGTGGAATTTCCTTTAAGCCTTGGTGGTGAACTGCAATTATCTCGGTCCTTTATTCTTGGCTGGTGGCTTGTGCCTTTAGGCTTAGGTGATAGACCTTCCATATCCTTCGAGTTACAAACATCCCCACAAACACAGTGCCTCGTCCACTTCCTCCCAGAATCGCTCACTCCACAGAGGTTATTTGTGGAAACTCAAAACACGAAAGTTGTAGATCTACGAGTCCTTGATCTGTGGCTTTTGGAATCGGGTCAATCCGACATGTATTGAGGAAGTTACGACCATTTTTCCAGAATCGTGCAGTCCTGAAATTTTCTGTTCAGAGTCACTCGCCCACGCACGCATCAAGTTGGTATCAGAGCCAGGTTGAACTTATCTTGAGTGATTCCTTTGTGTTGTTATTTTCTACTTATCATGGATGACGAACAAGCTCCACGAGGCTTGACTTTGGAGCAAGCGCACAACGTAAGGCGAGATCGTGCTATAGAGAATCTCCAAAGGCAAATGGAGCGAGTTCTCAATCTCCTAGAGAACCCGGCGAGACAAGAGCAACCAGCAAGGCGTCCCGATGTTTAGCGACACCGTGATGATTCAGATTCGCATCACAATTCTAATGATGATTCTGATTTCACTGGAGGCAACTCTAGTGCCTCTGAGCACCGAGTTCGAAGAAGAAGAAGACACCATGAGAATGACCGTGAGATTAAAACAAATGTACCTGAATTCGAGGGTAGTCTCAATCCTGACAACTTTGTTGATTGGCTCCATGCCATTGAACAAGTTTTTGACTTCAAATCCTACTCGGATGAGAAGAGGTGCAAAGTTGCTGTTCTGAAACTTACTAAATATGCTTCTCTATGGTGGGAGAATTTAAAGCATTAGCGAGCTAGAGAAGGGAAAAGCCGAATCAAGTCTTGGGATAAATTCAAGAAACTCATGAAGAAGAGGTTCTTGCCCGATACCTATAAGCAAGATCTGTTTCTCAAGTTGAATTCCCTAAGACAACAAGGGATGAGTATTGAAGAATATATTCGTGAGTTCGAACAACTCATGATGAGATGCGAAGTTCCAGAAGTTCCCGAGCAAACCATCGCTCGATTCCTTGGTGGCATGAATCGGGAAATTGCTGATTTGGTTGAACTTCAGCCTTATTGGTCCTTCGAAGATGTTTGCAAGCTAGCAATGAAGGTTGAGAAACAACTAAAGAGTAGCAAGAGGTTTTTCTCCAAAACCTCCTCGAAGGGGACATCCTACTTTAGGGGTGCTTCCTCAAGCAAATATGAAGGTGTTTCGTCGAAAGCTAAGGGTAAAGAGAAGTTGGTGGAACCCGTCAAAGAAACCAGCAAGAAAGTTGATGGTGACACAAGGAAGTGTTTTAAGTGCCATGGCTATGGGCATTTGCAAGCTAATTGTCCAAATCGGAGAGTTATGACTCTTCAAGAAATTGAGAAGATCGATTTGGAACTTCAAGAGGCCAGCGATGAACATGACCAGAATGATTCTGAAGCTGAAGAATCCGAGAATATCGTTGAAAAGGCTGATGATGGCGAGCTGTTGGTAATACGGAGAGCATTACATGCTGAGATATCTCCCGAAGAGAATGAGCAAAGGGAGAACATCTTCCACACCCGTTGTACTATTAACGGGAAGGTGTGTACGATGATTATCGATGGAGGAAGCTGCACCAATGTCGCCTCGACAACCATGATTGAAAAACTGAAGCTACCAACATCGAAACATCCTCAACCTTACAAGCTTCAGTGGCTTAGCAAAGGAAGTGATGTGAAGGTAACCAAACGAGCCTGTATATCATTTTCCATTGGGAAGAATTATCGAGATGAAGTTTTGTGCGATGTTATTCCCATGGATGCTTGTCACTTGTTGTTAGGTAGACCTTGGCAATATGATAGAAAGGCTGTACATGATGGGCATAAAAACACATACTCTTTTCACAAGGAACGAAAATGCATTACTCTTGAATCTTTGAAACCAAGCATGATACATCGAAATCAACCTGGGGAGGGAAACACTAGTAAGGAAAATCTTTTCTTGAGTGAAACACAGGTTGAGAGAGCCATTACCAAACAGAAAAATGTATTTGCTTTGCTTATGGTTGAGAAAAGGAGTGAGAAAGAGATACCTATACAGCCGAAAATGCATTCCTTGTTAAAAGACTTTGTAGATGTGTTCCCCGAAGAATTGCCATCTGGATTACCTCCAATAAGAGGTATTGAGCACCAAATTGACTTGTTGCCCGGTGCCCCTCTACCGAACAAAGCAGCATATAGATGCAACCCGGAGGAAACAAAGGAGTTGCAAAGACAAGTCAATGAACTTATCGACAAGGGATATGTTCGAGAAAGTATGAGCCCATGTTCTGTTCCGGCTCTACTCGTACCAAAGAAGGATGGAACATTCAGAATGTGTGTCGATAGCCGAGCCATCAACAACATCACTATTAAGTATAGGTATCCTATACCTAGACTTGATGATATGCTTGATGAATTATATGGTTCTACAGTGTTTTCGAAGATAGATTTGCGAAGTGGCTATCACCAGATCCGAATGCAGGAAGGAGATGAGTGGAAAACAGCTTTTAAGACTAAGGGAGGTTTATATGAATGGTTGGTTATGCCATTCGGACTTTCTAATGCTCCAAGTACTTTCATGAGGCTTATGAACGAGGTTCTTCGTTCCTTTATTGGTCGATTTGTTGTTGTATACTTTGACGATATCCTTGTTTATAGTCGAAGCGAGGGGGAGCATATTTCTCATTTGAAACAGGTCTTTAAAGCCTTGAGAGAACAGAAGCTTTATGCCAAAATGGAGAAGTGTGAGTTCTTCTCTTCCAGCATTATATTCCTTGGATATGTGGTTTCGAAAGATGGAATTTCCATTGATCCATTGAAGGTGGATGCAATGAAAACCTGGCCGGTTCCGAAATCCATCACCGATGTAAGGAGTTTTCATGGCCTTGCTTCTTTCTATCGTCGTTTTGTGAAGAACTTCAGTACAATCATGGCCCCTATCACTGAATGCATGAAGAAGGGTTCTTTTGAATGGACAAGAGCTGCTCATGACGCTTTTGAACTCATCAAACAGAAGCTATGTGAGTCCCCCGTTCTTGCCCTTCCTAATTTTGATAAAGTATTTGAAGTTGAATGTGATGCAAGTGGAGTTGGCATTGGAGCTGTTCTTGTTCAAGAACAAAGGCCATTGGCATATTTCAGTGAAAAGTTAACTGATTCGAAGAAGAATTACTCAACTTATGATAAGGAGTTCTACGCCATTGTGAGAGCTCTTGATCATTGGAGTCATTATTTGAGGCCTAAACAGTTTGTACTTCATTCTGATCATGAGGCTTTGAAGTTTATTCGTGGTCAACACAAGCTCAACTCAAGGCATGCCAAATGGGTAGAATTTCTTCAATCCTTTTCTTTTGTTTCGAAGTATAAACCTGGCCATACTAATGTTGTTGCGGATGCTTTATCAAGAAGATACTCTATGCTTGCTGTTCTTGATTCTAGAATTCTTGGTTTTCAAACCATGAAAGAACTATATTCTGAAGACCCGGAGTTCTTTACTATTATCGATAGTTGCAAACATGGAATTCAAGGTACATATTCTGTTCAAAATGGTTTTCTTTTCAAGGGAAATCGATTATGTGTGCCGAAGAGCTCATTTAGAGAATTGTTGATCCGAGAAGCACATGGTGGAGGTTTGGCTGGTCACTTCGGCGTGAACAAAACTCTTGAAATCCTTCAAGAGCACTTTTATTGGCCAAAGATGAGTGGAGACGTACGTGCTATCATCTTGAGGTGTGCAACTTGTCAAAGAGCAAAGAGTCATTTCCATCAAGGGCTGTATACTCCCCTTCCAGTACCATTACAGCCTTGGGAAGATGTGAGCATGGATTTTATTGTGGCTCTTCCAAGAACTCAGAGGGGAAAAGATGCCATTATGGTGGTCGTTGATCGGTTTTCTAAAATGGCTCATTTTATTCCATGTCACAAGACGGATGATGCATCTCATGTGGCTGATCTTTATTTCAAGGAGATCATTCGCCTTCATGGAGTACCGAAGACCATTGTATCTGATCGTGATTCTAAGTTTTTAAGTTATTTCTGGAAGACCTTATGGAGAATGCTTGGGACCAGACTTCTATTCAGCACCACTTGTCATCCTCAAACCGATGGCCAAACGGAGGTAACCAATCGCACCCTCACTACGTTACTTCGAGGAATGGTTAGTAAATCTCTAAAAGATTGGGATTTGAAGCTTGCACATGCTGAGTTCGCTTATAATCGATCACCAAGTTATACTACTGGTCGATCACCCTTCGAAGTTGTGTATGGAATCAATCCGCTCACACCGATTGATTTAATTCCTATTCCATCCAATTCACAAGTGAACTTTGATGGCAAAGAGCGAGCTGAATCAATAAAAAAACTCCATGAGCAGATTCGAAGCAAGATCGAGAAGGCTAACGAGTTTTATAAAAAGAAAGCTAATAAACATCGGAGGAAGGCTCATTTCCAACCAGGTGATCTTGTGTGGTTACACTTAAGGAAGGAAAGATTTCCTTCTCAGCGGAAGAATAAGCTTATGCCTAGAGCTGACGGTCCATTTGAAGTTCTCGAGAGAATTGGCGAAAATGCTTACAAGATTGATCTTCCTGGAGAATATGGAGTTTCGGCAACTTTTAATGTAAGTGATCTTTCTCCCTACTTGGAGGATGATGACTTGCCAGATTTGAGGACAAATCTCAAACAACACGGGGAGAATGATGCGGGAGCATCCGAGACTACTGATCAATCCTTAAGTCTTGAGCAGATTCCTTCGGCAAAACAAACACTATCGGTACTTATTCATACCAAGACTAACTTTGGTTACAACTTGCTTCGATGGGTTAAGGAATGCTGATACCAATATCAAAATTCGTTGCTGATCGATGCTATATCAAAAGGGAGTTATTCAGAATAATTTCCGTAGTGATTTAATGCTCTTTGGAAGTGGATATTTGCTGGTTATTATTGGTGGACGAATTTTGAAGGCTGAAGAGTTAAGACTCCTAGTCCCCATGTTGTTTAATGCATTCCCTAGTTCGACGAATTTTGAAGGCTGAAGAGTTAAGACTCCTAGTCCCCATGTTGTTTATTGCATTCCCTAGTTCCTAGACCTTTAATGCTATTTCAGTCTTGTTTAGTCTTTAATGTTTGGGTAGTTCCCATGTTGTTTTCAATTCTGAGTCTAATATCTATATAATGAGACATATTCTCATTTGTAAGCAATGAAGTTGAACAAATGAAAATTCCTCTTTGTGAGTTGAATTATTATCTCGATTCTTTATCCAACGTCGTTGGTGGTGAATCAAACAGTTCTTTATCCTTGGTCGGTGGAATTTCCTTTAAGCCTTGGTGGTGAACTGCAATTATCTCGGTCCTTTATCCTTGGCTGGTGGCTTGTGCCTTTAGGCTTAGGTGATAGACCTTCCATATCCTTCGAGTTACAAACATCCCCACAAACACAGTGCCTCGTCCACTTCCTCCCAGAATCGCTCACTCCACAGAGGTTATTTGTGGAAACTCAAAACACGAAAGTTGTAGATCTACGAGTCCTTGATCTGTGGCTTTTGGAATCGGGTCAATCCGACCTGTATTGAGGAAGTTACGACCATTTTTCCAGAATCGTGCAGTCCTGAAATTTTCTGTTCAGAGTCACTCGCCCACGCACGCATCATAATATGTCATGGCTACCTAGATAATGTGAATATTTTAAGAACATAATAAACCTGTCAGCTTTGGTTATAGTGTAATTCAATCCCTCTGCCTTACTATGTCCCAATCGAACAAAGACCATGGAATATTTGTCAAGTCACCAATTCGATCATATGCACAAATCTAATTGACATGCATTTTATATGAGACATGAACAGTTCATTCGCGGTTACAACCACGGCTGAGAATTTTAATGCAATGTCAAGATTAGATTACATAGGACATCATTATTGTACCTTGTGTATAACAAGGAGACAGATTCCATTTTGCGTACATGTGTAACTTCGTATGTGAACGAACTATGGCCATCAAGTATAGAGACGGATCAACGAATCAGCAATATGTACACCTGTGAACCATAGCCATCCAACACACAAGTCAACACTATGCCTCAGGTCTAAGGATTATTTACACAAGACCAGAGCATGAACGATTAGGCATTGATCACGCTAAAAGCTTCCATGTTGTTAATCGTTATATACGTGTCACGTTCAGTGAACTTGTTTGATACAAACACCTGTGTTCTAGCTCGAGCATCACAATACCCAATGACTCGTGACTCATCATTCCCTTAAATATCCAATACTTAATGGTGAAGCTAAGAACACACCGGTCTCAACAGGATTATTGATATCTACTCAATGATCCATTGACCGGGAACAATTTAAAGATTCAGTCTAATTGTGAACCTGTCACATATATTCTTAGCGTCTCAAGAATAGGTCCAGTCACAACTGATCTTATGGAATCATTCATATATTTAAATAATTGGACAAATGAATAAATACGTCATTGCCATTAAATAAATAATGAAATTGAAAATACAACTTAAATCCCTAACATGTAACTATTACATGATGACTTTAGGGCATACATCTAACATTGGTTGGGCTGAGTTGTTGATTTGAAATTGAGCATGTTTGTGTGTGATTAGGGCATGTGGATGTTATGTGAAGGGAATGAGATATGTATCGCGTATGATCGATAATCCCTTAGGCTTGTTGACGTGGGAAAATGCATGAAATTGAATGAGGATGTACGTTTGGTTTTATAATCCCTGAGGCATGTTGATGCGGGGAAAGGCATGAAATTGAATGAGGTTGTACGTTTGGTTCTATAATCCTTGAGGCGTGTTGACGCTGGAAAAGGCATGAAATTGAATGAGGTTTGATCCTATAATCCTTAAGGCATGTTTACGCGAGGAATTTGATTCGTCTTGAGGCGTGTTACGCGAGACAATGCCCGGATAAATCGGAGGACCGCCGACTTGATGCGTCTTTACCTGAGTCGTGCCATGGACTTGATGCGTCTTTACGCGAGTCGTGCCGTAGACTTGAAGTGTGTTATGCAAGTTGTACGATAAGGTGGGCCTGAGGCGTGTTACGCGGGTCAGTATTGATCGAAGTGGACACATGTGTGTGTCGGAAGTTGAAAGATGTGAGCATGTGTAGAGTTTAAGATTGGAATAGGTTGGAATGTTATTATGAATGCATGTGTAGGAAATTGGTTGTATCTTGGAGTGCATGTGCAATGAGAAGTTGGTTATGTTATTGCGATCCAACTAACGTACATGGTTATATATGCATCGAGGTAAGGCTAGAGAGTGCCTTTGAATGTTATTGCATGTGACTGAATGTGTTGGGTGTTATTCTATTTGTCTGGAGGTATGCGTTAGCCTATGTGGGGTTTAGGGTGCTTGCTTATTGAGATTCGTTCTCTTAGTTATTATATAACTATTTCAGACCCCCAACCCCGACCATGAATGGTCTATCACGGCGTTTTGGGATCCCGAGGAAGAGCCGATGGAGCAAGACTCCGAAGAGGAGCCCATGGAGTTGGTGGACCCTTTTGTATAGCTAAGCTAGCCTACCCGATCACTTGTCCCTTTTTTATGATGGTGGTTTTAACCCTATTGGTCTTTTGTATGTAAGGTTGGATTTTGTAAGTACATGCCATTGAATGAAGTATGTGGTTGATTTATTCAAGTGTTCTCCTACTACTCTTGGTCTTCAGGACTTGTCTGGGTGTTATAATTGCTTCTGCGTGCGCTTTATGTTTTGATGTTCGTTTGGGTCGGCGACGAGTTCTGGGATGTCGCATTCGAAATACGACCATGGAGGGATGTCGCGGGCTCGGTGGGGTCTGGAGCGTGACAGATGTAAAGGTGACCCATGTCAATAATTAACACAAATCCCCCAATCATCCAAACAGATGAGTAAGCCCGGACCAACATCGACCGGTACTTACTTTGATCATTAACAAGCAAATGGTTTTCATTTGCTTTAGTAGCTTCTTGAACAACCTGACAACACAAAATATAATGATCAACCTATTAGACAGTGGTAACGTTCAAATGCAGCAAAAGCTGATCAAGAAAACTTCTATTCATAAACCTCATTGGAACGCCGACGATGCCGAACCCGAGGTGTTTGAGAACTGCCATTTTTGCATAGCTCTACTTTCCAATTATCACTCAACAGCAACAGCTTATACTCTTGAAGTAGTCGTGACTAATTGCGAATAATGAGCTGCTACACGATAATACAAGTTACCGAATGCAAATTACTTGAGACAATTTTTTACACTAGCACAATCAGATAGTATAGTCGGCAATGGGAATGATATGTCAACAAGAACAAATGTACAAACTGAAGTATAAACCAAGAAAAACATATTCCAAGTCGGATTAACTTGTCTCCAACATCTAAAATCTACCTTGCTCTTCTTGAAAGCAACACAGCTAAGCAATGGGAACGATATGTCAACAGGAAGAATGGAAAAAAATGCCTCTAGTATAAACCAACAAAAACATATTCCAAGTCAGATTAACTCGTCTCAGACAACTAAAATCTACCTTACTCCTCCTGAAAGCAACATAGCTAAGCAATTTAGTACTAGCATCCTGAAGGCCTAATTCTCCAAAAAAGCACAAATTTTTGGGTTTAGCCCAATTCTAGCATGAATTTTCATTTGTTTAAGAAAAAGCGTAAACTTCTTATCAGAGTCCAGACCTAGCATAGGCTCCTGTCTGAATCCAACAATAAAAATTTGACGTGTTGTTGGATTTGCATTGTGTGACCCATGCTGTTATTGATCTGGTGTCCAAATCAAAGAAACGATGCCGTTTCTTCAAGCCTTCATTTTTAAAGGATTCTTATCTCTCTATTGCCGAAATTGGGGGAAAAAAATTCGGGTTCAAGAACACTCTCCCTACAAAATTTCCCACAATTGATAGAGCTTGCACGTTGAATTATTTGGAAGAATTGACACCATGAACAACGACAAAGCCTCCTAGCCAGTTTTGTTTCAGTCCATGACTTGTAGAGTCATGAGCAATGCTCTGGTGAAGCTGTTCAGTGCCCTGCCATGTCTGTTGCTACTTCCAATCAATGACATTATCACTAATGTCCTCTTCAAAGAGCCGAACCCTTCGTTTTTGTCCCCCAAAACCCAATTTTGCCCCCAAAATCAACAACCCTTTCAGCAAGTGACGAACCCTAACTTTTCCCCCAATTTTGGCCACAGAGAGAGAGAGACTAGTCTTAACGAAGGCTTGAAGAAATGGTATCGTTTCTTTGATTTGGACACTAAATTAGCAACGACAGGATGCGCACAGTCCACGCCCATCTTCACGTCACTTTTTTGACTTTGGATATGGACAGCAACTCAAAGGGTGCAGGATTTGGACCCCAATTAGAAGTGTGTGCTTTTCTTTTAGACAAATGAATGTTCGTGTCAGAATTGCTCCAAAACCATAAGTTTGTGCTTTTTCATGGAATCGGGCTGGCGTCTTCAGTCACTAATAATAATTTATCTGCTTATCATTTCTCCCCATCTAAAGCAAGCAGAACTTCTAACACAAAGCAACATTAGCTAAAAACACACGAATGCAACATCTAACATAAATTCCATTAAAATCAGAATCTTAGAAAACGAAACATCATGGTTCACTAACAAACTGAACCGAACAAAAACTATTAAGAAAAAAAAGAAGAAAAAAAGGATTGACTTGCATCTAAATCATAAGCTTTTACATATACCTAAGAACCAATATGGAAAAAAGGCCAAATTTCTGTGCGCGCATGATAAAACTTGTGACTGAAAGTATAAAAGAGTGATCAATACCTAGCTTTGAGTCAGGCTAGGAATTAGAATCAGAGACACTCCACTAGCAGACATAGGAGTTGAGGTAGCCGTAGGCGTCGCTTTCCCATTTTCACTTTCAACTTGAGGGCATCCGTAATCGGCGAGCGAAGACATCTAAACATAAAAAGCAGAAAACAATCACGAAACACAAAATCCAGCATTATTCAATCAAACACGACACCAAAATCAACAATGCAGCAACTAAAGCAAGCATCAACCAACTCAGCCCGGCCACAGCCACCATCTCATCCAATCCAACACCAAAATCAACAACGCAGCGAACAAAACAAGCATCAACCAACTCATCCGACTCCAAAACCCCTCCCCTTCAAAAGTCCATTCATCAAATTACCTTGAAATCGAAGATTACGTGATCATTAACTCAATAAGATGTTCATCTCGAAAAAAAGTCCTTGCACAAATTATACCCACAACAATCCAACCTTTTACGACACAAGAAAACAATGCTTAACAAGGTTGGTGCCCAGAATTGGTCGTACAGGAATGAAGAAAAGGAATTCTTGTGAAGGCAAAAACCAACCTTGGTCGTCGGTCGGAGTGTCGCTCGTGGTGGTCGGAGTGGCGGTCGTGCGAGATGCCGAGAGTGTCGAGACAGAGGAGAGAGAGAGAGAGGGTTGAGCTGGGTTGTCTCGCTTGCGCCTTGCGGAGCCTCGAGACCGGACTAGAGTTGAACTAGGGGTGAGCGGTTCCAGGTCCGATCCGGTTCAACCCAAGAACTGGGAATCGGACCGGTTCCTAGTTTCTAGGACCACGGTCCGGACCGACTAATCTTGAGACCGTAGACCGGTTCTAATGAGACCAATCACTTATTGGTAAGGGCAAGTGGGAATTGGAAAAATTATATTAGATTTACTATTTTTTTCAAAAATTTTAAAAAGTAAATATATATATGAAAAAATTAGAAAAATATACATTTATTGGTCCGGTCCGATTGGTCTAGTCCAGTCCAGTTCTCACCCTAGAACAGGGAACTAGACCGTTCGAAAATCGGTTCCACTTTTAGGAACCGAGAACCGAACTGATATTCCCGAGAACTGGACAGTTCGAAAACTGTTTCTACTTTTAGGAATCAAGAACCGGACTGATATTCCCAAGAACCGGACCAAGCCAGTCGATTCGGTCCGATCCTGATTTGGGCGGTCCATCTTGCTCACCCCTAATTTGAACTCACATAAGAGAGTGAAAATAAAGAGGAAATATTGGGTGGAAAAAAGGCTTCGTTTATGTCAATAAACGGGTTAATACTATTTTTTTAAAGGCTACGTTTTTGGAAATAAGATTATGGTGATGCATTTATTTTAATTTTTTTTTACAAAAAAAATCCCAAATTTATGTCAATAATCCGTTAATGAGCAATATTAAAAAGGGTTAATAATACAAAAAATCTCAAATTAGTATATATGTAATAAATTTACCCAAAATTAATTTTTTGACCATAAAAAACCCCAAATCGATGTACTTATGATAAATTTACCCTAAACTAATTTTTGAACTATTACAAACTGGTACATTTGTGACAATTTTACCATTAATTAAATTGGATTAATATTACGAAAAATTAGAAAATAATACACTTGTGACAAACGGAGGGCAAAACTCCAAATTGGTATTTCCATCAATTGCCACGTGTCATCCAATTCAGAAATTTGACGGTAAAATTTATCGGAAACTAATAAAGAGTAAAATTATCACAAGTGTACCCGGTTTAGAATTTTTCGTGGTCAAAAAAATATAGAATAAATTTATCGGAAACTAATATGTTATGTATATACAAGTTTGAGAAAAAATTTAGGGTAAATATATTACATTATATTATGTCACAAAAAAAATATAGAATAAATGTGTGACCGACATATAGTCATGATCACGGCTCGGAACCGACCGGTTCCGATTTGTGGCCAAGTATGAACCGGAACCGTCCGGTTCCGGGCCGGTTCCGGTTCTTGTTCAGGTTCGGAATTGGTTCCGGTCATATTTTTTTTTTCTTTTCTTCCTCCGCCGGCCATAGCGGGGCCGGCGGAGGTCGCCGGCCTTAGGCGAGGCTGCCCTTGCCGGCGTCGGGCGAGGGCCACCCTCGCCTGGGCTGGGCGAGGCCGGCCTCGCCAGATCGGGCGAGGGCTCGACCTCGCCGGCGTCGGGCGAGGCCGACCTCGCCTGCAACTGGCGAGGCCGGCCTCGCCTGAGGCCGGCGAGGTCGAACCCTCGCCAGATCTGGCGAGGCTCGACCTCGCCGGCGTCGGGCGAGGCCGGCCTCGCCAGTTGCAGGCGAGGTCGCCATCGCCCGACGCCGGCGAGGTCGAGCCCTCGCTAGTTTTTTTTTTCTGTCTTTGGAACCGGGCCCGGAACCGCCGGTTCCGGGCCGGTTCCAAAATTTCTGGAACCGGAACCGGACCCGTAGGGCACGGGCCGGTTTCGGTTCCAAACCGCGGGCCCGATCAACGGGCCGGGCCTGGGTTTGACCGGGCCAGTTCCTGGCCGGTTCCGGGCCGAAACCGGCCCGTGGCCACCACTACCGACATAATTTGAAATTTACAATGTTGTTTTCCCACATTGCATAGGCCGGCCCAATTGATGAACGACCGGGTCCCACTTCCTCTCTTTCTCTCTCTCTCTTCGTTCAAAGTTATGAGCAAGATGGAAGCTCAATTCAGGCGATGTCTGATTTTATGTAGGAGTCACAGTTGACAAGCCAAGCCAAGATTACCGTTTGATGTTTTGATTTTTTTGGTTTCATCGAGTTTGATTCGTGACGTGTATCCGCAAATCAGTTACGGTAACCGTAAAGATTCACAGGCTCTCTTTTCGAACAAGATGGGAAGAAAGTTCTAGAATCCCATCTTCCCGGCTCTTGCTCTTGGCCGATTCAGAGGTCGCCGGCGTCCACGGCCGATTCGAGCCGCCGCCGCCGCCGCCGCCGCCGCGGCGTCGTATCTTCCTCTTGCTTTCAGACGCCCATCTCCAGCTTCTTCCACGATCGTCTTTCTCTCTGCTGCGACATTCCGGTGACCGGTCGGCTCGTGAATTCCGGTGGATGTACGCAACGCTGGTCCGTTCGCCCTCCACCGGCGCCGGATCTTCGGTCGCGACGCTCTCGGGACTTCCAATCCCTTGGCTTGACCATTATTCGCTGCCGTTGATTGCGCTGTCAGAGGTATTTCGTCTTCGCGCTTTGTTTCGGCGAAACTGAATCCGAGAATTCAAGTCGCGGTTTGTGAGGAAAATCGTCTCCGATCGAGGATCCGTTGACGATTTCGTGGTTGTATGGATCTGAATCTTTGCTTCGTCGTTGCATCTAGATCTTTCGACTAAGACGCCTGCCACGTGTTTGATCATATGCCTGAGTGAAATTAGTGTAAGAATCTGGGAAATGTTTTTACACATTGGTGTCTGGTTGATTGTTGTGTGTTCAAACTAAGATCTATGTGTTCGATCTTGTCATCATGGCTTCGAATTGCGACGCTATAATCCACGACCGAAACCTCGTCACGCCATTTACCAGATTGGGATTATTGTACCTTGATGTAGGGTCACCTATTGAATGTTTAATCAAAGATTCGTCTGTGGTAGAAGCTTATCTGTTGATTGATTGTGTTGATGTCGAGTTTCATATGTTTCGATTCCCTCACCCATGTATCGAGTTATCAATTAATGCTCCGCAATGGGATTACTATTTGCTTTTAAGCAGCTTGGTTTTAGTTGGTTGATCGCTTTTGTCTCGGTGTATGTCCATTTCGAACGCATTCAATTGCTGATGTACTCACCGGGTTGAGTTTTTAGCATGTTGAGTTACAAATAATGTCTATTCTGGGCGTGCTTGCTGTTCGTATGTCCTGGTATTGGTATGTGGCATCGTGTAATTGTGTAAGTGATGGAATGATGATTGTGGTTACTGGTTTATGTTCCGTGATTATAAATTCCTGAAAATTGCACCGTGATTGAACTTCTAGTGTGCTGGAATTGAATTCATAGTTGCTGCACATGCTCATGTTTTCTGATTCGGTACAATTTTGAACTCTATAGCTTCACGAAGTCCATTCGAGATGTTGCTTGTGTCGGTTTGTATCTTGCCTTTTCTTTTGGACATGGATTGGTGATTCTAGAGATGAGACCTTACACTGGCGAGACCATGATAGTAACTGAGATTCAACATGCTTCACGGTAAATTAAAACTGAAACTTTTATATACAGAGGAACTAATATAGGGAAAAACAAAACTTGATGTTGCCTCTGTGTGAATGTTAATACCTTAATGCACGAAGGCTATTGCTTGACAAATGATATTTTTTATCGCCTTCCGGGCTTAGATTCTGCTGTCTGTAAAGAGCATGGACGGCCTTCATATATAGCACATTCTCTCGATCCAAATCTAAAGCACCTCTTCCACATTCTTCCATTCTCTACCATGCAAATAATTGCCATCGTCCGGTTTAACGGTACTTGAGCCTACCTTATTTTCGTGGGCAATATAGTTAAACACATTTAACTTGTTTTTGGAGACTTGGATATCCTTCTGTTCATGTTGTTGTGTTTGACAAAAGTCATGTCCCGAACAGATTTGGTAAAAAATATGTTAAATCCATCAGAAACAGGAGCTGATGAGCAAATCTCAATGGAAATATTGTGATTCATTTTCCTTTCATAAGCTAAATCCACTAATAGCAACAAGCAAGCACCTATGCCAAAATCTAGCTTCTTCCTCGCATTGCGCACGAAGGAGACAATTCCGTCATTCGTTGAATCATTTCTATGCCAAGTAGAGCCACCATCACCACATGCATCCACATTGTCATGAGGTTCTCGTAGAACTGCTGATTCCCATCTTTACTATCCAAAACACATTGTTCCTCATTTTTTGGCATTGAAGAGTCTTTTTGGCTGCAAGATCCTGTGGACCAAATTCTTGTATTTCTTCTAAATTTGAAGCCAACTCTTCAATTTCCTCTTCTCACCTTCCAATTTATCAATCCTCCTTCTTAGCTCATCCAATATATCCTCCTCTCCCCACTTTTTCCATAACAACATCATATACATACTCAGCGATTCTAGGTCTCTTAGCCACCGCACATTCATATCTATTCTTTCTACATTTCCGTAGCTCGTCCTTGAGGTGTATTTTCTTCGAATTTAGATGACTCATTTTTAGGCGACTCATTCTGACTCCTCAAGTGTTCGACCTCGTGGTTCGAACTACTCTACATTGCTCATAAAACCTTTTAGACTTCCTCGAAGGGTACATGTCTAAAGATCAATGGTAAGGAAGCAATGAGCTTCGACACAAAGCGATTATAGACCTCCTTGACGTTGTTGATTGAGGAAGTGAAACTGTGTTCCGAGCCACGGCTCATGGTGACTTAGGAAACAAAAAGCATATGAAACTTACTACGAATGATCGTGAGAAGAGTTTTTGAAAGGAGGGGGGAGGGGAGAGGAAACGTGGGATCCAAGACAACTTGTGGTGCTAGGTGTCGTCCATGAATGGGCCGACCCTATGGTTTGTATGTGGCAAGTTTCTAATTTGGGTTGGATCACGATTTTACTTCCTCTATCGGTAACGTCGAGGACATCCATAATTGCTCCATGTTGAAGCTCATGGTTTCCTTATGATCAGTCTTTAGACATATATACATCGAGAAAGTTTAGAATGTTCTAGGAGCGATGTAGAGGAGGTCGGACCACAAGGTTGAGCACTTGAGGAGCCAGAGTGAGTCACCTAAAAATAAATATGAATGTCTAAATTCAAAGAAAATACGCTTCAAGGATGAGCTATGGAAATGTAGGATGAGTATATATGAATGTATGGCTCTCGCAGAACTACTAGTTCCCCTTCTTTACTATCCAAAACATATTGGTCCTCATTTTTTGGCATTGAAGAGTCTCTTTCCAACTGTAAGACCCTTTGGTTCAAATTCTTGTATTTTTCCCCCCGAACTTGAAGCCAATGCTTCAATTTCCTCTTCTCGCCTCCAATTCATCGCTCCTCCTTCTTAGCTCAACTGATATCTCCCCCTCTCCCCACTTTATCCATAACATTATATACATCTTTAGCGATTCCTAGTTTCTCAGCCACCACCCATTCATATCTACTAGTTTTACATTTCCGTAGCTTGTCATTGAGGCATATTTTCCCCGAATTTAGATGCTCAAATTCATTTTTAGGCGACTCACTTTGGCTCCTCAAGTGCTTGACCTCGTGGTTCAACCCCCTCTACTTATCTCCTTGAACCTTCTAGACTTCCTCGAAGGATACATGTCTAAAGACCAATCATAAGGAAACAATGAGCTCCGACACGGAGCGATTATAGACGTCCTCGACATTGCTGATGGAGGAAGTGAAACCATGTTTGAGCCACAGCTCATGGCGACTCAAAATACAAAAAGCATGTGAAACTTACACCGCATGAATGTGGGGAGAGTTTTGAAAAGGAGGAGGTGTCACGCCCCGTACCCCACGAAGCGCTAACATCTCACTCGGTCGATTATGATGCAACGCTCCCAGGATGCGTCGCCGACCCAACACCCAAGCAGAGATAAGGCACATGCGGAAACCAAGTATATAATTACATATATACACCCGTACAAAAATTAAACACATGAGACCAAGGTAGAACAACCATCAATACTTGAATATACATTTACCTAACCATAAAAAAAAGCCTTTCTTTACAATACCCACTAGTACAACAAAAGGAGACAACATCAGCAATCAACAGCTACATACTCCGGAGTCTGATAAACGTACTCTCCAACATCAATGAAAACCACAGATCGACATCTTATAAACGTTTCCCCATTGCCAGACGGATAAACCTTCATCGACTGCTGAATCTGTGTCGGGATCCCAAAAAGTGTATGTACCTTGGGCATGATCAGGGTCGAGGGTCTAAAATGTTGGTTTAATAACAACGTGAGATAAATCTCAGTGAGTAAAACCCCCTAAACCTAGGCTAGGCTAACATACATTCTCCTAACAAACAAAAACACTCAAAAGCCAATTCATAATAATCATTGTGCACATCACTGACCTTGCAGGTTAGACAATTCAATATATAATAATCACGGCACATACGTGGCACACGTAGTCACACGTACGTCATGCTCGTGCTCACGATCAATAGTGTTCCTTTCGCACGCCATTCACCGAGTCTCACACACTCACATACTGGCCCATGTATTCTTATGCATGCAATTGTCATTATCATGCCATGCTCTCATTCTGGCTCACACAGCACACTGGCTCAATGCTCATTTATCAATTAATGCGACCCGCGTAAAACGCATCAGGTCCGATCCGCGTAAAACGTATCAGGTCTCTTTCTTAATCACAACACTCCGTGGCCCGCGTAAAACGCATCTTCGGCCCAGTGTCTCTAGCCCACGTCAAAACGCATTAGGCGCAACACCGATCTCCTTACGAACCAGAGCCCGCGTAAAACGCATCAGGTTGGTCGTCTTCCGGACGTACCGAGCATCATCCCGCGTAACACGCATCAGGACGGCACACCCCGCGTAACACGCATTAAGGCGAAATGTGATCACACATACACACAGCCAGTTATTATCTGAACCTCGTGTAACACGCATCAGGGCGGTTAGGTGATCACATGCTCATGTCAGGCACGCATTCTCACACAATTCTCATTTCATGCCCCATTCTCGGCATACATAATGCGTGGCCATGATATGTCACATAATGCACATGAGCATAATATAGCACAAACACTCAATTCAATCACAATCATTACACAGTGCCCAATTCACAATCAATGTGCTCACTTGGCCAATTAATACCGTGCGGCCCAATTCTCAATGTACAATCTCATAATTAAATCAAGCCATCAATTGGCCAATCACACTCCGCACGATCCGGTCATACGAGCACACAACATAGCAATATCAAATTAACCACATTGGGCACAATTAACCAACAATTCACCAGTCGGGTAATTCCGGCAGTATAATCACATAGACCTCAATGTGCCAATTCTAACCCCGATAAACCACATAATGGGTAGCCACTAATTACGCCAATATCAATCTCCAATCTTCAATTTAAATCACCACATTAATCCACCGATTAATCAAAATCTCAACTTCGAACTACCAGTACTAAATTCTCCTCAAAATTGTACAAGTATAATCTAAACCGTGTCCGTCTAAAAATATACACTGTCCTAGACCGGGTTTAGGAAATTATACTCACTTAAATCTAGACCACGACGACGAGAAATGGCGACCGATCACCAGTGAACGGTGGAACCGGCGGCAGCGTTTCTAACTAGCGGCGGCATACGGACGGCGACGGTACGGAACCGTACGGACTTGTACGGATGACCGTACGAACAGGTGTACGGACGTGTACAGATGGCTACGTACAGAGATGTACGGGCGGCTGGAACGTCCCGGTGGCAGCAACTCGGCCGAACCAGCTCCGGCGCAGCGGCGATCAGCCTCCAAGCGGCGGTCCTCGGCTTTCCTTGGCCGGAAAAGAAAGAAAACGAGAGGGGGAGAGAGAGAAAGGATGGTCGGCTGAGGGTGATGGTGATGAGGTGAGGCGGAGACGGTGGCACGGCTGAACGACGATGGCGGAGCTCCGGCGACCGGCGACTTGCTCCAGCGATCCTTGGCCGGGAAAGGGAGAAATTAGTGGGAGGAGGGGGCTGATCTGAGGAGGGGCTGAATGAGGGAGGAGGAGAGAGAATCTGGTCCTACTTGGTCAAATATGGGGGGCTAGAGGGTCACACGTGTCGCGATCCTACGCAATTTCCCATTTTGCCCTTGATCCGACGGCCTAAAATCAACCCAATCCAATAATTGAGGGGAAAAAAGGGTAATTGGGCCAATAATTCAGCTGATCCAACATTTAATATTATTTCTTTAATTTTCTAGAATTTTCGGAATTAAATTTGGCCCAGGGGCAAAACTGTCATTTTTCCGGTCCTAGGTCGAAATTCCAATTTTCGCCCGTACCAACCCCAAATGTGTGTGACCAACATAATATGGCGTCAGAATCGCGAAAATAGCCTCTTAAGCCCTTGAAAAGCGACTGCAAAGTCCTGAGAATAAAATAATATTATTTTTCACTTCCGAGCCAAAATTCCAATTTTTGACTATAACAACTCTAAATGTGCGTGGCCACTCTAATACGACATCGGTTTTGCAAAATTAGTCGTATACGGCCCCGAAAATCGATGACCAAGTCCGGGTCCAATTTCGTGAACAAATCTCGCTAAATTTCTAATTTCAGGGTCTCTCACTAACGGGCGGCTGTTTAGGGGTTACGTGTATCGACTTAGGGTTATCTGAGTCATGATGGTTCCAATCATTGAGAGAATGAGAAATTATCACTAGTCCCAAAGGTCACGATCGTTCAGTTTAAGTTCAGGACTGGTTGGCCACGCACACTTTCGATCGTGCAGAATCACCTGCGATCCGATTGTACATTGTTGGTCTTGGCCAAACCATATCCGTCACTTTTCTTAAGATCGGCCTGTATTGGTCTAGTATATTCCCTTATAAATTCTCGTGATCGGTGTCCGATTCACGATCGGGTCCCTGGTCCACGTACCATTTTCTAGCTAGCCATATCCCATTGGTTAGTATCCCAAGAGTGATCAGCTCTGGGCGAGACTTACTAAAATGAAATGCGAAATAGCATTCATTTTATTGATCCCGGAATTACATCGAAATTCAGGCTGTTACAGGGGGACACGTGCGCCACGTGTCATCCATTGAATAGGTCGGTTCCACAGTTCGTATGTGGTAAGTTTATGATGTGGATCGGAACACGGTTTCACTTCCTCCGTCGGCAATGTTAAGGACATCCATAATCACTCAGTGTCGGAGATCATGGCTTTCTTACGATCGGTCTTTAGACATGTATCATTTGAGAAAGTGTATAAGGTTTTAGGAGTGATGTAGAGGAGGTCGAACCACGAGATGGAGCACTTGAGGAGCAAAAGTGAGTTGCCTAAAAAAGAGTTTAAGCATCTAAATTTAGAAAAAAACATGCCTTAAGGCCAAGGTACGGAAATGTATGACGAGTAGATATGAATGTATGGCCTTTGCTGAATCGCTGGTTCTACTTCTTTACTATCCAAAACATATTGTTCCTCATTTTTTTGGCATTGGAGTGTCCTTTCCAAGCTATAAGACCCTCTATTCCAAATTCTTGTATTTCTTCCCCCAAACTTGAAGCCAACTCTCCAATTGCCTCTTCTCACCCTCCAATTCATTGTTCTTCCTTCTTAGCTCATTTAATATCTCCTCCTCTACCCATTTTCTCCATAACAACATCATATACATCATCATCGATTCTTGGTCTCTCAACTACTACACATTCATATCTACTCATTTTACATTTCCGTAACTTGTCCTTGAGGCATATTTTTTCTGAATTTAGACGCTCAAACTCATTTGTAGACCACTCACTCACGCTTCTCAGGTACTCGTTCTCGTGGTTTGATATCCTCTACATTGCTCCAAGAACCTTCTAGACTTCTTTCCAATGATACATGTCTAAAGACCGATCGTAAGGAAGTAATGTGCTTTAATATAGAGCGATTATGGACGTACTCAACGTTGCCGATGGAATAACTATGTTGACACCTAAATTTTGGCGCATCATTTAGTGTTAATTGCATAGAAAATTAGGGATTAAATATTTAACCCCTGAAAAAATATATTAAAGTTGCATAGCATATAGTTTAGGTTCATATAGATTAATTGCATTCCGCATCGGATCGGCGGTGGCAAGCGAGCTTAAAATTCATCACGTAAATCGAGCTCGGGAATTGAACGAGACTCGGCTCACTCGGAAGGCAAAGGCCGAAAATCACAAGTCAAAAGGGCTGGGTTGTCTTAATTTGCGCTTAAATTAGCCCATCAAGCTTAATTAAAGAAAAGCCCGAATTAATTCAGCCCACTTACAATTAAATTAAATTAAGGGGTAAAGCCTAAACCTAAGCCCATTAGGACTAGAAAGCTCGGCTAATTGACCTAGGTTTGCGTTATAAATACATGTTTATGTCTCATAATTTGGGGACTCTCATAATTTTCAGAGGACAATTTCTCAGAGCAAGAGTGAAATACGTGAGCAAGAGAGGGAGAGAGAGAGTGGTGAGAGCTGGTCTTTGGGCTCTCTTTCGACACATACGAAAAAAAAAACAGAGAGAAAATTGAGAGAAAAGAGAGTGAGCTCGGCCAAGTCTTTCGTGGCTGAACTCCCTTCCCTCATGGCCAGAACTGTGGCCACGCCTTCGACGACTCGCGGCTGCCCCTGTCTGTGACGACAAATTCAACCACCTTGAGTCGCTGTGTCTGCAGCCTCAACAAGCCAACTAATCCAAGCTTGTCTGACGTGTAGCCGCTCCTCCACGTGACATCCCCGCTGCAATCACCGGTATCGTCCACTACTCCAGACCAGCAGCCCCGTGGTGCTCTTGATTAATTCCTTGCAGGTTCTCGATGGAGTTCCAAGCTATTCAGAACAAACCAGCGCTCCTGCATCAATCCAAGCAAACCTTGTGACATCAGCACAGCAATCTCAGAGAAGCTTTGCAGATCCTTAGCCGTGTTCGGTCAAAGCCCAACCGTGAGTCATTCCCCGTAGTGAATCGTCGAGCACACCGTGAGGAGCCCCACCTTGGCCGAGCACCACTTCACCGGCCACACGAGCTGTCCGTTATGAGTTCGAACTTGGAAAGTCGATCTCTGAATTAGGTTTGGCAAAGCAAGTCAGCAAGCATCGGCACATCTCCAGTCCACCAATAGCAACAAGATCGACGAGTTCACTGCAACTTATTTATACGGCCGAAGTTGAGCTTAATTTTGCAGGTTTCCCCAAGTATTGTCGAACCAAGAAACCATCCTCGGTCCCTCCTTGGCTGAGCTCATCGAGAACCGCCGCCGTAAACCGCCGCCGTTCCCGACGCCGCGCCGCCGCTCCCGACGCATCGCCGATCCGCAATCCCAATCCGCTGCAAATTCAAATTAGGAAAGAAATCTGCAAATCAGGTAATTATCTTATTCCGATTTGATTTGAATATTTTGTTGCCTAATTTGTACTTATTGATATCTAATCTTGCATATTTGAATAATAGGCATATTTCAATTAGGATTTATTTCTTTTTGTTGAAATCTTAGATATCTATTACTCATTAAATTTGGATAGAATTTAGAATTTTCAAAATCTTTTTGAATATATCAAAGATATTTGAAATATCAAATTTTTTCGAGATGTGATCGATTAGGAAAACTTCCTAATCCGCAACCGCATACATGGAAATAAATCTATCTATCAGGCTTTAGATAGAGTTATTTCCATAGCGGGTATTTCGAATTTTAGGACGATCTGTCAGGCTTCAGATCGAAACTTAATTCGAAAGATTTCGCGGATATATATATATATTTTACTTGATTTTAATTTCGAATTTCGATAAAAAAATTGCTTTAGAATAGGTTAATTTCTTTAGTTTAGAATTGCATGCTTAGATAATTGGCATTTTTAATTCCGAATTTCATTAAAAAATACAAAAAAAATATGCATGTCATTAGAAATAGATCACATCGTCGCATGACATTTAGTTTCTATGTTAGGTTGCATTAATCGCATGTCAATTTTTGCACGTCATTACATATAGGTTAGCTTTCATTTAAATAAGTAAAAATCAAAAAGAAATTTCTGTACCTTTGAACTCTATGTTAGGATTCATCAAAATTGTCAAATTGAGTATTTTTCTCGAAATTGGTATTGAAAGGGCGTTAGGGAATCTAGCGTAACCAAGTCCCGAATTTATGATTTCTGATTCGTAGAAATAAAATAGTACTTCCGCTATTTTATTTAGGTTTCTAATCAACCTACCCTAAATGATTAGTGGCGACTCCCGTTGAAAATATTTGCATGCTCACAATTGGACCTAAGTTGTGATTTGGTAGAGTTTGGGAGAACTCGAGCTAGGTTAGTTAATTTAATTGATCTAGTAATTCATTAGCCTAAGATCGAAACACTCGATTTTTTTTAGGTCGCGACAGCTTGGCGACTCCGCTGGGGAAAAACTTGAATTTTTTTGAAAATTTAAGGAGGACTTAGGCCAAAAAAAATTTTCATGGAAAAATCACTTGATTTGACAAAATTTGATTGAATTCTCATTCTTAGGTGTTAAATGGTTTTGCAGGATGGGAGTTATAAGGGGAGTAGTGATTGGCTAATCCTTTGTTTTGCAGGCTTGGTGGAGTGGAATTGTGATTTAATTTTTGCACCATTGAAGCGGTGTTTGCATATAATTGTTGTGCATGATTTACAGTATTTACACTACACCACACACAACCTGTGACCGGACCTGGGTCACACCCATAGTTCTAAGATGGTATTTAGATGGTTCTTTAACCTTGGCGGTAAGACCTCGCTAAAGGTTATTCCATTTGGATCCCGAAAATTTTTAAAAAAAAAATGGCTCAAGGGTCGTCTTCATGCACGTGAGGCTACTACGCATGGAGGTTGCCCTTGTCGACCGAACCAAGCCGAAGTGATTGGACCCGACTAGTCATGACTATTGTATGCGAGGCTGCGGCTAGTCATGATGAGTGTGCGCGAGGCTGCGACATGTCGTTCTGTTCATCACTTCATTTTGCAAAAGCCTTTAGGGTAGATAGATTAAGGTTTAAACTCACGATTCATGTGCATGTCTCTGTGATTGACATTCTCTCCCCAAGGATGGTAATTTCTCGAACTTTTTCTTTAGTTTTCATCATCTTATTTTGGGTCGGTCCATGATTTAGGTTGAGTCATTTGGCACGTGGTCTATATAAGAATGGGTCGCCTCGATATCCGTTTCGTGCCTACTTCGAAGCTAGAGCTCAAGAAGTTATGGAGCCAGTTGAAGCCAGATAGTCAGCAGTACGTTCTCAAGCGCATTGGATTCATGCTGCCAATCCTAGATATAGATGTTCAGAGCGGAATCATGCAGACACTCGTACATTTTTGGTGCCCCGAGACGACCACATTTGTGTTGGGAGGTAAGTTTGAGCTCACACCGACTCTGAAAGAATACAGTTTTGCCATTGGGAAATCAATTGAGTTAGATATAGTCGAACCACCCATTAAGGTAGATCCTGTGGTAATGCTCGCTGAATTTTTGAATTTGACCAAAAAGGAAATTGAAAAAGTGTTAAAGGGTAATTGTCAAGCATGCCCGCTATCTTTTCTTATTGAATGTTTTGAAAATAACTCCGTCCTCATGAAGTCTAAGATTTTTATCTTAACTTTTTTCGGACTCATCGTTTTTCCATTCCGTCAAAATGCTATTGATCCCGTCATAGCCTGGACGGTAAAACTAATATGTGGTGGAGTTAGTTTTATAAACGCAATTCTGGCAGAGACCTTCATATCTCTGACACGATTTAAGAAAGGAAAAGATAGAATTTTTCAAGCCCCGATTGAGCTTTTATAAATCTGGTTTTTCTCATACCTTTCTCAATTCGGGGAAAATATGACTGTATTTGAAATGAACATGACTGATAACCCTATTTTAAGGTTCAAACAAATATAAGATCAAACTAAGAGTTTGCATTATACACAATGGGTCCATCTGTTCAAGGATCCAAGCTCTAAGATTTTCCTTTGGCAAGCTGTATGGTTTCGGGAGGTTGAGGCTCGACTATACCGTGGCGATCAGAAGCCTGTACCTTTGATGGGCATTTATGGGGCAACCTGCTATCAGCCCCTTCGAGTTACACGTCAATTCCGAGTTCTGCAGGATGTCCCACCTCCACTTAGACCTAATGAATTTCAAGTCCAGTTTGAGAAGGGCGAGTCCTATAGAGTTGAGCTTAGGCGTCATTCCGACGCTTGGCAGAATTGTTCCACTCAGAAGCTGATTTGGCCCGCGGATGAGCCCATCGGAAGGATGAAGAGTCACTTTGCCACGGCTCGGTATATTTAGCATCATACCATCCCAGCTGAGATACTCCTAAAGATCCCGGTCGTGACAGTACGACTCACTCTTCATACTCAAATCAAAATCAATGAAGAAAAGGCGATGAAGGCCCAGGACAAGGCAGATGCTCTGGCTGAAGAGAATGCACGACTGCGGCGTGCCTTGAAGGCCCGAGTCTATAGATCATGTAGCCTCTAAAAAGAAGAAGACCGTTTGATTTCTTGTTTAGTTTAGGGAGTTTTTCTTTCTTTTTAAGAGGAAATGTTAGCTTACTATTAATGTTTTCTGTAATAAATATCGTTTCTGAACGATTTTTATAAGAATTCTTTTCAAACACCTTCCATCTTGGGCAATTCAATGAAAAACATTAAGCTATGATTTGTAAATTTTGGAATTAGTCCAGGTTTTTATTGAATGAAGTAACTTGGAATTTCGGGATTTACTGGACGAATCGGTCTTTCGAAATAATTTCATCTTGAGGGTCTAGAGGATGTCATGGATCGACTCGTTATTCCTACTCATTGTATTTATTCCATCGTTACTTTTGTAGGTAATTTGCCACGGATCCCCCTCATCCTCATAATACTCGATCGGTGACCAAAAGAAGGATGGCCAATCAAGCTAAGATTGCGGTCATGATTGACGAAATGCTGAAAGAACACATGAACACAATCAATGAGTAGATCGCGGCTGCCATGTCCAAAATGATGAGTGATCTCATGGCCAAGCAGCAGCAGATCAATGCTGCCTCTCAATAGGAGATTCCACCTCTAACCCGTCAAGGCCTTCGCCTTGACAAAGCTCCTGCAGTGAACACTAATCCCACCCTTCAACTGGATGATGTCATTCTGACTGACACTAGTGCGTCTCCAGCGGCCCATGTTCTTCATCCACCCCCAAATGATGAGAATGTCAAGTTGCTGGCTAAGATCGACCAGAGGTTACGTGAAGTGGAGGGAACTCAAAGTGTTCCACCTGTTGATCTGTCTATTTTTACCCGGGTCCAAGTACCCGATAAATTCAAGATGCCAGCCTTCGAGAAGTATGACGGCACCTCAAACCCAATTCAGCACATCGATATGTACCAGGGGCTCATGAATAGATATGTTTCTAACGGGCCCTTAATGATCCAAACCTTCCAAGCAAGCTTGAAGGATGCTGCAATGAGGTGGTATACCAACCACCAGATCAACCGGAAGGACTCGTGGGAAGAGGTGGCAAACCTTTTCGTCAAACACTTCAAGTTCAATCTCGATGTCACCATTACAAGGGAAGACCTGGAAAGAGCTGAGCAGAAAAAGAGCGAGACTCTAAAGGAGCATGCCACTCGTTGGAGGAACATGGCAGGACAGATCATGTTAGAACCTTCAGAACGTGACTTAATGAAGTTGTTCGTGTCCACCCTACCGCAGTCGGTTCGTTCACGAATGTTAGTGACGGCCGCCCAATCTTTTGGCCAATTGATAGCCATGGGTGAGGAGATTGAGACCGGGCTCAAGAAGGGATTGTACAGCGAGTCAGGTTCATCAGATAAGAGATTTACTAGTAAGAAGGACAAAGAACATGTCCCCGATGTCAACATGACCTATGTACAGAAGACGCCAGCTTAGGCCCCGAAGCTACAATTTAGCATCCAGCAGACAACCTCTTATGGGCGGCAAGACCAGCAAGACTTATGCCAGCAGCGCAAAACTTGCCAGTTTACTCCACTTCCTGGGATGTTATCTTAGGTATTGGCGGTGCTAAGGAAGAAGAACCTGCTGAATTCAGAACCACAAAGATCTAATGCCGCTAGCTATGCAAGGTATGATCCGTCGAAGAAATGCGATTACCATAGAGGTGAAGTTGGGCATTCGACAGATGATTGTCAGGTACTCAAACATCGAGTGCAGGATCTACTCGAGACTGGAGCATTTGCGCTACAGCCAGTCCGGTAAGCCCAATGTGCAGAACAATCCACTCCCTGATCATTCAAGCAGTGCAAATGTTGTCCTTGGTCCAGGAGTCAAGCAGGTTCAAGGCTTCAGGGTCCGTCTCGAAGATATGTTCGATGCTTTAGTCCGAGCTGATTATGTTTCGACTGGTGAGGTGGGGTCACTCGGTGAGATAGAAAAGAAAGTGGATGAGTTGGTGAGAAAGGGAATGATTAGGACAGCTGATGAATTCGGGGTAGTGGCCACTATATCTCAGGTCATCATTGACCAGAATGAAGAACTCGCAATGTTGATCGATGAACCAGTTAAGTTGGATCCTGAGCTAACTGACATGCCCCCTCTCGAGGACGCCTATGACGATGACCTCGGGATCGTTATACCCGATGCTTCGGAAATATTGGTCCTGGCATCACCTCAGCCCTAAGCTTATGAGAGTGACAAGATGGTTCCATGGTCGTATGGCGTTGATCTGATAACAAGGTCAGGGCGAACTTATGCTGATAATCAACCGGCCAAGCCAGTGGTTGAGAAAGAAGCGAAGGAATTCCTAGCTGTGATAAAGGCTAGTGAATATAATGTGGTTGATCAGCTGAGAAAATTACCTGCACAAGTCTCATTATTGGAACTTCTCCAGTCATCAGATAAACATCGGAGTGCTCTAATGAAAGTTTTGAGTGAGATTCATGTGCCCGAGACTATTGAAGAAGATAAGCTAGAAGAGTTTGTCGGGGCGATCCTCCTCAAAGATCAAGTAGCATTTTCTGATGAGGAAATCCCAGTTGAAGGATGTGGTCATAATAAGGCGCTTCACATATCGGTGAAGTATAAAGAGACTCACGTGGCTAGGGTGCTTGTTGATAATAGGTCGGCTTTGAATTTATGTCCGTTGGCCACTTTGAAAAGGCTGGGCATTTCTCCATCTACCATGCAAGCAGCCAAGACTTCTGTTCGAGCCTTTGACGGAGTAAAGAAGGATGTGATAGGCCAAATTAACTTAGCGCTACAAATTGGACCCTCGGTGTTCGATATTCTTTTTCAAGTGCTGGATATCCCTTCTGCTTTTAATTTCTTGCTGGGATGGCCATGGATCCACAATGCAGGCGCAGTGCCCTCCAGTTTGCATTAAAAAATCAAGTTCGTGGCTAAAGCAAAGCTGGTTACAATTTATGGAGAGGAAGATCACCGAATCTTCAATGCAACATCGATCCCATACATAGAGCCCGATCATGTTGAGGAGGATAGCTATCATTCATTTGAGATAGTTCAAGTTGTTCAGGCTTCCTCTGATATGCCGTTGCCCGTTCCTGAAGTTTCTAAAGTAGCTATCATGGTGGCCAAGGTCATGGTCGGTAATGGTTTTGAGCCAGGTCAGGGTCTTGGAAAGAAAGGCCAAGGCATTCATGCCCCGATTGAGACAAATGGACAATACCACAAGACTGGTTTGGGATATCATGGACCTGTAAGCCGCGAACAAAGCAACGATTGTTGCAGAGGTCGAAGTCCCTTACCACCTCCCATTAACCACATCTTTCACTCGGCTGGGGTAGTGGGGGATATGAGAATTTAAAGCTGAGCTCGACTGAGGATGATCTTGGGCTTATCTTTCCTGAGTCGCCGCAAGCTCTAACTGAACCACTTAAGAAGCACGGTAAAGCGATTTTGGTCAGTCTGTCTGACGATTTCGAGGATGATCAGCCACCCTGTATTTTCAAGAAGCCGGAGTCGAGGGTGGTGGACTTTGACTTTAATGACGGTATACCCTACCTCACTGATTGGTTTGCTAAGACTTCCATTAGTGCAATCACTGAAGGACCACTTGAAGGGATGGGCGCGGACCCTCTAGAGTAATCATTTTTAGTTTTCGTATCTCCCCTGCGTAGGAATCTTCATTGCTTTTTTTCAATTCATGTTGCACTTAGGTTTTTCAATCCAATAAGATATAATTCATTGATTCAACATCAATAAAATTACAGCGGTTTTTATAATTTTTAATCTTGTTGAAGTGCCCCAAACCAACCCGATGATGATAACCAACGATTGAAAAATTTGTCATCTACGGTAAGAACTGATGGTTGGGCTTCTCAAGAATTCTCGTTTCGAGGTCTTCGAAAGCAAAATGAATTTCAAAAAGCAAAGAACAATTTTCAAAAATTGCAGTAGTTAAGCCCTCTCTTGTCTTTATGATCCTTTTCTTTCATGTTTCAGGACTAATCTCGAGGCATGCGAAGGGACGAGAATCGTGGATCCTCATATATGTGATGCAAGTCAGTCTGATGACTCAGACGATTCTAATCCAAATGATGAAGAGATGCGACGGAACTTGGAAATCCATGAGAAATCTAAGCCTCTGACTGCCGAAGAAACTGTGGTGATCAACCTTGGCGACACGGAGAATCCTAGAGAGGTGAAGATTGGGGCATGTCTTCCTCAAGATGTGGCCAAATGCTTGACCCAGTTGTTGAAGGATTATCAAGGCATCTTTGCCTGGTCTTATGCTGACATGCCGGGTCTTGATCGATCGATCGTCGAACATTGTCTACCGACTGATCCTTCAGTTGAGCCTGTGAAGCAAAGGCCGCGAAGAGCTAAGCCAGAACTGGCAAAGAAGATCAAGGAAGAGGTCATGAAACTTCTTGACGTGGGATTCATTGAGACTACCCAATATTCAGAATGGGTCGCTAATATAGTCCTGGTGTTGAAGAAAGATGGTCGGGTTCGAGTGTGTGTTGACTACCGAGATCTGAACAAAGCTAGTCTTAAAGATGATTTTCCACTCCCGCACATTGATGTGCTTGTGGACAGCACAGCTGGGTTCGAATTATTCTCCTTCATGGATAGTTTTTCAGGTTATAACCAGATCTTGATGAACGAGGATGATAAGTTGAAAACAGCATTTACCACTCCATGGGGGACATTTCATTATAAGGTGATGCCCTTCGGTCTTAAAAATGCTGGGGCAACTTCCCAGCAGGCAACGGTCACGTTGTTCCATGACATGATGCATAATGAGATCGAGGTCTATGTTGACGACATGATTGCAAAGACTCGGCGTGGAGAAGATCACATAGAAACTGATATGAATCTGTGCGGAAGATGATCGTTCTACGAAGGTCCGTGAGTTACGAATTGCTGACCTCGACCCCCAATCGAACCTGTGATTGGTAATCTCGGTATGAACGCGACCTGTTGACGAACCTGTGTCAACCAATCCACGCTATAACGCCACGAACAAGAGAATTCGCGATCTTGCTCGATAAGTTGAATTCGATCGCTACAAGAGAGCCTTGATAAGATCTAGTCCTCAAAAGAACTCAAGAAGAAAACTTTTCTATATAAAATTCTGCCTCCTCTTAGAAACCTATAAGCAACCTTATATAGGGTGCTAACCCTAATCCTAATCCTACTAGGATTAGAATTACAAAAATAACCTTAATTACTAAAAATTCGTCCAAAAATAGAAATAGGCCTAAAAGTTCATCTAAACGACTCCAAATCGCTAAAAAACGTCATCAATCACTACTAAAGTAGTGAGTATTGATCAGCGGCCCGTTTCCAAGCGTCCATCCAAATTTGAGCCAATTCGGAGTTCGTCAACTCTAAGCTCCTTCGGAATTCGCTGGACCAAAAGTAATCATGTTGCGCCAAGGAGCTTCAGAATCTTTAAGTTTCGAATCCAAATTATCTCCATTCCAAATATCTTGAACCATGATGCCGACAGTTTGTTTGAATTCCTTCGCTCTCGCTCGAGTAATCGGGCCTAGCGGATAAAACAACGGGTCCCTAGCACCTCCTCCTCGATAGGGTTCGATGTCCACATCATTCCCTCTCCCGTGCAAAGGATTTGCCCTCAAATCAGCGTCTGCATCAAAAAGAGTCAAATCAGAAACATTGAAAGTAGCACTAATATCATACTCACCTGGAAGGTCAAGCTTGTAAGCATTATCGTTAACTCTTTCCAACACCATAAATGGTCCATCCCCTCGCGGTAGCAATTTAGAGTGTCGCTGTTTGGGGAAACGCTCTGTGCGCATATGAACCCAAACCCAATCGCCGGGCTCAAACACTACTTTCTTGCGCCCTTTGTTGGCTTGTTTTGCATACTGCTTTGTCTTAAGCTCAATATTCAGCCGCGTCTTCTCATGTAAAGTCTTCACAAATTCAGCTTTCTTAGCACCATCTAAATCCACACGCTCAGCAATAGGTAAAGGAGTTAAATCTAACGGAGTTAAGGGATTAAAACCATAGACAACCTCAAACGGTGTGAATTTAGTAGCAGAATGCACACTCCTATTATAAGCAAACTCAACATGCGGTAAACAATCTTCCCAAGACTTAATGTTCTTTTTAATGATAGCACGCAACAATGTCCCTAAAGTCCTATTAACTACTTCAGTTTGACCATCAGTTTGTGGATGACAAGTAGTAGAGAATAAAAGTTGTGTACCTAACTTCTTCCACAATGTCTTCCAAAAGTAGCTTAGAAATTTAGTATCTCGATCAGAAACAATGGACCTAGGCATGCCATGCAAACGCACAACCTCACGAAAGAACAATTCAGCAACATTCGATGCATCATCAGATTTATGACAAGGTATAAAATGAGCCATCTTTGAAAATCGATCAACAACCACAAAAATAGAATCCTTGCCATGCTTAGACCTAGGCAATCCTAACACAAAATCCATAGAGATATCAACCCAAGGATGCGTCGGGATAGGCAAAGGTGTATACAAACCATGTGGTTTAATCGTAGACTTAGCCTGCTTACATGCGATACATCTCTCGCAAACTCGTGTGACATCTCGTTTCATGTGTGGCCAAAAAAAATGTTCATGCAGTACTTCATAAGTCTTATTGATTCCAAAATGCCCCATTAAACCACCACTATGTGCCTCTCGCACTAACAACTCGCGCAAAGAGCATCTAGGCAAACACAACTTATTTTCACGAAAGAGATATCCATCATACTTATAAAACTTTTCAAACGCAGTATGCTCACAAGCTTCAAATACTCTTCCAAAATCATCATCGTCAGCGTATAAACCTTTGATATGCTCGAAACCTAGACACTTTGCTCCTAGAGTAGTTAGAATTGCGTACCTTCGAGAAAGTGCATCAGCTACCACATTTTCCTTACCTTTTTTGTACTTGATTACATATGGAAAAGTCTCAATGAACTCCATCCATTTGGCATGTCTTTTGTTCAACTTTTGCTACCCCCTCAAGTACTTTAAGGTCTCGTGGTCGGTGTAGATCACAAACTCCTTTGGCCACAAGTAATGTTGCCAATTCTCCAAAGTTCGCACCAAAGCATACATCTCCTTATCGTAAGTCGGATAATTCAATGTCGCTCCGCTTAATTTCTCGCTGAAATACGCTATGGGACGTCCTCCTTGCATTAACACGGCTCCAATTCCTGTACCAGAAGCATCGCATTCTATCTCAAAAGTAGTACTGAAATTCGGTAAAGATAACAAAGGAGCATTAGTCAACTTATCCTTTAACAGATTGAATGCTTTCTCTTGCTCTTCTCCCCACGTGAAACCCACGTGCTTCTTGATAATCTCGGTTAAAGGTGCGGCGATGGTGCTGAAATCTTTTACAAATCTACGATAGAAACTGGCTAAACCATGAAAACTGCGCACCTCTCCTACTGTCTTAGGTGTTGGCCATTCACGGATTGCTTTCACCTTTTCTTCATCAACCTGTATTCCATCAGCACCAACAACAAAGCCTAGAAATACTAATTTGTCAGTTACAAAACAGCACTTCTTTAGGTTAGCATATAATTGTTCAGCCCTTAAAACCTGCAAAACAGCTCGCACATGCTCAATATGGTCATCAAGGTTTCGACTATATATCAGGATATCATCAAAATAGACAACTACAAATCGACCAATAAAAGCACGCAGAACATGATTCATAAGTCGCATGAAAGTACTAGGTGCGTTAGTTAAACCGAATGGCATGACTAACCACTCATATAACCCGTACTTAGTCTTAAATGCAGTTTTCCATTCATCCCCCTCTTTCATCCTAATTTGATGATAACCACTTTTCAGATCAATTTTAGTAAATATGCAAGCTCCATGCAATTCATCCAACATGTCATCTAGCCTAGGAATAGGATGTCGATACTTTACCGTTATGTTATTGATTGCTCGGCAATCAACACACATCCGCCACGACCCATCCTTCTTTGGCACCAACAAAACAGGAACAGCACACGGGCTAAGAGACTCTCTCACATATCCTTGCTTTAGTAATTCACTAACTTGCTGCTGAAGTTCCTTTGTCTCTTCAGGATTGCTTCGATATGCGGGTCGATTAGGCAATGGTGCACCAGGAATCAAATCGATTTGATGCTCTATGCCTCGAATCGGTGGTAAACCTCCAGGAAGTTCATCAGGAAAGACATCTTCAAATTCCTGCAATAAAGACACGACAGAACTTGGCAAATTCGGGTCAAGTTCGTTAGTAGTAAACAGTGCCTCCTTGTACAAAAGTACAAGTATCGATCGGTCCAGAATCAAAGCTCTCCTCACTTCGCTCGATTTTGCATAGAAATTCTTTTCTCTCTTTTCTTTTCTCTCTCCTTTTCTCTCGGTTTTTACCACTCTACTCTTATCTTCCTCTCCTTTTACTTGTGTCTCAGAGTTTCCACGCAAGCCCTCAGTTTTATCACTTTTTCTCTCTCTCTCAGCCTCACGTTGTAGTTTCAATTGATCTTCATACACCTCAGTAGGTGTCATTGGCACCAATGTGTATGTCTTCTGATTCATCACTAATGAATATCGGTTAGTGTACCCGTCATGATGTACCTTTCGATCATATTGCCATGGCCTACCAAGCAAAAGATGCCCTGCTTGCATAGGTATGACATCACACATCACCTCATCCTTATATCGCCCTATCTCAAATGGAACTCGGACCTGCTTCGATACTTTTACTTCACCACTATCATTCAACCACTGCAATCTATATGGTCTTGGATGCTTTGTAGTCTTCAATCCCAACTTCTCCACCATGGTACAACTTGCTACATTTGTACAACTGCCTCCATCAACAATCAAGCTACAAATCTTACCATTCACCAAGCATCTTGTATGGAACAAGTTATCGCGTTGCTGGTGATGCTCCTCCTCTTTGACTTGAACACTAAGAGAACGCCTAACCACCATCAATTCACCCTTTACTGGCATCTCAACATCGCTACAATCCTCCAATGGTGGCATGCCATCATCCTCTTCCTCCCTCTCACTTTCTGATTCAACATCATTACGTCCAGTCATGACCATCACCCTCCTATTAGGGCACTGATTTGCCATATGACCCCTGCCCAAACACTTGAAACATTTAATATCACGAGTCTTAGTGTTAGGGTTTTCAGTTTTACCTGAAGCCGGATTTGAAACAACTTTGCCATCCTTCTCCTTCTCCTTCAAAGTTTCAGTCTTGATGTTGTTTCCCTTCCAATTCGGCTTCTCGTCTCTCTTCCAATTAGACTTCCAATTTGAGCTTGAACTTCCACCACTCTTGTAATTTCGATCCAACTTTAATTGCCGCTCAACTTTGATGGCTTTGTCCACTAATTCCTCCAATTCAACGTAGTGTTGCAGCTCTACCACCCTTGCTATATCTCGGCTCAAACCACACAAAAATCGTGACATTGTGGCCTCACGGTCTTCCACCACATTAGCACGGATCATAGCAATCTCCATCTCTTTATGGTATTCTTCCACACTCCTGTTACATTGTGTGAGATTTTGCAGCTTATGGAACAAGTCTCTGTGGTAATGACTAGGTATAAAGCGCCTCCTCATTACTGCTTTCATCGCATCCCACGTTTCTATTGGTCTTTCACCATTGCGTCTCCTGCTAGTCACAAGTTGATCCCACCAAATTATAGCATAATCAGTGAATTCAACAGCTGCAATTTTTACCTTTTTGAGCTCCGAATATCGCTGGCAATCAAATACCATCTCCATCCGTTTCTCCCATTCTAGATACACATCAGGATCATTCTTTCCTTGGAAAGATGGAATCTTCATCTTGATGTTACCAAGTTCATCGTCTTCTCGATGTCTAAATCCTCGACGTCCGTTTCTCCTCTCAAACCTGCCATCTCGATCATCTTCTGTATCGGACACATATGCATCATCAAATTGCCGCCGCCATCTAGGTTGTGCCCTAGGCTCCTCTCGCTGATTTTGTGGCCTCCCTCGTGGTGGCTCTCGGTCATCTTCAAGTCTCGTCTCACATCTTGTAACTCGGTTGCTAAGTGCTTCAATTTGTAAACTCAATTGCTGGATGCCTGCTAGAATCGCATCATCCCTTGGATGAGTGCGATCCTCCCTTTGATTCACACTTCCCTGCCCTGAGCCTGACATTTTTTTTTAAACCTGCAAGAAAATGTTAGAGATAAAAGAAATCTCACTAGTCACTCCCTCACGTTTTCCGCTCAAAGTGTGTATCACTCCTCTCGTGTTTAACTCAATTTCGGCTTTTTTTTTCCTCAATTAAACTCACACACTCTTGCCTTTTATCTCTCGTTTCCTTCTAGCAAGCTCTTTTTTTTTTTCAGACTTGAATCCAATCTCACAAGCTCCTCATAACAATCGATAAACCGCCAAGCAAGATCAAATTCAGCAATATACCGCTCAACTCAGCAATTCAGCAAATTTTCGCGAGATTCTGATTCATATTCAATTTCTGCTACTGAAATCTTTTTTTTTCTATTCGGTCAAACTATCACTGATAAAAAAAAAATGAGTCGTCCTCTTCAATTTTTTTTTTCTTTGCTTTTTTTTTGGCCTCTTTTTTTTTCTTTGCTTTTTTTTTGCTTCTTTTTTTTTTTTTTTTTTTTTTTTTTGCTTTTTTTTTCTTTTTTTTTGACGAACTCAAGTACAATATATAAAGAAAAAAAACAACTAGGACCGAAAACCCTAAATCAAAATTGAAATCACAGCAAGAACAAATTCAGAACCCTAATTCGATTAATAACGAAACCCTAATTCTATAAACCCTAGATTGATGAATGAAAAGCAGTAAAAGTAGGATAACTAGACCTTGTAGAACCAGCTCTGATACCAGATGATATGAATCTGTGCGGAAGATGATCGTTCTACGAAGGTCCGTGAGTTACGAATTGCTGACCTCGACCCCCAATCGAACCTGTGATTGGTAATCTCGGTATGAACGCGACCTGTTGACGAACCTGTGTCAACCAATCCACGCTATAACGCCACGAACAAGAGAATTCGCGATCTTGCTCGATAAGTTGAATTCGATCGCTACAAGAGAGCCTTGATAAGATCTAGTCCTCAAAAGAACTCAAGAAGAAAACTTTTCTATATAAAATTCTGCCTCCTCTTAGAAACCTATAAGCAACCTTATATAGGGTGCTAACCCTAATCCTAATCCTACTAGGATTAGAATTACAAAAATAACCTTAATTACTAAAAATTCGTCCAAAAATAGAAATAGGCCTAAAAGTTCATCTAAACGACTCCAAATCGCTAAAAAACGTCATCAATCACTACTAAAGTAGTGAGTATTGATCAGCGGCCCGTTTCCAAGCGTCCATCCAAATTTGAGCCAATTCGGAGTTCGTCAACTCTAAGCTCCTTCGGAATTCGCTGGACCAAAAGTAATCATGTTGCGCCAAGGAGCTTCAGAATCTTTAAGTTTCGAATCCAAATTATCTCCATTCCAAATATCTTGAACCATGATGCCGACAGTTTGTTTGAATTCCTTCGCTCTCGCTCGAGTAATCGGGCCTAGCGGATAAAACAACGGGTCCCTAGCACCTCCTCCTCGATAGGGTTCGATGTCCACATCAGAAACCTTGACGAAATTATTCGACAGGCTTCGCAAGTTCAAATTACGCCTCAATCCGACAAAATGCGTGTTCGGGGCAGCCTCTGGCAAATTACTTGGCTTCATTGTTAGCAACAAAGGGATTGAGATTGACCCGTCGAAAGTGAAGGCCATTTGTGAAATAAAATCTCCCTCTTCGGTGAAGGAAGTTCGTAGCTTAATGGGTAGACTAAACTATATAGCCAGATTTATTTCTCAGCTATATGAGACAGCGAAGCCTTTCTTTAAACTCCTCAAGAAGAATGCGCTGGTTAGATGGGATCAAGAGTGTGAACTAGCGTTCGACAACATTAAGCACTACTTGATGAATCCGCCGGTGCTTGTTCCACCAACGCTGGGGCAACCTCTGATTATGTACCTCACAATCCACAGTGAGTCCTTAGGTGCCATGCTTGCTCAAAAAGGTGAAGAGGATGGAAAAGAACGTGCAATTTATTATTTGAGTAAGAAGTTCACCGCCTCTGAGATGAACTATTCCGAGGCAGAAAGAACGTGCGCAGCACTGGTCTGGGTGCTACACAGATTGAGGCAATACACTTTGCACTATCAGATATTGCTTGTATCAGAGTGTGATCCAATCAAATTCTTGCTCAATCAACCCGCTTTGGTTGGAAAATTGGCAAAATGGCAGATTCTCATCTCAGAATTTAATGTTCAATTCATGTCTCAGAAATCAGTCAAAAGACGAGTATTTGCTGATGTCTTGGCCGAAAATCCTAAGAAAAATGAGGATCTGGATCCGCTAGAGGATAGAATCATGCCAATTGATGAGTATGTATGGACCATGTACTTTGATGGGGTCGTAAACTTGTCAGGGTCAAGTATCGGGGCAGTTTTAATATCCCCAGGTGGACAACATTACCCAGTCGCAGCGAAACTGATATTTCCCTGCACGAACAATATCGCTGAATATGAAGCATGCATCCTCGGGTTACAAGCTGCAATCGAAATGGGAGTAGCTCGACTTAAGGTGTTCGGGGATTCAGCCCTCATTATTTTTCGGACCGTCGGCAAATGGCAAACTAGAGATGCTAAGTTGCAGCCCTATCACGTCTATTTAGAAGAGTTGGTGGAAGAGTTTGAAGACATTTCGTTTGAATACTTGCCAAGGACTCAAAACAGTTTTGCCGATGCTCTGGCTACGTTATCGGCAATGCTACGAGTGACAAGTGGTTTAGAAGTTGAACCTTTGAAGATAGAGGTCTTACAAAAATCGGCTTATTGCATGACCACGACAGAAGAGCCTGACGGCAAGCCGTGGTATCATGATATCAAGGCATATCTTCAAATACAGGAGTTTCCTGAGAAAAGTACCGCATCTGACCAAAAGTATATCATGAAAATGGCGTCGAAGTTCTTCTTGAACGGAGAATGCCTATATAAGCGGTCCTATGATTCGATTTTATTAAGGTGTGTTGATTCAACCGAGGCTGTTCGCTTGATGCTAGAAGTACATGAGGGAGTATGTGGTCCGCACATGAATGGTCATATGCTAGCAAGGAAGATAATGAGGATGGGTTATTACTGGCTCACTTTAGAGAGTGATCGCATTCAGCATGTCCGAAGTTGTCACAAATGTCAGATCTATGGTGACAAGATTAAAACTCCTCCGAATGAATTGCATCAAATGACTGAACCATGGCCATTTTCTATGTGGGGCATTGATATGATTGACCCAATTAATCCTAAAGCATCGAATGGGCATCGGTTTATCTTGGTCGCTATCGATTACTTTTCGAAGTGGATCGAAGCCATGTCTTATACGATAGTGACGGCCCGGGTTGTGGTGAAGTTCATTCGTCGGCACATCATTGCTTGATATGGTGCACCTAAGGCTATAATTACTGATAATGGGTCAAATCTGAATAACAAATTGGTGGATGAACTGTTCAAAGAATTCAAGATCAAGCATCTGAATTCCTCTCCATATCGTCTGCAGATGAACGGAGCGGTCGAAGCAGCCAACAAGAATATCAAGAAAATTTTGGCTAAAATAGCCAAAAACTATCGTGATTGGCATGAGAGATTACCTTTTGCACTTATGGCATATCGGACTTCTATCCGGACATCTACAGGGGCAACTCCATATTCTCTAGTGTACGGTATGGAAGCAGTTCTACCTGTTGAGGTTAAAATTCTTTCATTACGTATTCTTTCACAGGTACAATTGTCAGAAGCAGATTGGATCCAACAGAGATTGGACCAGTTGAACATGATTGACGAGAGAAGGCTTAGAGCTCTATGTCATGGCCAGTGCTACCAACAACGAGTTGCTAAATCTTTCAACAAGAAAGTCAAGCCTCGACATTTTCAGGTAGGTGTCCTTATCCTGCGAAAGTTATTGCCGATAGTTCCTCTTACAGAAGGAAAATTTGCTCCAAACTATGGCGGCCTGTACATTATGAAGAAAATCCTTTTAGGAGGTGCTTTGATTTTGGCCGAGATGAATGGTCGTGTTTTTTTCAGTCCAGTTAATTCTGATTCTGTGAAGAAATATTACACTTGATTTATACTCATTCTGACTTTGTTTCTATCAAGTATCAAGTTGAATTTTATGAATCAATTGATGTTACTAAGCTTTGTTTGAGGAAGGCTTTTGATTTGGTAATCTATTTCTGTCCTAATGAAGTGATCATATTGCATAAGAGACTTCAAGACGATGAAAGGCAAGACATTTCCATACACGTCCTGAATAATAATCCCTAGTGCGAGTTGAGTGAAAATTCCGTGCTGACAAGGTAAAGGATTATCTCACGAAAAGTATGACGACCAAAATGATGAGAGGCATTCATTTCCTCTATCTAAACACTACAGGTTATCATTTGCTTAACCCCTTTGAACGGAGTTTCATTTCTTACCCCTATCAGGAACAATCCCATATCGGGGCAATTTCTTAGAAAGTTCAAAATGGTTAGAATTTTCTTGCTTTCACTTGCATCAATCTTCAAGTATATTTATTGCATGCAAGTTCTGTGTTAGCTCAAGTGCCTTAGATATGACGAAGAGCATTTCTTTCTATATCCCTACACATTATACCCTTTGCATACCCAATTTGAGCGGTGAATTCATTTCAACCCAATTGGTGATCATTCTTGTGATAAACAAATGAAATCATCTCAAGACAAGTTCAAGGTGACTTGGGTCAAATGGGAGCTCGAAAGAAAATTCATCAGAAAGGATGCAAAAGGACTCCATCAAATCGAAGTTCTCTCTCTCGGAAAAATCTCTCAAAGAAAAGAAAATCTATCTCTCAAAAAAGAGAGAGAGAGAGAAAAGCTTCAGCAAGAACTGAGTCGATATGCGAGATCATTCTTCAAGGAAAAGACCATTTGAAGGTTCATTTGTGGAGCAATTGCTAGATGGGACGATCACCAATCTCTATGTTCATAATACCCCTTTTGATGGAAAGAGGCCATTCATTTCAAGCCTACCCGAACCTACGTTACAACCATTACCGAAGCCTCTTCAGAATAGGGCACTTGAGTTAACGTAGAATTTCAAATGCTCATAAATGTTGCTCGAAGAAGTGCGAGCAAGACTTTTCTATCTCATTTTTGCAGTATTCCTGACTTGTAAACCTGGAGCAGCTGGTGATATCAATTCTTTCGAAGCTAAGACTCTCATGAGTCCCCATTGTGAAACCTTTGACCAAGTTTGCATTTTAGTCCTTATAAAGACCTCTCAGATTGGCCAAGTCATACTGATTTTGAGAATATCCGAACCCTTGTCAAGCACGATGAAGAGAGTTCGAGTGATTCTTATACCCGCATAAAAGGTCGGGTCAAAAGCCTTTCATTGAGAGTGAGTGAAAAGTCCTTTCTGATTAAAGGTCTCTCATTTAATATGATCAAAATGTCAAAAAGACGAAATGGTTGTTCTTATTAATAAATTCCCTAGTAAAGCTTGGTAATGCAAGTAGATTCATGAATTATGTTTTCTCTGCCTCTGCGCATGTGTTATTTTAACCTTTTCTCAGGTAAAAATAGGAGCGATGCCATTGGCTCTGTCATAAGAAGAATTCAGGTATGTCTGCTAATTATTCTTCATTGTTTCTCTCTCCAGAATAGGAGAAATTATCTCTCTCATATGTTCACCAAGTGGAACAGGTGACATTTGGTGTTGCTAAGTGGAGTACGCGGCACACCGTATTCTCATGTTCGCCCAGTAGGACAGGCGACATAATTTCACATTTGGTGTTGCTAAGTGGAGTACGCGGCACACCGTATTCTCATGTTCGCCCAGTAGGACAAGCGACATAATTTCTCTCTTGGTGTTGCTAAGTGGAGTACGAAGCACACCCCGTTTCATGTTCGCCCAGTAGGACAGGCGACATAATTTCTCTCTTGGTGTTGCTAAGTAGAGTATGAAGCACACCCCGTTTCATGTTCGTCCAGTAGGACAGGCGACATAATTTCTCTCTTGGTGTTGCTAAGTGGAGTATGAAGCACACCCCATTTCATGCTCATCCAATGGAAGAGGTGACATGATCCTTTTCGTGATTGCCCAGTGGTATAGGTAACACATCCCATTCTTTCTTCATATCATGCGCTATTTCGCATCCGTAGGAAACTACAGGTAACAGGTAGGCAATCCAGTACCTTGAGAACCTTACTCCCAATAGACTAGAAGTTTGGAGATCGAGGGAATTCAAAGCATTATAAAGCCTTCCCCCACTTGGACGCTTTTTGTGCAATCCGTATGTAAGACTCTTTCACCGCTCTGCATGAAGTGAGAAGCCTTAGCATACGTTCCTTATTGATTGCATATCATGCATCATTTAGAAAAAAAAATCATCATTCATCATTTTTCATAGTTTAAATTTAGGTCTCAGTCTTTGAGCGAAACCTCTACGAGCCTCCACTCAAAGAGGGGTAGCTGTTGACACCTAAATTTTGGCGCATCATTTAGTGTTAATTGCATAGAAAATTAGGGATTAAATATTTAACCCCTGAACAAAAATATTAAAGTTGCATAGCATATAGTTTAGATTCATATAGATTAATTGCATTCCGCATCGGATCGGCGGTGGCAAGCGAGCTTAAAATTCATCACGTAAATCGAGCTCGGGAATCGAACGAGACTCGGCTCACTCGGAGGGCAAAGGCCGAAAATCACAAGTCAAAAGGGCTGGGTTGTCTTAATTTGAGCTTAAATTAGCCCATTAAGCTTAATTAAAGAAAAGCCCGAATTAATTCAGCCGACTTAGAATTAAATTAAATTAAGGGGTAAAGCCTAAACCTAAGCCCATTAGAATTAGAAAGCCCGGCTAATTGACATAGGTTTGCGTTATAAATACATGTTTATGTCTCATAATCTGGGGACTCTCATAATTTTTAGAGGACAATTTCTCAGAGCAAGAGTGAAATACGTGAGCAAGAGAGGGAGAGAGAGAGTGGTGAGAGCTGGTCTTTGGGCTCTCTTTCGACACATACGAAAAAAAAAACAGAGAGAAAATTGAGAGAAAAGAGAGTGAGCTCGGCCAAGTCTTTCGTGGCTGAACTCCCTTCCCTCATGGCCAGAACTGTGACCATGCCTTCGACGACTCGCTACTGCCCCTGTCTGTGATGACAAATCCAACCACCTTGAGTCGCTGTGTCTGTGGCCTCAACAAGCCAACTAATCCAAGCTTGTCTGACGTGTAGCCGCTCCTCCACGTGACATCCCCGCTGCAATCACCGGCATCGTCCACTGCTCCAGACCAGCTGCCCTGTGGTGCTCTTGATTAATTCCTTGCAGGTTCTCGGTGGAGTTCCAAGCTGTTCAGAACAAACCAGCGCTCCTGCATCAATCCAAGCGAACCTTGTGACATTAGCACAACAATCTCAGAGAAGCTTTGCAGATCCTTAGCCGTGTTTGGTCAAAGCCCAACCGTGAGTCATTCCCCGTAGTGAATCGTCGAGCACACCGTGAGGAGCCCCACCTTGGCCGAGCACCACTTCACCGGCCACACGAGCTGTCCGTTACGAGTTCGAACTTCGAAAGTCGATCTCTGAATTAGGTTTGGCAAAGCAAGTCAGCAAGCATCGGCACATCTCCAGTCCACCAATAGCAACAAGATCGACGAGTTCACTGCAACTTATTTATACGGCCGAAGTTGAGCTTAATTTTGCAGGTTTCCCCAAGTATTGTCGAACCAAGAAACCATCCTCGGTCCCTCCTTGGCTGAGCTCATCGAGAACCGCCGCCGTTCCCGACGCCGCGCCGCCGCTCCCGACGCATCGCCGATCCACAATCCCAATCCGCTGCAAATTCAAATTAGGAAAGAAATCTGCAAATCAGGTAATTATCTTATTCCGATTTGATTTGAATATTTTGTTGCCCAATTTGTGCTTATTGATATCTAATCTTGCATATTTGAATAATAGGCATATTTCAATTAGGATTTATTTCTTTTTGTTGAAATCTTAGATATCTATTACTCATTAAATTTGGATAGAATTTAGAATTTTCAAAATCTTTTTGAATATATCAAAGATATTTGAGATATCAAATTTTTTCGAATGTGATCGATTAGGAAAACTTCCTAATCCGCAACCGCATACATGGAAATAAATCTATCTATCAGGCTTTAGATAGAGTTATTTCTATAGCGGGTATTTCGAATTTTAGGATCGATCTGTCAGGCTTCAGATCGAAACTTAATTCGAAAGATTTCGCGGTTATATATATATATATATATATATATTACTTGATTTTAATTTCGAATTTCGATAAAAAAATTGCTTTAGAATAGGTTAATTTCTTTAGTTTAGAATTGCATGCTTAGATAATTGGCATTTTTAATTCCGAATTTCATTAAAAAAATACAAAAAAAATATGCCTGTCATTAGAAATAGGCCACATCGTCGCATGACATTTAGTTTCTATGTTAAGTTGCATTAATAGCATGTCAATTTTTGCACGTCATTACATATAGGTTAGCTTTCATTTAAATAAGTAAAAATCAAAAAGAAATTTCTGCACCTTTGAACTCTATGTTAGGATTTATCAAAATTGTCAAATTGAGTATTTTTCTCGAAATTGGTACCGAAAGGGCGTTAGTGAATCTAGCGTAACCAAGTCCCGAATTTATGATTTCTGGTTCGTAGAAATAAAATAGTACTCCCGCTATTTTATTTAGGTTTCTAATCAACCTACCCTAAATGATTAGTGGCGACTCCCGTTGAAAATATTTGCATGCTCACAATTGGACCTAAGTTGCGATTTGGTAGAGTTTGGGAGAACTCGAGCTAGGTTAGTTAATTTAATTGATCTAGTAATCCATTAGCCCAAGATCGAAACACTCGATTTTTTTAAGTCGCGACAGCTTGGCGACTCCGCTGGGGAAAAACTTGAATTTTTTTGAAAATTTAAGGAGGACTTAGGCCAAAAAAAATTTTCATGGAAAAATCACTTGATTTGACAAAATTTGATTGAATTCTCATTCTTAGGTGTTAAATGGTTTTGCAGGATGGGAGTTATAAGGGGAGTAGTGATTGGCTAATCCTTTGTTTTGTAGGCTTGGTGGAGTGGAATTGTGATTTAATTTTTGTACCATTGAAGCGGTGTTTGCATATAATTGTTGTGCATGATTTACAGTATTTACATTACACCACACACAACCTGTGACCGGACCTGGGTCACACCCATAGTTCTAAGATGGTATTTAGATGGTTCTTTAACCTTGGCGGTAAGACCTCGCTAAAGGTTATCCCATTTGGATCCCGAAAATTTTTCAAAAAAATGGCTCAAGGGTCGTCCTCATGCACGTGAGGCTACTACGCATGGAGGTTGCCCTTGTCGACCGAACCAAGCCGAAGTGATTGGACCCGACTAGTCATGACTATTGTATGCGAGGCTGCGGCTAGTCATGATGAGTGTGCGCGAGGCTGCGACATGTCGTTCCGTTCATCACTTCATTTTGCAAAAGCCTTTAGGATAGATAGATTAAGGTTTAAACTCACGATTCATGTGCATGTCTCTATGATTGACATTCTCTCCCTAAGGATGGTAATTTCTCGAGCTTTTTCTTTAGTTTTCATCATCTTATTTTGGGTCGGTCCATGATTTAGGTTGAGTCATTTGGCACGTGGTCTATATAAGAATGGGTCGCCTCGATATCCGTTTCGTGCCTACTCCGAAGCTAGAGCTCAAGAAGTTATGGAGCCAGTTGAAGCCAGATGGTCAGCAGTACGTTCTCAAGCGCATTGGATTCATTCTGCCAATCCTAGATATAGATGTTTAGAGTGGAATCATGCAGGCACTCGTACATTTTTGGTGCCCCGAGACGACCACATTTGTGTTGGGAGGTAAGTTTGAGCTCACACCGACTTTGAAAGAATACAGTTTTGCCATTGGGAAATCAATTGAGTTAGATATAGTCAAATCACCCATTAAGATAGATCCTGTGGTAATGCTCGCTGAATTTTTGAATTTGACCAAAAAGGAAATTGAAAAAGTGTTAAAGGGTAATTGTCAAGCATGCCTGCTATCTTTTCTTATTGAATGTTTTGAAAATAACTCCGTCCTCATGAGGTCTAAGATTTTTATCTTAACTTTTTTCGGACTCATCGTTTTTCCATTCCGTCAAAATGCTATTGATCCCGTCATAGTCTGGACGGTAAAACTAATATGTGGTGGAGTTAGTTTTATAAACGCAATTCTGGCAGAGACCTTCATATCTCTGACACGATTTAAGAAAGGAAAAGATAGAATTTTTCGAGCCCCGATTGAGCTTTTACAAATCTGGTTTTTCTCACACCTTTCTCAATTTGGGGAAAATATGACTGTATTTGAAATGAACATGACTGATAACCCTATTTTAAGGTTCAAACAAATACAAGATCAAACTAAGAGTTTGCACTATACACAATGGGTCCATCTGTTCAAGGATCCAAGCTCTAAGATTTTCCTTTGGCAAGCTGTATGGTTTCGGGAGGTTGAGGCTCGACTATACCATGGTGATCAGAAGCCTGTACCTTTGATGGGCATTTATGGGGCAACCTGCTATCAGCCCCTTCGAGTTACACGTCAGTTCCGAGTTCTGCAGGATGTCCCACCTCCACTTAGACCCAATGAATTTCAAGTCCAGTTTGAGAAGGGCGAGTCCTACAGAGTTGAGCTTAGGCGTCATTCCGACGCTTCGCAGAATTGTTCCACTCAGAAGCTGATTTGGCCCGCGGATGAGCCCATCGGAAGGATGAAGAGTCACTTTGCCACGGCCCGGTATATTCAGCATCATACCATCCCGGTTGAGATACTCCCGAAGATCCGATCGTGACAGTACGACTCACTCTTCATACTCAAATCAAAATCAATGAAGAAAATGCGATGAAGGCCGAGATAAGGCAGATGCTCTGGCTGAAGAGAATGCACGACTGCGGCGTGGCTTGAAGGCCCATTCGTCTATAGATCACGTAGCCTCTATAAAGAGGAAGACTGTCTGATTTCTTGTTTAGCTTAGGGAGTTTTTCTTTCTTTTTAAGAGGAAATGTTAGCTTACTATTAATGTTTTCTGTAATAAATATCGTTTCTGAACGATTTTTATAAGAATTCTTTTCAGACACCTTCCATCTTGGGCAATTCAATGAAAAGCATTAAGCTATGATTTGTAAATTTTGGAATTAGTCCAGGTTTTTATTGAATGAAGCAATTTGGACTTTCGGGATTTACTGGACGAATCGGTCTTTCGAAAGAAATTTCATCTTGAGGTCTAGAGGATGTCATGGACCGACTCGTTATTCCTACTCATTGTATTTATTCCATCGTTATTTTTGTAGGTAATTTGCCACGGATCCCCCTCATTCTCATAATACTCGATTGATGACCAAAAGAAGGATGGCCAATCAAGCCGAGATTGCGGCCATGATTGACGAAAAGCTGAAAGAACACATGAACACAATCAATGAGCAGATCGCGGCTGCCATGTCCAAAATGATGAGTGATCTCATGGTCAAGCAGCAGCAGATCAATGCTGCCTCTCAATCGGAGATTCCACCTCCAACCCGTCAAGGCCTTCGCCTTGATAAAGCTCCTGCAGTGAACACTAATCCCCCCCTTTAACTGGATGATGTCATTCTGACTGACACTAGTGCGTCTCCAGCGGCCCATGTTCTTCATCCACCCCCAAATGATGAGAATGCCAAGTTGCTGGCTAAGATTGACCAGAGGTTACGTGAAGTGGAGGGAACTCAAAGTGTTCCACCTGTTGATCTGTCTATTTTTACCCTGGTCTAAGTACCCGATAAATTCAAGATGCCAGCCTTCGAGAAGTATGACGGCACCTCAAACCCAATTCAGCACATCGATATGTACTAGGGGCTCATGAATAGATATGTTTCTAACGGGCCCTTAATGATCCAAACCTTCCAAGCAAGCTTGAAGGATGCTGCAATGAGGTGGTATACCAACCACCAGATCAACCGGAAGGACTCGTGGGAAGAGGTGGCAAACCTTTTCGTCAAACACTTCAAGTTCAATTTCGATGTCACCATTACAAGGGAAGACCTGAAAAGAGCTGAGCAGAAAAAGGGCGAGACTCTAAAGGAGCATACCACTGCTGGAGGAACATGGTAGGACAGATCATGCCTGAACCCTCAGAACGTGACTTAATGAAGTTGTTCGTGTCCACCCTACCGCAGTCGGTTCGTTCACGAATGTTAGTGACGGCCGCCTAATTTTTTGGTCAACTGATAGCCATGGGTGAGGAGATTGAGACCGAGCTCAAGAAGGGATGGTACAGCGAGTCATGTTCATCAGATAAGAGATTTACTAGTAAGAAGGACAAAGAACATGTCCCCGATGTCAACATGACCTATGTACAGAAGACGCCAGCTTAGGCCCCGAAGCTATAATTTAGCACCCAACGGACAACCTCTTATGGGCGGTAAGGCCAGCAAGACTTACGCCAGCAGTGCAAAACTCGCCAGTTTACTCCACTTCCTGGGATGTTATCTCAGGTATTAGCAGTGCTAAGGAAGAAGAACCTGCTGAATTCAGAGCCACAAAGATCTAATGCCGCTGGCTATGCAAGGTATGATCCGTCGAAGGAATGCGATTACCATAGAGGTGAAGTTGGGCATTCGACAGATGATTACCAGGTACTCAAACATCGAGTGCAGGATCTACTCGAGACTGGAGCGTTTGCGCTACAGCCAACCGGTAAGCCCAATGTGCAGAACAATCCACTCCCTGATCATTCAAGCAGTGCAAATGTTGTCCTTGGTCCGGGAGTCAAGCAGGTTCAAGGCTTCAGGGTCCCTCTCGAAGATATGTTCGATGCTTTAGTCCGAGCTGGTTATGTTTCGACTGGTGAGGTGGTGTCACTCGGTGAGATAGAAAAGAAAGTGGATGAGTTGGTGAGAAAGGGAATGATTGGGACAGCTGATGAATTCAGGGTAGTGGCCACTATATCTCAGGTCATCATTAACTGGAATGAAGAACTCGCAATGTTGACCGATGAACCAGTTAAGTTGGATCCTGAGCTAACTGACATGCCCCCTCTCGAGGATGCCTTTGACGATGACCTCGGGATCGTTATACCCGATGCTTCGGAAATATTGGTCCTGGCATCACCTCAGCCCTATGCTTATGAGAGTGACAAGATGGTTCCATGGTCGTATGACGTTGATCTGATAACAAGGTCAGGGCGAACTTATGCTGATAATCAACCGGCCAAGCCAGTGGCTGAGAAAGAAGCGAAGGAATTCCTAGCTGTAATAAAGGCTAGTGAATATAATGTGGTTGATCAGCTGAGAAAATTACCTGCACAAGTCTCGTTGTTGGAACTTCTCCAGACATCAGATAAACATCGGAGTTCTCTAATGAAAGTTTTGAGTGAGATTCATGTGCCCGAGACTATTGAAGAAGATAAGCTAGAAGAGTTTGTCGGGGCGATCCTCCTCAAAGATCAAGTAGTATTTTCTGATGAGGAAATCTCAGTTGAATGACGTGGTCATAATAAGGCGCTTCACATATCGGTGAAGTATAAAGAGGCTCACGTGGCTAGGGTGCTTGTTGATAACAGGTCGGCTTTGAATTTATGTCCGTTGGCCACTTTGAAAAGGCTGGGCATTTCTCCATCTACCATGCAAGCAGCCAAGACTTCTGTTCGAGCCTTTGACGGAGTAAAGAAGGATGTGATAGGCCAGATTAACTTAGCGCTGTAAATTGGACCCTCGGTGTTCGATATTCTTTTCCAAGTGCTGGATATCCCTTCTGCTTTTAATTTCTTGCTGGGACGGCCATGGATCCACAATGCAGGCGCAGTGCCCTCTAGTTTGCATCAGAAAATCAAGTTCGCGGCTAAAGCAAAGCTGGTTACAATTTATGGAGAGGAAGATCACCGAATCTTCAATGCAACATCGATCCCATACATAGAGCCCGATCATGTTGAGGAGGATAGCTATCATTTATTTGAGATAGTTCAAGTTGTTCAAGCTTCCTCTGATATGCCGTTGCCCGTTCCTGAAGTTTCTAAAGCAGCTATCATGGTGGCCAAGGTCATGGTCGGTAATGGTTTTGAGCCAGGTCAGGGTCTTGGAAAGGAAGGCCAAGGCATTCATGCTCCGATTGAGACAAATGGACAATACCACAAAGCAACGATTGTTGCAAAGGTCGAAGTCCCTTACCACCTCCCATTAACCACATCTTTCACTCGGCTGGGGTAGTGGGGGGATATGAGAATTTAAAACTGAGCCCGACTGAGGATGATCTTGGGCTTATCTTTCCTGAGTCGCCGCAAGCCCTAACTGAACCACTTAAGAAGCACGGTAAAGCGATTTTGGTCAGTCTGTCTGACGATTCCGAGGATGACCAGCCACCCTATATTTTCAAGAAGCCGGAGTCGAGGGTGGTGGACTTTGACTTTAATGACGGTATACCCTATCTCACTGATTGGTTTGCTAAGACTTCCATTGGTGCAATCACTGAAGGACCACTTGAAGGGATGGGCGCGGGCCCTCAAGAGTAATCATTTCTAGTTTTCGTATCTCCCTTGCGTGGGAATCTTTATTGCTTTTTTTCAATTCATGTTGCACTTAGGTTTTTCAATCCAATAAGATGTAATTCATTGATTCAACATCAATAAAATTACAGCGGTTTTTATAATTTTTAATCTTGTTGAAGTGCCCCAAACCAACCCGATGACGATAACCAACGATTGAAAAATTTGTCGTCTACGGTAAGAACTGATGGTTGGGCTTCTCAAGAATTCTCGTTTCGAGGTCTTCGAAAGCAAAATGAATTTCAAAAAGCAAAGAACAATTTTCAAAAATTGCAGTAGTTAAGCCCTCTCTTGTCTTTATGATCTCTTTCTTTCATGTTTTAGGACTAATATCGAGGCATGCGAAGGGACGGGAATCGTGGATCCTCATATATGTGATGCAAGACAGTCTGATGACTCAAACGATTCTAATCCAAATGATGAAGAGATGCGACGGAACTTGGAAATCCATGAGAAATCTAAGCCTCTGACTGTCGAAGAAACTGTGGTGATCAACCTTGGCAACATGGAGAATCCTAGAGAGGTGAAGATTGGGGCATGTCTTCCTCAAGATGTGGCCAAACGCTTGACCCAGTTGTTGAAGGATTATCAAGACATCTTTGCCTGGTCTTATGCTGACATGCCGGGTCTTGATCGATCGATCGTCAAACATTGTTTACCGACTGATCCTTCGGTTGAGCCTGTGAAGCAAAGGCCGCGAAGAGCTAAGCCAGAACTGGCAAAGAAGATCAAGGAAGAGGTCATGAAACTTCTTGACGTGGGATTCATTGAGACTACCCAATATTCAGAATGGGTCGCTAATATAGTCCTGGTGTTGAAGAAAGACGGTCGGGTTCGAGTGTGTGTTGACTACCGAGATCTGAACAAAGCTAGTCCCAAAGATGATTTTCCACTCCCGCACATTGATGTGCTTGTGGACAGCACAACTGGGTTCGAATTATTCTCCTTCATGGATGGTTTCTCAGGTTATAACCAGATCTTGATGAACGAGGATGATAAGTTGAAAACAGCATTTACTACTCCATGGGGGACATTTCATTATAAGGTGATGCCCTTCGGTCTCAAAAATGCTGGGGCAACTTACTAGCGGGCAATGGTCACGTTGTTCAATGATATGATGCATAATGAGATCGAGGTCTATGTTGACGACATGATTGCAAAGACTCGGCGTGGAGAAGATCACATAGAAACCTTGACGAAATTATTCGACAGGCTTCGCAAGTTCAAATTACGCCTCAATCCGACAAAATGCGTGTTCGGGGCAGCCTCTTGCAAATTACTTGGCTTCATTGTTAGCAACAAAGGGATTGAGATTGACCCGTCGAAAGTGAAGGTCATTTGTGAAATAAAATCTCCCTCTTCGGTGAAGGAAGTTTGTAGCTTAATGGGTAGACTGAAGTATATAGCCAGATTTATTTCTCAGCTATCTGAGACAGCGAAGCCTTTCTTTAAACTCCTCAAGAAGAATGCGCTGGTTAGATGGGATCAAGAGTGTGAACTAGCGTTCGATAAGATTAAGCACTACTTGATGAATCCGCCGGTGCTTGTTCCACCAACGCCGGGGCAACCTCTGATCCTGTACCTCACAATCCACAGTGAGTCCTTAGGTGCCATGCTTGCTCAGAAAGATGAAGAGGATGGAAAAGAACGTGCAATTTATTGTTTGAGTAAGAAGTTCACCGCCTCTGAGATGAACTATTCCGAGGCAAAAAGAACGTGCGCAGCACTGGTCTGGGTGCTACACAGATTGAGGCAATACACTTTGCACTATCAGATATTGCTTGTATCACAGTGTGATCCAATCAAATTCTTGCTCAATCAACCCGCTTTTGTTGGAAAACTGGCAAAATGGCAGATTCTCATCTCAGAATTTAATGTTCAATTCATGTCTCAGAAATCAGTCAAAGGACGAGTAATTGCTGATGTCTTGGACGAAAATCCTGGGAAAAATGAGGATTTGGATCCGCTAAAGGATAGAATCATGCCAATTGATGAGTATGTATGGACCATGTACTTTGATGGGGTCGTAAACTTGTCAGGGTCAAGTATCGGGGCAGTTTTAATATCCCCAGGCGGACAACATTACCCAGTCGCAGCGAAATTGATATTTCCCTGCACGAACAATATCGCTGAATATGAAGTATGCATCCTCGGGTTACAAGCTGCAATCGAAATGGGAGTAGCTCGACTTAAGGTGTTCGGGGATTCAGCCCTCATTATTCTTCGGACCGTCGGCAAATGGCAAACTAGAGATGCTAAGTTGCAACCCTATCACGTCTATTTAGAAGAGTTGATGGAAGAGTTTGAAGACATTTCGTTTGAATACTTGCCAAGGACTCAAAACAGTTTTGCCAATGCTCTGGCTACGTTATCGGCAATGCTACGAGTGACAAGTGGTTTAGAAGTTGAACCTTTGAAGATAGAGGTCTTACAGAAACCGGCTTATTGCATGACCACGACATATCTTCAAATACAGGAGTTTCCTGAGAAAAGTACCGTATCTGACCAAAAGTATATCAGGAAAATGGCGTCGAAGTTCTTCTTGAACGGAGAATGCCTATACAAGCGGTCCTATGATTCGATTTTATTAAGGTGTGTTGATTCAACCGAGGCTGTTCGCTTGATGCTAGAAGTACATGAGGGGGTATGTGGTCCGCACATGAATGGTCATATGCTAGCAAGGAAGATAATGAGGATGGGTTATTACTGGCTCACTTTAGAGATTGATCGCATTCAGCATGTCCGAAGTTGTCACAAATGTCAGATCTATGGTGACAAGATTAAAACTCCTCCGAATGAATTGCATCAAATGACTGAACCATGGCCATTTTCTATGTGGGGCATTGATATGATTGGCCCAATTAATCCTAAAGCGTCGAATGGGCATTGGTTTATCTTGGTCGCTATCGATTACTTTTCGAATTGGATCGAAGCCTTGTCTTATACGACAGTGACGGCCCGGGTTGTGGTGAAGTTCATTCGTCGGGACATCATTACTCGATATGGTGCACCTGAGGCTATAATTACTGACAATAGGTCAAATCTGAATAACAAATTGGTGGATAAACTGTTCAAAGAATTCAAGATCAAGCATCTGAATTCCTCTCCATATCGTCCGCAGATGAACGGAGCGGTCGAAGCTGCCAACAAGAATATCAAGAAAATTTTGGCTAAAACAGCCGAAAACTATCGTGATTGGCATGAGAGATTACCTTTTGCACTTATGGCATATCAGACTTCTATCCGGACATCTATAGGGGCAACTCCATTTTCTCTTGTGTACGGTATGGAAGCAGTTCTACCTGTTGAGGTTGAAATTCCTTCATTACGTATTCTTTCACAGGTACAATTGTCAGAAGCAGATTGGATCCAACAGAGATTGGACCAGTTGAACATGATTGACGAGAGAAGGCTTAGAGCTCTATGTCATGGCCAGTGCTACCAACAACGAGTTGCTAAATCTTTCAATAAGAAAGTCAAGCCTCGACATTTTCAGGTAGGTGACCTTGTCCTGCAAAAGTTATTGCCGATAGTTCCTCTTGCAGAAGGAAAATTTGCTCCAAACTATGGCGGCCCGTACATTGTGAAGAAAGTCCTTCCAGGAGGTGCTTTGATTTTGGCCGAGATGGATGGTCGTGTTTTTTCCAGTCCAGTTAATTCTGATTCTGTGAAGAAATATTACACTTGATTTGTACTCATTCTGACTTTATTTCTATCAAGTATCAAGTTGAATTTTATGAATCAATTGATGTTACTAAGCTTTGTTTGAGAAGGCTTTTGATTTGGCAATCTGTTTCTGTCCTAATGAAGTGATCATATTGCATAAGAGACTTCAAGACGACGAAAGGCAAGACATTTCCATACACGTCCTGCATAATAATCCCTAGTGCGAGTTGAGTGAAAATTCCGTGCTGACAAGGTAAACGATTATCTCACGAAAAGTATGACGACCAAAATGATGAGAGGCATTCATTTCCTCTATCTAAACACTACAGGTTATCATTTACTTAACCCCTTTGAACGGAGTTTCATTTCTTACCCCTGTCAGGAACAATCCCATATCGAGGCAATTTCTTAGAAAGTTCAAAATGGTTAGAATTTTCTTGCTTTCACTTGCATCAATCTTCAAGTATATTTATTGCATGCAAGTTCTGTGTTAGCTCGAGTGCCTTAGATATGACGAAGAGCATTTCTTTCTATATCCCTACACATTATACCCTTTGCATGCCCAATTTGAGTGGTGAATTCATTTCAACCCAATTGGTGATCATTCTTGTGATAAACAAATGAAATCATCTCAAGACAAGTTCAAGGTGACTTGGGGCAAATGAGAGCTCGAAAGAAAATTCATCAAAAAGGATGCAAAAGGACTCCATCAAATCGAAGTTCTCTCTCTTGGAAAAATCTCTCAAAGAAAAGAAAATCTATCTCTCAAAAAAAAAAAGAGAGAGAGAAAAGCTTCAGCAAAAACTGAGTCGATATGCGAGATCATTCTTCAAGGAAAAGACCATTTGAAGGTTCATTTGTGGAGCAATTGCTAGATAGGACGATCACCAATCTCCATGTTCATAATACCCCTTTTGATGGAAATAGGCCATTCATTTCAAGCCTACCCGAACCTACGTTACAACCATTACCGAAGTCTCTTCAGAATAGGGCACTTGAGTTAACGTAGAATTTCAAATGCTCATAAATGTTGCTCGAAGAAGTGCGAGCAAGACTTTTCTATCTCATTTTTGCAGCATTCCTGACTTGTAAACCCGGAGCAGCCGGTGATATCAATTCTTTCGAAGCTATGACTCTCATGAGTCCCCGTTGTGAAACCTTTGACGAAGTTTGCATTTTAGTCCTTATAAAGACCTCTCAGATTGGCCAAGTCATACTGATTTTGAGAATATCCGAACCCTTGTCAAGCACGATGAAGAGAGTTCGAGTGATTCTTATACCCGCATAAAAGGTCGGGTCAAAAGCCTTTCATTGAGAGTGAGTGGAAAGTCCTTTCTGATTAAAGGTCTCTCATTTAATATGATCAAAATGTCAAAAGGACGAAATGGTTGTTCTTATTAATAAATTACCTAGTAAAGCTTGGTAATGCAAGTAGATTCATGAATTATGTTTTCTCTGCCTCTGCGCATGTGTTATTTTAACCTTTTCTCAAGTAAAAACATGAGCGATGCCATTGGCTCTGTCATAAGAAGAATTCAGGTACGTCTGTTAATTATTCTTCATTGTTTTTTTTCTCTCTCCAGAATAGGAGAAATTATCTCTCTCATATGTTCACCAAGTGGAACAGGTGACATTTGGTATTGCTAAGTGGAGTACGCGGCACACCGTATTCTCATGTTTGCCCAGTAGGACAGGCGACATAATTTCACATTTGGTGTTGCTAAGTGGAGTGCACGGCACACCGTATTCTCATGTTCGCCCAGTAGGACAGGCGACATAATTTCTCTCTTGGTGTTGCTAAGTGGAGTACGAAGCACACCCCGTTTCATGTTCGCCCAGTAGGACAGGCGACATAATTTCTGTCTTGGTGTTGCTAAGTGGAGTACGAAGCATACCCCATTTCATGTTCACCCAATGGAAGAGGTGACATGATCCTTTTCGTGATTGCCCAGTGGTATAGGCAACACATCCCATTCTTTCTTCATATCATGCGCTATTTCGCATCCGTAGGAAACTACAGATAACAGGTAAGCAATCCAGTACCTTGAGAACCTTACTCCCAATAGACTAGAAATTTGGAGATCGAGGGAATTCAAAGCATTATAAAGCCTTCCCCCACTTGGACGCTTTTTGTGCGATCCGTATGTAAGACTCTTTCATCGCTCCGCATGAAGTGAGAAGCCTTAGCATACGTTCCTTATTGATTGCATATCATGCATCATTTAGAAAAGAAAATCATCGTTCATCATTTTTCATAGTTTAAATTTAGGTCTCAGTCTTTGAGCGAAACCTCTGCGAGCCTCTACTTAAAGAGGGGCAGCTGTTGACACATAAATTTTGGCGCATCATTTAGTGTTAATTGCATAGAAAATTAGGGATTAAATATTTAACCCCTGAATTAAAATATTAAAGTTGCATAGCATATAGTTTAGGTTCATATAGATTAATTACATTCCGCATCGGATCGGCGGTGGCAAGCGAGCTTAAAATTCATCACGTAAATCGAGCTCGAGAATCGAACGAGACTCGGCTCACTCGGAAGGCAAAGGCCGAAAATCACAAGTCAAAAGGGCTGGGTTATCTTAATTTGAGCTTAAATTAGCCCATCAAGCTTAATTAAAGAAAAGCCCGAATTAATTCAGCCCACTTAGAATTAAATTAAATTAAGGGGTAAAGCCTAAACCTAAGCCCATTAGGATTAGAAAGCCCGGCTAATTGACATAGATTTGCGTTATAAATACATGTTTATGTCTCATAATCTGGGGACTCTCATAATTTTTAGAGGACAATTTCTCAGAGCAAGAGTGAAATACGTGAGCAAGAGAGGGAGAGAGAGAGTGGTGAGAGCTGGTCTTTGGGCTCTCTTTCGACACATACGAAAAAAAAAACAGAGAGAAAATTGAGAGAAAAGAGAGTGAGCTCGGCCAAGTCTTTCGTGGCTGAACTCCCTTCCCTCATGGCCAGAACTGTGACCATGCCTTCGACGACTCGCTACTGCCCCTGTCTGTGATGACAAATCCAACCACCTTGAGTCGCTGTGTCTGTGGCCTCAACAAGCCAACTAATCCAAGCTTGTCTGACGTGTAGCCGCTCCTCCACGTGACATCCCCGCTGCAATCACCGGCATCGTCCACTGCTCCAGACCAGCTGCCCTGTGGTGCTCTTGATTAATTCCTTGCAGGTTCTCGGTGGAGTTCCAAGCTGTTCAGAACAAACCAGCGCTCCTGCATCAATCCAAGCGAACCTTGTGACATTAGCACAACAATCTCAGAGAAGCTTTGCAGATCCTTAGCCGTGTTTGGTCAAAGCCCAACCGTGAGTCATTCCCCGTAGTGAATCGTCGAGCACACCGTGAGGAGCCCCACCTTGGCCGAGCACCACTTCACCGGCCACACGAGCTGTCCGTTACGAGTTCGAACTTCGAAAGTCGATCTCTGAATTAGGTTTGGCAAAGCAAGTCAGCAAGCATCGGCACATCTCCAGTCCACCAATAGCAACAAGATCGACGAGTTCACTGCAACTTATTTATACGGCCGAAGTTGAGCTTAATTTTGCAGGTTTCCCCAAGTATTGTCGAACCAAGAAACCATCCTCGGTCCCTCCTTGGCTGAGCTCATCGAGAACCGCCGCCGTTCCCGACGCCGCGCCGCCGCTCCCGACGCATCGCCGATCCACAATCCCAATCCGCTGCAAATTCAAATTAGGAAAGAAATCTGCAAATCAGGTAATTATCTTATTCCGATTTGATTTGAATATTTTGTTGCCCAATTTGTGCTTATTGATATCTAATCTTGCATATTTGAATAATAGGCATATTTCAATTAGGATTTATTTCTTTTTGTTGAAATCTTAGATATCTATTACTCATTAAATTTGGATAGAATTTAGAATTTTCAAAATCTTTTTGAATATATCAAAGATATTTGAGATATCAAATTTTTTCGAATGTGATCGATTAGGAAAACTTCCTAATCCGCAACCGCATACATGGAAATAAATCTATCTATCAGGCTTTAGATAGAGTTATTTCTATAGCGGGTATTTCGAATTTTAGGATCGATCTGTCAGGCTTCAGATCGAAACTTAATTCGAAAGATTTCGCGGTTATATATATATATATATATATATATTACTTGATTTTAATTTCGAATTTCGATAAAAAAATTGCTTTAGAATAGGTTAATTTCTTTAGTTTAGAATTGCATGCTTAGATAATTGGCATTTTTAATTCCGAATTTCATTAAAAAAATACAAAAAAAATATGCCTGTCATTAGAAATAGGCCACATCGTCGCATGACATTTAGTTTCTATGTTAAGTTGCATTAATAGCATGTCAATTTTTGCACGTCATTACATATAGGTTAGCTTTCATTTAAATAAGTAAAAATCAAAAAGAAATTTCTGCACCTTTGAACTCTATGTTAGGATTTATCAAAATTGTCAAATTGAGTATTTTTCTCGAAATTGGTACCGAAAGGGCGTTAGTGAATCTAGCGTAACCAAGTCCCGAATTTATGATTTCTGGTTCGTAGAAATAAAATAGTACTCCCGCTATTTTATTTAGGTTTCTAATCAACCTACCCTAAATGATTAGTGGCGACTCCCGTTGAAAATATTTGCATGCTCACAATTGGACCTAAGTTGCGATTTGGTAGAGTTTGGGAGAACTCGAGCTAGGTTAGTTAATTTAATTGATCTAGTAATCCATTAGCCCAAGATCGAAACACTCTTTCACGGGTCATACAATATCTCATCCTCTCCCCACTTTCTCCATAACAACGTCATATACATCCTCATCGGTTTTCGGTCTCTCGGCCACCACATATTCATATCTACTCATTCTACTTTTCCGTATCTCGTTCTTAAGGCGTATTTTCTCCGAATTTGGATGCTCAAACTCATTTTTAGGCTATTCACTCTGGTTGCTCAGGTGCTCGATCTCGTGATTCAACCTCCTCTATATCGCTCCTAGAACCTTCAGACTTCCTCGAAGGATACATGTGTAAAGACTGATCAAGTAAGCAATGAGGTTCGACACAGAGCGATTATGGATGTTCTTGACATTGCTGATGGAGGAAGTGAAATTGAGTTCTAAGCCACTACTCATGATACAAAAAGCATACAAAACTTACCACGCATGAACGTGGGGAGAGTTTTGAAAAGGATGGGGGAGGGAAAAGAAAATGTGGGATCAAGGATGGCACGTGGCGCCACGGGTCGTCCATTGAATGGGCCAGCCCCATAGTTTGTATGTGGTAAGTTTCTAATGTGGGTCAGAACACGGTTTCACTTCCTCCATTGGCAACGTCAAGGATATCCATAATCACTCCATGTCGGAGCTCATGGCTTCATTACGATCGGTATTTAGACATGTATCATTCAAGGAAGTCTAGAAGGTTTTAGGAGTGACGTAAAGGAGGTCGAACCACGAGGTCGAGCACTTGAGAAGCAAGAGCGAGTTGCCTAAAAATGAGTTTAAGTGTCTAAATTCAGAGAAAATACACCTCAAGGTCAAGTTACGGAAATGTAGGATGAGTAGATATGAATGTATGGTGGCTGAGAGACCAGAAATCGTTGAGCATATATATGATGTTGTTATGGATAAAGGAGGGGGGGAGAGGAGGAGATATTAGATGAGCTGAGAAGAAAGAATGATGAATTAGAGGGTCAGGAGAGGAAATTGGAGAGTCGACTTCTAGTTTGGGGAAAGAAATACAAGAAGTTGAACCAGAGGGCTTTGCAGCCGAAAATAGACTCTTCAATGCGAAGAAATGAGGAACAATGTGTTTTGGATAGTAAAAAAGGGAAGCAACGGTTCTGCAATAGCCACACATTTATATCTACTCGTCCTACATTTCCATAGCTTGTCCTTGAGGTGTATTTTTTTCGAATTTAGACGCTTAAACTCATTTTTAGGCGACTCACTCTGGCTTCTCAAGTGCTCGATCTCGTTGTTCAACCTCCTCTATATCGCTCCTAGAACCTTCAGACTTCTTCGAAGGATACATGTCTAAAGACCGATCATGTAAGCAATGAACTTTGACACAGAGCGATTATAGATGTTCTCGACATTGCCGATGGAGGAAGTGAAACTGCGTTCCGAGTGACTACTCATGGCTACTCATGATACAAAAAGCATACAAAATTTATGACGCATGAATGCTGGGAGAGTTTTGAAAAGGATGGGGGAAGGGAGAAAAAGCGAGATCCAGGACGACACGTGGTGCCACGTGTTGTCCATTGAATGGGCCGGCCCCATAGTTTGTATGTGGTAAGTTTCTGATGTGGGTCGGAACATGGTTTCACTTCCTCCATTAGCAACGTCAAGGATATCCATAATCGCTCCGTGTCGGAGCTCATGACTTCATTACGATCGGTCTTTAGATATGTATCATTTGAGGAAATCTAGAAGGTTTTAGGAGCGATGTAGAGGAGGTCGAACCACAAGGTCGAGTACTTGAGGAACAAGAGTGAGTCGCCTAAAAATGAGTTTGAACATTTAAATTCGGAGAAAATACACCTCAAGGACAAGTTACGGAAATGTAGGACGAGTAGATATGACTGCGTGGTGGCTGAGAGACCGGGAATCGCTGAGAATGTATATGATGTTAAGGACAAAGTGGGGAGAGGAGGAGATATTAGATTAGCTGAGAATGAAGAACAATGAATTGGAGGGTGAGGAGAGGAAATTGGAGAGTCGACTTCGAGTTTGGGGAAAAAAATACGAGAATTTGTATCAGAGGGCCTTGTAGTCGGAAACAGACTCTTCAATGCGAAGAAATGAGGAACAATGTGTTTTGGATAGTAAAAAGGGGGAACCAACAGTTCTGCGATAACCACACATTCATATCTACTCGTCCTACATTTCCATAGCTCGCCTTTGAGGCGTATTTTTTTCGAATTTAGATGCTCAAATTCATTTTAGGCCACTCACTTTGGCTTTTTAGGTGCTCGATCTCGTGGTTTGACCTACTCTACATCGCTCTTAGAATCTTTTAGATTTCCTTGAAGGATACGTGTCTAAGGACCGATTTTAAAGAAGCCATGAGCTTCGACATGGAGCAATTATGGACATCCTCAACGTTGTCGATAGAGGAAGTGAAATTGTGTTTCGACCCACACTTACGACATACAAACTATGGGGCCAACCCATTTAATGGACGACACGTGTCGTCTTGGATCCCACATATCCTCTCCCCTCCCCCATCCTTTTCAAAACTCTCCTCGCGTTCATGTGTGGTAAGTTTTGTATGCTTTTTGTATAGTGAGTTGCCATGAGTTGTGGCTTGGAACGCGGTTTCACTTCCTCCATATGCAACATTGAGGACGTCCATAATTACTCTATGTCGAAGCTCATTGCTTTCTTATGATCGGTCTTTAGACATTCCTTTGAGGAAGCTTGAAGGTTCTAGGAGCGATGTAGAGGAGGTCAAACCAAGAGATCGAGCACCTAAGAAGCCACAGTGAGTCACCTAAAAATGAGTTTGAGCGTCTAACTTCAGAGAAAATACACCTTAAGGATGAGCTACGGAAATGTCGAACGAGTATATATGAATGTGTGGTGGCTGAGCGACCGGAAATCGCTGAGGATGTATATTATGTTATGGAGATAGTTGAGAGAGGAGGAAATATTGGATGAGCTGTGAAGGAGGAACAATGAATTGGAGGGTAAGAAGAGGAAATTAGAGAATCAGCTTCGATTTGTATGCAATAAGTTTCTGATGGGGGTTGTCATGCCTTGAACCCCCCTCGAGCTCGCAACATCCCTCTTCAGTTGAAATAATGCGACGTCTCAGGAAACGCCGCCGACCCAAACCAACACATCAGAGTTTAAACACGGCGGAAACAAGAACATAAACCCTGGCAGTAAAATCAAGGGGTAATAGGGAGAGACAAATCATCAAATCTACCAAGTCAATATATTACACCACGATATGTATAATATCCATTCCAATCCATCATATACAACAACCAACCACTTCATACACCCACCATATTTACAATAATCATATCATACACACCAACTGGCTTCTATAGTTTGCACCACCAATCTCAAAAAGGACCAGTAGTCTGGGTATATACTATATTCAAAAAGGGTACTTCAAAAAGGGTTACCCTGCCCCTAACTAATCCCTACGAACTCTAGACGGTGTCCACTCCGAGTCGGTCTCTCTAGAACCTGAATCTGACTCTTCCTGGTTCACCTGCTCCTCTGACGACTCAGAATCTGCCTCGATCTCAATCGGATTATCTATATCTCCCAACTCCAATAGGACCTCAATCAGCTCTTCTTCTTTAGGCTCATCTTCCGGTTCTCCTTCGGATTCCTCCTCTGGCTCTTCTTCGGGTTCTCCCTCGGGTTCTTCTTTGGGCTCCTCCTCGGGCACTTCACCTAAATCCACATCCATCGGATCGAATCCTGCTTATGACTCTTCCGGCTCCGATTCAGGATCAGCTACCGTGGATTCGGGTTTTGCAGGTATAGGCTAATGACCTGACTGTGCGAGGCTAGTGTCGAGGCTGGTCATCTCCCCATCAGGAGGGGATATAGCTGATGGATCCCAATCTCCTACTCCATCATGAGGGGCATCAAATCCACGAACCGATCCAAACTCATCCAAACCCTCCCGGAAACACCAAGCTGTATAAGTGTGGGCTTGCTAAAGGGGTTGTCCTATATCTACTCAGACTACTGTGGTGTGCTTAATCCAAGCCATATTATCATCTATAAGATACTCTACTACTGCATGGTCGGTATGCATAGGTATACCAAAACGATGAGGCAGTGGCGGTGGAGGATCAATGGTCCAGGCCAGGGTTCTGAAAAGGTTAATTTATACAACTATGAAACGAATATCAATAAGTCGACAGCCTAAACCCCATTTAGGCTATCACGTACCTCTAGACAAGTGCAAACATATATCATTCAATAAACACATACATACACATAATTGCACTTACCTGGGCTCAATCTGCACATTAGTCTCAAATCCACAAATTCCAACCACATGCACATTCCAAACTAATCTCATGCCCAAAATAAATATCGAACATAAGGCATTTCCGAACTCCGCATTTCACACTCGTTCATGCACCATCACGCCATTTTCATTAAACTTACCAACGACCCGCGTAAACACGCCTTAGGTCCGATCTCACTTTCAATTGCCACATCACATAACTCACTTTCAATCTCTTTCCACTGCCCGCATAAACATGCCTCAGGTTACACATTCCTATCGCAACCTGCGTAAACACGCCTCAGGCCCGATCTCATTCTCACTTGCCACATCACACATTCCTATCGCGACTCGCGTAAACACGCCTCAAGCCCGATCTCATTTCCACTTGCCACATCACACATCTCACTTTCAATCTCTTTCCATTGCCCGCGTAAACACGCCTCAGGCTCCACATTCGTATCATGACTCGCGTAAACATGCCTCAGGCCGGTTCAATTTTCCGCGTAAACACGCCTCAGGCTCCACATTCGTATCATGACTCGCGTAAACATGCCTCAGGCCGGTTCAATTTTCCGCGTAAACACGCCTCAGGGATTAAGTGATCACGCGAACATGCCAACATGTCATATTTTATCTGTACCCCGCGTAAACATACCTCAGGGCTTTTTAGTGATCACACGCACATCACGTGCCTCAAATCTCACACGTTCACACGCTCGAACATTAATTAAATGCACTTAAATAGACCCAATTCAACCATCTCAATTCAGCCCATATAACATACACACAACCATCCTATAACATGCCAATTTTCATCACAAAAATCATGGCATAACAAGCACGGCACTACACCACGATTTCACGCAATTAAGAGCTGAATCAAATTATCCACCCTACGCACCAAACCGAATTTTGCAGCACATAAACCAACCATACTCAGCCCTCATTTAGCCTCTAATTATCTACCAAAATACCATAAATTCATCCATAAAGCCCCTCATCCAAAACGGCCCCTTAAACTACACTAAACCATGTCTAAACGAGCTCGTTAATACCCGATATCCTAAATAGGGATTAGGGTGTCACTTACTTGAAATTTCCAAGCAAGAATAGCCTATTGTCACGCCACGCTCTCACGTGCTAGAATGGAGGTATTTTTTCTACACGGGTCTCTCCCAGATCATACCTCACGTGACAACGGAGTTTATTTGATCTAAACTTGAACTTGGAGTTGCCACTAGTCATTTACGGTAGGTTGACTAAAAACCTAATCGAGGTACAGGAGAAATACCACGATCCTACAAACTGGAGATTCTGAATAAGGGATTTGGTTACGTTAACGATCTCAAAATGAGACCATTAACGCCCTTTCGGTATCTAAAAACGATATGGCAAGTCTAACGTATCACACGGATTCCTAAGATCAATTCACTAATCTAATTATGAACAAACAATTAAGCACTCAAGAATTAAATGCACAATCAAAATCAATCAAGTCAATCAATCCTAAGTGGTCTCTAAAACAAAAATCAATAAAAAAAACCCTAACAAAGCTCTAATAGCTTGTTCGTTTCATGATTTACACGTTTTTAGGATTTTAGGGTTTTTTATGGGTTATAACCCCTAAATTTAGAATTCCCTAAAAATACCACTTGGGCACTTCCGAAAATTCAAATTTCGCTTTTTATGACTAGCCACGATGATTTTGGATCTTTATGTGAGTTTTCAAAATTTTTGATTTTTTTTTCTTAAAATTTTTTCTAATTTTTAAATATTTTTTTCAAAAAAATTTTTTAAACCGAGAATTGATTTTTTTATGATTTTTTGAAAATTTTTATGAATTTTCCAATTTTTTATTGATTTTTCAAAATTTTCAAAATTTTTATTTGTATTTTTCGAAATTTCGAAATTTTTATGAATTTTCTCAAATTTTTTTTGAAAATTTTCTAAAATTTTCTGAAAATTTTGAATTTTTATGAATTTTCAGTAAATTTTTGAATTTTTATGAAATTTCCTAATTTTATGATTTTCTAAAAGAATTTAATTTTTTAAAATGATTTTTGTGATTTTTTAAAGAATTTTTTGATTTTTTATCTTTTAGAATTTTTTAGAATTTTTTTTAAATTTTCCCGCTGGGGACGAACTAGACCGGCATGGTTCGACCCTGTTCGGCTTGGCCGGACCGGGCGTCATTGGTGCCGGCGCCGATCATCCCTTCCAGCAAGCGTGGTGTCCAAAACGGCACCGTTTTAGCTCCCCTTCTTCGGGGCATTTCTACAAATAATTGGTGAGCATGATTTTCAGTTCTGTGCTCTCAAGGCCGTGACTTCAAGCCCACCGCCGACAACCTTCCGGCGAATATCTCGCCGTTCCATTTGCACCATCATCAAGTTCACATGTTGTAGTATCAATCTAGACCAATTAGATTGCCGTCGGACGTTCGCTGGCTGGCAAAAATCAATCGGAAAAACCTAAACCATCTCTAACCTAAACAACATTTCCATATTTCATATCACCATTCAAATTGCCCTAACCGTCTAAACCGATTCAAAACAATACTCAAAACATCAAACAAATGTTGGAAATCACTGACTTGGATGGCCTAGGGCCAAAAGAAAGCTCCGGCAAAGGTTCCCGAACTCCGGTGAGGTCGTTTAATGGGCAACCAAGGTGGTTTATGCATATTTTTCAATCAAAAATGCAATCAAACAAAGTAAAACCTGATTAGAACACATTTTAGGCATCTAATATAGTAAAACCATAGAAAAACATGCACAAACAAACCAAAATATTATTCTGGAATTTATGGAAAAAAATGACCGTGAACGATATTTACCTGCTTTGTTCGATGATCAAACAAAATTTTCGAATTTATTGGTGCCCCGAAGGTTGTTCTCTGACACTCGGTCTTCACCCTGGTGGCTTTGGCTTCGCTGGAACAGGTCTAGGTGCGCTGAAAAATGCCCGGTTTCAAGCCTTCGTGATCAGCTGATCGCCGATTGTTTCAGGTGAGGAAGTTCGCTGCCTGAGCCGATTTGCCAGTGCTTTTCCGACCGGAAAAGCGCCGATCGCTCGGCTAGGGGAGCCTCAACTTCAGTTCTCTCTAGTTTTCTCTTTTTTCTCCCTGTTTCTCTCTCCTCTCTCTCTTCGGCAATTCATCGAACACCTCCCCTTCTTCCCTTTTAGTTTCTCTTTATTTTTGCTGATTAATTTCGTGCCCAAAATTGGTTGGAGCCGACTTCCGATCAATTAAGGTGGTTGATTGGTGCCAGCTGGACATTTTCCAGCTGGCCAAATCAATTAAAACGTGCTGAAATAATCAGGAATGATCGGTCAAGTCACGGGCATAAACTGATTTTCCAAGTTTATTGTGCTTTGGGCAAAGTCAGGTGAAGAAGATGAACTGTTCGGGTTAGGTCGGGTCGACCCGCTCGACCCGGCAGTTTCGATTTTGTATAAATTTGAAAATTAATTTCGATTTCGACCAAATCTTTGAAATTCAACCCCAAAATTGAATTTCCCATCACAAAAGGTTGAGTGTTCGAATCCCGGGCGCCGCAGGGTGACTTAACCGGTGCACGTGTATGGTGGCTAGCACGTGTCGCCCCCAGGGTTTACCTTTCGGCTGTCGGCCGTGCGGGGGTTCCCTGGGTTATCAAAAAAAAAATTTCCAAATTTCATATCCGGGTTATTCGGATTTTTCTCAATTCAATGTCCTAATGACATGATTAGGCAAAACTAATGCCAAAATTGAATTACCCAGGTCTGATTAACCCTAGAAATGATGGTCTCATATTTCGACAATTTCATATTGGGCACGATTCCTAATTTGGGTTCAAAATTCTTAATTTTCAATCAAATTTTGGGGATTTTTTATTTTTATGTCAAGTTATGCAATTGGACTGACCATTATGTAATTCAAGGTCCCAGAATCAATTGTTATAAAGACACTATGACTTAAAAATGACTAGAAAAAAATTAATTGCATTCTTGGTTCAATTTGGGTTTAATTTTACCCAATTTTGTGAAAAACATATACTCGATTGAGATTTTTCAAAATTGACAATGTATTCATGAAATTGGATTTAAAATAAGACCAATGACTATTTTTATGGAATTTTCTGATTCCATTTGCTATTTTTCTTGATTTTCTCGCTTATTTTGACTAAAAGAAATTAAGAAAAAATACAGAAAAATGCTAAAAAATTATTTTTTGGTTTAGAAATAGGTTTCTAGGCTTGGCCAAGATTTCTAGACTTAATTTGAAAATATGAAAAAAAATGAGTTAAAAATTAAGTGTCAACAGCTGCCCCTCTTTGAGATTGAGTTCGTTAGAGGTTGATCTCAAAGACAAGGTGACACCTGAATTTTTAGTCGACTCACTAAACAAGATAAGATGGAAATTTTATAACAACTGATTAGGGATCTTGCTTTTGAAATCCGTGATTTAATCCAAAGGTTCTCTTTTCATAACATAATTCAAAAGATTCTTAATTATTGAGACAGAGAAATTTACCTGTTTGTGAGAATTTCTTTGTTGTTTACCCAGGTGTATGAATTGATGGTGGTGATGATTATGGTGGTTATTCTGATTTCTTGGTTTAAGGATAAATCCACGAACCATGAACACCTGAGCCTCCTCGCCTAAGGATTTAAATTTGCCTAGTGATTCCTTAGCAGTAGGACTTAAATTTGTCTAGGGGATCCTCGCCTGTAGGACTTGAATTTTGGAGACTTTCCATGTGATTCCTTACCCATAGGATTTTAGAAATTGCCTAGTGGTTCCTCACCAGTAGGACTTTAGAAATCGCCTAGAGGCTCCTCACTTGTAAAACTTTGGATTTGGAGACTTTTCATGTGGTTCCTCACCCGTAGGATTTTGGAAATTACCTGGTGGTTCCTCACCTGTAAGACTTTAGAAATTGCCTAGAGACTCCTCACCTGTAGGACCTTGGATTTGGAGACTTTCCATATGATTCCTCACCCATAGGATTTTGGAAATTGCCTAATGGTTCCTTACCAGTAGGACTTTAAAAATTGCCTAGAGACTCCTCACCTATAGGACTTTTGTAATAGTTTTGTGAAGCTACGGTTTGCGATCACTTACGGAGGGTCAATTCTCCGAGGCTACAAATCCACGATTACTCAGAAGAACTATAACGAGGCCATGCTTTAGGCCTAAAAAGTCATCCAAAGCTACAAGTTGCAAACACTCGGAGGGTGATGGCTTCGAAGCTACAAACCTGCGAACACTTGGCAAGACTATAAAAATCACCATGAAGAGGCCATTCTATGGGCCAAAAAAGTTATCCAAGGTTACAGGTTGCGAACACTCGGAGGGTGATAGCTTCGAAGCTACAATCCTACGATCACTTGAGAAAACTGTAAAAATCATCATATTCAAAGCTACAAAATCGCGATCACTCATGAGAATCATCATTCAGAGGCTACGAAGTGCAATTTACTTTAGAATATCCGTTTTGCCTAGTGGCTCCTCACCAAATAGGTCTTTGGATGAGGCCATGCTTTGGGCCAAAAAAGTTACCAAGACTACAGGTTGCGAATACTCGGAGGGTGATAGCTCCGAAGTTACAATCCTGCGATCACTTGAGAAAACTATAAAAATCACCATATTCAAAGCCGCAAAATCACGATCACTCATGAGAATCATCACTCAGAGGCTAGAAGTGCAATTTGCTTTGGAATATCTGTTAAAAAAAATGTGATTTTAAGGATAATTTCATGAAACTTTTGTATGGTTTTTTAGCTAACCAAAAATTATTTTGAAATGTGGTTTTTTTAGCTTACCACAAACTTTTTGAAAACTTGGTTTCTAGTTAACCAAAAACTTTTGAAACTTGTTTTTTTAAAAAAAACAGCATTCTTCATGTCAATGCATTTTGACAATCAAATTTCCTTTTAAAGGAAGTATTTGAGCAAATAACTCGAAATCTTTCGGGAAAGGTTTTGAACGATCATTTAGAAGACCTTCATTAGAAAGGATTTGTCTCGATCTATGAATTCAGTCTTTTCTTCACCAGTTGGAATGTGTATCATCTTAGAACCCTCAATTCATCTCTCTTAACCAATCTTTAGGTGTTCAGAGATGTTCGTAATGTATACAATCCGATTGATCCAATAAGGCCTTTCAAAGGACTATAATGTTAGCTTGGTTAATAGTTATTCAAAGGATAGGCATTCTGAGGCCAAGAAAAGATCTTATCATTTTTCAACTCACTTCGGGTCTTCAAGTTAAGAACCTGGAGGATAAAATAAGACAATATTGCATGTACTTCTTTAAGTGATGGCTTCTATCATGAAATCATATTTTCACTCTCAACATCCCCATCTGAAGAGTCTTTGGGGAGAGGTTGTAATGTTAGTATTGGGTAGGCTCAAAAAGCTCAATTGTTTTGCTTTGAATTTAGGGTTTTTGTAAAATTGGTGATCTTCTTGGTATCACCACCCCTTTTCTTTATACACTAGGGATCTTTTCTTTTCATGATCACAAGAGTTCCCTAGATGCTCATCATGGTCCTTTCTTTTCAACTTTTAACTTGTTGTGATCTTTGATTTTGCACAACCTTTGCTTTTCTTTTGATTTGACTTTTGTCATTCTTCTTTTGAATGCTTTTCTTCTTCTTTTCTTTTTTTCTTTTGCTTACTTTTTCGGGCATTGGCTTTGCTTTTACTAGGCACACTGCTTTTTCATGCCCTTGACTCTTTTTGCACTTGTATTTCTAATTCTTTTGGCTTTCTGACCTTTTGAGCTCTAAGGACTCTTTGTCATGCCTTTTGGTTTTTGTCGATCTAGGTGGATCATATATCATGCCCCAATGTGAGGAGATGATCATCAATATGGGTTTTGAAATGAATATTCAAGCTTAATTGGGCTTTGTAAAGGATAATGTGTTTGGGATATAGAAACGAAATGCTCTTCTTCCTCTTGGGATGTTGTGAGCTTCCATATGAATTCATCTGAAGTTATCACAGAAAGATTGATGCAAGTATATGCAATAAAATCTTTCTTGATCCTATTCTCCATAAATGTCAAACGTGAACCTCCTAATTTACCCCAGTGTGGGGTGGTTCTTAACATGGTTGTTTTTGAAAATTTCTGCACTGTTTAGGCTCAAATTTGGTTTGCAAGAGATAACCATGTGTTTATGATGATGAAATGATTGCTTTCATCATTTCAATCTATGTAATCATTGCGAATATCCCCTATTTCCTTCAGATGAGGTTTTCTCTGATTCTGATACTCATCCTTCCATTCACTCGAGTGTATAGAGGACGTGTTTGGATATGGCTTACCTTTCATCATTTAAAGGTCTTTCATTTGATTTTATCCAAACTTTTTCTCTGAAATTTTCCATGACTTTCATCAAAATTTCCTTTTTAAGAAAATGTGATGCGTAATACATGCTCAAAGAATGTGTGTTTCAAAACTTTTTGTTTAAAGCACTTTTGAGGTAATCTTTGAAACAATCTTTCATGTTAATCCGCTTGGGAAAAAGAAGTTTCATTTTCCCAGAAAATTAACTTCTTCGAGATCCAAATTTACGAGTTAGGGACACTTACTTGATCGTCTTGTCAATATCCCTCTTGATTTATTTGATTTGATTTTTCAAGAAAAATTATCTTTTCAAACTTCTGCATTAATTTGCTCCACTGGGGATTTGAAAATGAAATGTTTGAGCTCAAATTCACGAGTTAGGGATACTTACCTGATCGGTTTGCCGGGATCCTTGCAAAAGTTAAAACACAATATCAAAATAGGTTTTTGTTTTGTTCATTTCAATTTGAAACGATACAACCAACCTCTTGATTGTTCTGATTTGAATATCCATGAAGGATTGTTTCTTTGATCTCTTGTTTTGATTTTTCCCACTTGGGAAGGTTGAATTTCTTTTCGTACAAATGAACCTTTTTAGGGTTCGAATTCATGAGTTAGGGATACTTACCTGATCAGTTTGATGAGATTCCTGTAAAATTAAAACCCAGTGTTAACATTGGTTCAAGCATTGTTCATTTCAGATTGAAACGATACAACCAACCTCTTGTTCATCTTGTCTTGATCATTCATGAAAGATTATCTTTTTGATCTCTTGTTTTGATTTTCCCCACTTGGGGAATTGGAATCCTTTTGAATGACAACTTACCTTTTTGAATTGGTGAAAATTCTGCAAGGATTAAAAATCGAGTGTTAGAGTTTATTTGCACAATCCTGATCATCAATTGGAACAATACCGCCAACTTTTATGTGCTTCCAGTTTGATTCCACTGAGGATTTGTTTTTTGGTAATTTCCTTCCTTTGAATTCCCTGGGGATGATAAAAAAGAAGAATATGTTAAAGAATGTTATCCAGGAGAGTAAATTGGAACGATACTTTCCTTTACTTTTTACCAACTCCGTTGAGGAATCTAGTATTGCCCAAAACTCCTTTGGGTTTCATTCGCCAACTTTATCGTGTGCTTTGACTTAATTCCATTGGGGATTCATTTTTTTAATGACTTCCTTCCTTTGGGTTCACTTTTACCAACTTTGTTGGAAAATTTCTCATTGTTTTAAACTCACTTTGGGTTTCATTAGGATAAGCCAACTCTGTTTCATCCATATCCATAAGAATCAATACTTCTCAAGGCATGACTTTTTTGACAACGTATGGACCTTCATAATTTGGGTGTGAACTTTCCATGATGTACTGAATTGTTGGGGATGACCTTCTTTATTACAAGGTCTTCAACTTCGAAGTACCTTAGTTTCACTTTCCAATTAAAGGATTTGGCAACTTTCTTCTGATAGGCTTATTCATGACATATAGCCCTCATTCTCTTCTCATCAATCATGTTGAGTTGTTCATATCTCTGTTGAGCCCATTCGGCTTCTGAAAACTTCAACTAAGATACTACTCTTAATGAAGGGATCTCCACTTCGACAAATAATACGGCTTCCATTCCACAAACCAAAGAGAATGGCATTATCCCATTTGATGTTTGAATTTGAAGTTTGGTATGCCATTAAAGTATATGACAACCTTTCGTGCCAATCACGATAGTTTTCAACTGTTTTGGATAGTATCTTCTTGACATTTTTATTTGTTGCCTCCATTACTCCGTTCATTTGTGGGTGATAAGGAGATAAATCCAAATGTCGAATGTGGAAATGCCCGAGCAAATCATCCACAATCTTGTTGTTTAAATTTGACCCATTGTCGGTAATGATTGCTTTTGGAACTCCGTATCTAGCGAAGATATTCCGCCTAATGAACCTTGCAACATTCTTGGCGGTGACATTGGTGTATGAATTCGCTTCAATCCACTTATTGAAATAATCAATTGCGACCAGAATGAAGCAATGACCATTTGAAACCTTGGGGTTGATCGGACCGATTATATCGACTCCTCACATCGAAAATGGCCATGGTTCTGACATTTGGTGTAGCTCATTTGGCGGAGCGTTGATTCTATTTCCATAAACCTGATATTGATGGCAACATCTCACATGTTAGATACAATCCATTTCCATTGTCATTCAATAATATCCCAATCTCATGATCTTTCTAGCTAGAAGATGACCATTTATATGTGGCCCACATTCGCCTTCATGGATTTCTTTCATGATCCATTAAGCTTCTTTGCTATCAACACATCTGAGCAAGATCGAATTGAATGATCTTTTGTAGAGAGTTTGTCTGCTGAGGAAGAACTTGTTAGCTATCCTCTTTATGAACTTTCTATTGCCTGATTGGCTTTCTTCAGGAAATTCTCTAGTTTGGAGATATTTCTTAATATCATGAAACCACAATTCTTTGTCAAATTCTGCTTGAACTACCATACAATGAGCTAGTTGTTCCAGAATGTTAATTCTCAATGGCTTTATTTCCATGCCACTTTCAGCCTGCAGTAGAGATAATAAAGTTGCAAGAGCATCTACAAAATGGTTTTGAGCTCTTGGAAGATAATCAAATGTTATTTGTTCGAATTCCTCTATCATTCCTTTCAAGTGTTCGTAGTATGACACCAACTTGGAGTCCCGATTTTGCCATTCACCTCTTTTTTTACTATAGGTGAAGTAATCAGCTTCTTGATCCCTTGGGCATTTGCCCCAAGTCCATTCCCAAAAGTAAATCCATATTGACAAAATACCTTTGCAGACATGATTAACGATGTCGCAAGTTCTGGATTCTTTATGATGCCACCTTTGAGTATATGTAAGATTGAGATCATTTGAAATGGATAATAAATTGGCTCTTTTTTCACCTTTGGCACGAAGTACGATATCGCACTCTCCTTATAGGTGACAAAGTTTGTCTCTTCGTGTACGGCGATCATCTTCCCATTAATAACGAACCTAACCTTATGATGTAGGCTTGAAGGGATACTACTTGTCGTGTGAATCCATGGCCTTCCAAGCAATAGATTGAACGTTCTTGGAATGTCCACGACTTAAAAATTGATTATAAATGGAACGGGACCGAAGGACATTTCCAACACGATGTCCCCAATGACATCTTTCTTCATGCCATCAAACGATCTCACTATTACCTTAGAAAGCTTGATAAGCTCTTCATTGATCCCTAGGCAATGCAATATACTTAGGGGACACAAATTAAGTGCGAAGCCATTATCAACTAATACTCGTGATATTTCCTTGCCCCTGCATTTGAGGGCACTATATATAGGGCTTTATTGTGTGAAGGTTCATCGATTGGGAAGTCCTCATCAGAGAAAGCTATTTGATTCTTTTAAAAATTGTGCCAACGAAATCCTCCGATTGCATCTCGTTAATTGTCTTCGGGACATGAATTTCATTGAAAAGTTTCATGAGCACCATTTTATGACTCTATAAGGTTTTAAAGAGATCCAGCAAAGAAATTTGTGCCGGCATTTTTCTTGACTGTTCAATCACCTCATACTCACTTGTTTTCATGACTGAGAGCAACTACTTCATATCCTCCTCTGTTACACCCTTTTTCTTGTGCTCACCCTCCTTTGGGATGTAGCATCTTCCTGATCGGGTTATAACATCGGTCTCTTTTGGTGCGTAATCCTAAGGTTCACACTTAGTGTCAAACTCCTCATTTGGGGGTCAAGTAATGATCACAAGTTGTGGTTCTTTTTCTTCGATCTTCAATTAATCCATTGGAAGTTGAATAGTAACTGGTTCAACATGACATCTCTTCCTTAAGTCTATCCATTGCATCAAGATTGATCAATAGTGGTGTAATCATGGACACCATGCTTTTGTCAGCTTCAATAGTATTCATTCCACCCCAATCGTCAGGCACGATATTTTCATCTTTGGATGCCCATGAAGGTGGTGTGTATTTGACATGGTAGTTATACCGGCCACTATCTTGTCCTCGATAATTCACAATAGCGCCTTGTTTTCGTGCTTTGTGAACAAATCGCCTGTCTTCTTGGCAAGCCTTTTTCTTCATTTTCTCGTCTTGATCTTCTTTCTTTCCAAGACTTAATTTATTGATTGGGATTTCATCTATGCCTCCCCATCCATCAGGCATAATAGTTTCGTTTTTAAAAGCCCAGGGTGGAGGCATGTACTTAACACGGAAGTTGTATTTTCCACTGTCTTAACCAAAGAGGTCTACAGTGTCACCTTGCTCAAGTGATGTTTGGGTAAATCGGCTTTCACCTCATCGAATTCTTTCTTTTTGCTCTTCAAATTGATCCACTTCATCATCAGATGGAGTCTCATTTTGTCTGCTGAGCTCATCGTCCATGCCACCCCAACCATCGGGCACAATCACTTCACTTTTAAAAGCCCATAGTGGTGGAGTATATTTTACTTGGAAGTTGTATTTGCCAGAATCTTCTCTCAAGTTGTCTATAATTTCCCTTTTTAAGAATGCTTCACAACGAAAGCGAGCATCTCCTTGTTGAGCAGTCTTTAATTTGGCGTCATGCTCATCTTCATCGTCAGGCCTTATTATTTCTGCTTCAATAAGGACCATATTGTGCTCAGGAAGAGGGTTCTGATGCACATTTGGCTCTGGCTCTTGAAAATTTAATATCTTCTTGTCTATGAGTTGCTGAACTTTGTATTTCAAGACTATACAATTGTCCACATCGTGTCCTCTTTCTCCCATGTGATATGTGCAAGTCGTTGATGCATCGTACCAGGGGAACCTTGTAGGATTGTCTCTTAGCACTTCTTTGGCCACCAAATGCCTTTCCAACAGCATCGATAGTAATTTTGACAGAGGTCGTGGCAACGGAGTGAATTGCCTTACGGGTCTTTTCTTTGGTTTAAACTATTTTGGATATCTCCGAGGGACGTTAGACTGTTTTGGGAACGAAGCTTGATTAACATTGGGGCTAGACACCATAGCCACGTTATGCACAGGTTCTTTATCCTTCTTCTCAAGATAAGGCCTTCGCGTTGTCATTTCTTGAGATTTCTCTTCTTTCAACGACCGTTCAACTCTTTCACCGTCCTTCACCAACATGGTGAACCTTTGAAGCTCATATCCTTGGCTTGCAAGGCATTCTTCAATTTTGGCCAATCTTTTGGCATCCTCTTCATCTCTAGATATCTTTTTGACCCGAATGTCTTCTTTTAGATCCATTATTTCAGGTGCAGCTTTTGGATTTGAGACAGTAGGATAAGATCCCTTCGCAGCTATAATGAAGGCTTTCATTTCTGTCATCATGGTAGCCATTTATGCCATCTGGCTCTCCACTTTAGCTAGTCAAGTGTGAGTTTCTTCCTCGGCCATTTTAATTTGTAAACGGGTTCGGGGTCTTTTGCTTTCCGTTGCTAGAAAACCTACTTTGTGAAAATGATCAGGATATTAGAATTGGTGAGATGACTATGAAAACCTACATTCTTTCAATTGTATGGTTTCTTGTGATTAACAAGGATAGGAACTTTTATACAAGCCTTAGCTTTGCACAAAACTTCTCATCAATGTTTTTCTCAAGCGATCATACAATTCAAAGAATCATAATCCATGGTGATCATTCTTTTTAATCATGTTTTGAATTTATCCAAACAGATTTTGAAAGTGAGCATTTCATATAAAATCTGAGATTGTTTCACACAAAATGATTTTAAACTCAAATGGGAATTCTAAATCATCCATTTCTAGGCTTCTTGCTAACTAAGGTAGCTTCTGCCCCATGGTAATCCTCCCATTCCTTGGCTTGAGATTCCCATTCTTCAATGTCGATCACGACCTCTTCGGGGATATAAGGCTCAATTCTAATTACATGTGTGACAATGTATTCTGGAACATACTTTTCCTCGGGATCCGTTGTAATGCTCAATGGAACATATGGCTCTACATCGATTGGGCGTTTACTTTCCATCCACTTGATGTATTCCTTGGATGCCATATATGTCACGCCCCGAACCCCATGGCACGCAACATCCCTACCTTGGTCGATTTGTTTGCGACGTCCTTTGGAAGCGTCGCCGACCCAACGCCCAAAACAGAGAACAAGGCACAAGCGGAAGCAATAATTAAACAACCCCTGACAATAAATATATGAGACAATGATAGCCAAACAACAATCAACATAGCTGAAAATATGTACACTTTATATTACTATCAAAAGCTCTTTTTACAACGTTTACATATACATATTAACATATACAATCAACCCAAAACCTACAAATAGCCACTACTAAACAAAAAGGGTAGGTAGCTAGGGTGAGTCAAACTAGACCTACAAGGAGGACCATAGTAAAAAAGGAACGGCCTCCACTGCTAAACCTCCAGCCTCTCCTAAGGCTCCCAGTCCGGGTCTGAAGACTCCGTAAGCTCATCTGATGACTTCTCGGAAGATCGCTCGCTCTGATCGGACTCTTCCGACTCCATCTCCAACTCTGGATTGAGATACCATCCTAACTCCTAATCTGAACTAAGCTCTGTAACCTCCCCGTCCTCACCCGGGTCCTGATCCATAGGCTCCGGCTCGATCTGTGTAGGTATCCTAAAAAGAGGCGGTGGCTGCAACATACTTAGGGCTAGGGGTCTGAAAAGTTGAGTTATTACAATCGTGAAACGAATCTCAGCAAGTACAACCCCTAAACCTAGGCTAGGCTAACATGCATCCTCCTGACAGGCGACACACAATAATCACATCAATGCAATTCACAATTAACTTCCGACCTAGGCCCTCGGGCCTAGATTACTTACTTGGCTGACCCTGCAAGTTAATCACTTCAATAATATAACCAAGTCCCACACGCGAACGCTCTATTCACACTTACGTTAAATGCATGCTCACGCTCATCAGTGTTCGTATCACATGCCTTTCATCGAGTCTCGCATACTCGCACTCTGGCTCATGCATTTTGATGTATACGATCACTGTCATCATGCCATGAATTCCATCAGTCTTAAACGGCACACTGGCTTAATGCTCAATTATTAACTCAAAGCTCGACCCGCGTAAAACGCATCAAGTCTGACCCGTGCCAATGCAACAGGTCCACGTAATCACAACACTTCGTGGCCAGCGTAAAAACGCCCCAGGCCCAGTGTCTCTAGGTCACGTCAAAATGCATCAGGCGCAACACCGATCTCCTTACGAACCAAAACCCGCGTAAAACGCATCAGGCTGGTCGTCTTCTGGACGTACCGGGTATCATCCCGCGTAACACGCATCAGGATGGGTTCAACCACGCGTAAAACACATCAGGGTGATTTGTGATCACACAGTCATACAGCCAGTTTTATCTGAACCCCGCGTAAAATGCATCGGGGTATTTTAGGTGATCACATGCTCATGTCATGCACGCATTCTCGCACAATTTCATCACATGCCTCATTCTCGGCATACACAATGCATGGCCATGAAATGCAGCACAATACATTATGAGCATCAAACATAATTCAGGCATCCAGTCAAATTCATGCCACAACAATGTGCTCAATTCACAACAACATGCTGACTTGGCCAATTAATACCGTGCGGCCTAATTCACAATGTACAATTCAATAATCAATTCAAGCCGTCAGTTGGCCAATCACACGACCACACAACATGGCGTAGCACGATTAAGCACAATTCACCCAATAATCAACCAACCCGGGCAATCCCAGCAATTCAACCACATAGACCTCAATTAACCCATTCTAGTCCAATAATCCACCAATGGACAGCCACCAAATCAGCCACTCCAAGGCTAATATTTATCCCCAATTAAATCGTATTAATCCACCAATATTGTTTCGGTAACAACCTCCACCATTCGATTCACTAATTTCTCCTAATATCCACTAACAATACCCAAACCAGTCTAGAAAACGCACTATCAGTTCTAATCTGGGCTTAGGAGGTACACTCACCAAATCCTAAGTCACGACGACGAGGAACGGCAGTCGATCACCAGTGGACGGTGGAACCGGTGGCGGCATTCCCGGCGAGCGGCGACAGCAACGTACGGCGGCGGTCTCGGCGGTACGGACGGCAGTCCTTGGCGTCCGTACGATGGCTGAGGTGGCGAGAGGGAGAGTGGTCGATGAGGCGAGGCTGAGCGGACGGTGGCGGTGGCCTGGACGAGCGTGCTCCGGCGAGCTTCACGGCTCAAGCGGCCGAGGGAGAGAGAGAATGGCGGGAGAGAGAGGAAACGAGGTAGAGAAAGAGGGAGTACGGGACGGTGGTGGCGGTGGCACGGCGGCGACGGGCGGAGCTCCGGCAGCCGGCGGCTTCACGTGGCCGAGGGGAAGGAACGGCGAGAGAGAGAGAGCTCACGGGAGAGGGAGAGTGGCTGGGAGGGAGAAAGGGAAAATGAGGAGAGAGAAGGGTCAAGGCTGGTCAAATATAGGGGGTAGTGGATGCCACGTGTCGCCGATCCAAGGTGTTTGACCAAAATGCCCTTGATCCAATGGCTTAGAATTGATCTTATCCAATAATTGAGGGGTAAAATAGTCTTTAGCCCCAATAATTGAGCTGAAAATCAATTTCAATTAATCCAATATTATCCCAAAATTCGGAGTTCAAAAATAGGCCAGGGGCAAAACGGTCATTTTTCCGGTCTCGAGTCGAAATTCCATTTTTCAACCGTACCAACCCCAAATGTGTGTGGCCAATATAATATGACGTCGGATTCGCAAAAATAGTCGCACAAGCCCTAGAAAATTGACACCGAAGTCCGGGTCCAATTTCGTGACCAAAACTCGTTCAATTTCCATTTTAAGGGTCTCTCACTAACGGGCGCCTGTTTAGGGGTTACGCGTGGTTCCGATCATCAAGAGAGAGAGGAATTATCGCTAGTTTCAGAGGTCGCGATCGTTCGGTTTAAGTTCGAGACTGGTTGGCCACGTGCACTTTCGGTCGTGTAGAATCACCTACGATCCGATAGTACATCGTTGGCCTTGGCCAACCCACATCCGTCACTTTTCCTAAGATCAGCCCACGTTGACCCAAAATATTCCCTCCTCGTTTCTCGAGATCAGTGCCCGATTTGCGATCGGGTCTATGGTCCACGTATCGTTTTCCTAGTTAGCCATATCCCATTGGTTAGTATCTCGAGAGTGATTGGCTCTGGGCGAGACTTACTAAAATGAAATGCGAAATAATGTCAATTTTATTGATCCCGGAATTACGTCGAAATTCAAGCTATTACAACTCTTCTCCCCTTACAAAAATTTTATCCTCGAAATTTATAATCTATCCTTATCTACTCAAACAAATAGGGGTACTGACGTCTCATGGCTTCTTCGCTTTCCTAAGTAGCACCTTCTGTTCTGTGGTGCTCCCAGATGACTTTTACCATCGGGATCGTCTTGTTCCTCAGTACACAATCTTTTCTATCTTCGATCCTGACTGATCTTTCCACGTATGACACTTTGTCGTCCACGTTTATCTCCTCGTATCTTAGAACGTGAGTCGGATCTGGTTCATGCTTTCTTAACATCGACACGTGGAAAACATTGTGCACTTGGGATAGGTTGGGAGGCAAGGCAAGTTGATAAGCCATATCGCAAATCTTTTCCAATATCTCGAATGGCCCGACGTACGTTGGACTGAGTTTTCCCTTCTTGCCGAATCGGGATAATCCTTTCATTGGCGACACCTTGAGAAATACGTGATCTCCCACTTGAAACTCCAAGGGTCGTCGTCTCCTGTCGGCATAACTTTTCTGGCGACTCTGCGCTGTTCTCAGTCTATCCCGAATAGTTCCAACGGCTTCAACCGTCTGCTGTACTAACTCTGGACCTGTGATACTTCGCTCACCAACTTCATCCCAGCATAATGGCGTTCTACAAGCTCTGCTGTATAAGGCTTCAAACGGTGCCATTTGAATGCTCTGTTGGTAGCTATTGTTGTAGGCAAGTTCTACTAAATGTAATTGCTCTTCCCATTTGCCTTGGAAGTCCAACACACAGGCTCTCAACATATCTTCCAGGGTTTGAATCGTCCTTTCAGACTAGTCATCTATTTGCGGATGATAGGCCATACTGAATTGTAATTTCGTGCCTAAGGCCGTTTGTAAACTCTTCCAAAAATTGGCCGTGAACCTTGGATCACGATCCGAGGTGATCGTCATTGGCACTCCTTGAAGACGTACTATTTGCCGCACATATAATTCTGCGTACCTTTCCAGCTCAAAGTCCTTTTGCACTGCCAGGAAGTGCGCTGACTTAGTTAAGTGATCCACTATGACCCATATTGAGTCATGTCCTCTCTGGCTTCACGGCAATCCCATCACAAAATCCATCGTGATGTGCTCCCATTTCTACTCAGGGATCTCTAACGGTCTCAATAAGCCACCTGGCTTGCAGTGCTGTGCCTTCACTTATTGGCACGTCAAACACTTGGCCACATGTTTGGCCACATCTGCCTTCATACCGTTCCACCAATAATGTTGCCGTAGATTCTCATACATTTTCGTGCTGCCTGGGTGGATATTATAATTGCTCCTATGAGCTTCCGATAAGATTTCCTCCTTGAGTTCTACGTCATCGGGCACGCACATTCTTCCTCGGAACTTCAAGATTCCATTCTCGCTCACTTGGAAGTTTGACTTCCTCTTAGCGGCATCCAACTCAACGATTCTTTGAATCTCTTGGTCTGTAGACTGAAGCTCCTTGATCTTGGCCTGGATCTCTGGTTCGATTCTTAACGCAGCTAATAGGTTGGACATCCGGCTCACTTCAAACTTGAACTCCGAATCTCTAAGCCTTTCCAATAACGTCCACTCCTTGACCATTAGGTGCGCCATACTAGACTTGCGACTTAAGGCATCTACGATTCTATTCGCCTTACCAAGGTGATACAAGATGTCGCAATCGTAGTCCTTTAGAAGTTCCATCCATCGGCGCTGCCTCATATTCAACTCCTTCTGCGAAAATAGGTACTTGAGGCTTTGATGATCAGTATAAATTTGGAATTTCTCTCCACACAAATAATGTCTCCAGATTTTGAGTGCGAAGACAATTGCAGCTAATTCCAAGTCATGCGTCGGGTAATTCATCTCATGGGGCCTCAACTAGTACGACGCATATGCAACTACTTTTCCATGCTATATCAAAACACATCCAAGCCCTCTCAAAGAAGCGTCACTATAAACTTCAAATCCTCCAGGTCCAGACGGAATGGTCAACACTGAAGCGGTTGTCAGCCTATGCTTCAGCTCTTGGAAACTTCTCTCGCATTTGTCATCCCACTCAAACTTGGCCTCCTTCTTAAGCAGCCTTGTCAATGGCATGGCTATCGATGAAAATCCTTCCACGAATTGCCTATAATAGCCAGCCAAACACAGAAAACTCAGAATCTCCGTTACCGATGTCGGTCTTGGCCACTTAGTTACTGCTTTAATCTTTGCTGGATCCATAGAAATCCCATCTCCAGAAACGATATGTCTAAGAAACCCTACTCGGCTGAGTCAAAATTCGCACTTGCTGAACTTGGCATATAGCACGTGTTCTCTTAAGGTCCGTAACACCTTCGTCAAGTGTACTTCATGTTCCTCAGGACTCTTAGAATACACCAGTATATTATCAATAAAAACTATCACGAACTGATCCAAGAATTCCTTAAACACCATTCATCATGTCCATAAAAGCAGCTGGGGCGTTCGTTAACCCAAAGGGCATAACTGTAAATTCATAATGCCCGTATCTAGTCCTGAAAGCAGTCTTGGGGATGTCCTCCTTCTTAATTCTCAATTGATGATAACTGGCCCTTAGATCTATTTTGGAAAATACAGAGGCTCTTTGTAACTGATCAAACAGATCGTCAATCCTCGGTAGCGGATACTTGTTCTTCACTGTCACTTGGTTCAACTGCCAGTAATCTATGCACAACCTCAGAGTTCCATCTTTCTTTCTCACAAACAGGACTGGCGCTCCCCATGGAGACGCACTAGGGCGAATGAAACCCTTGTCCAACAATTCCTGTATTTGCACTTTCAGCTCCTTCAATTTGATAGGGACATCCGGTATGGTGCATTCGAAATCGGCTCCATCCTAGGGGCCAGTTCAATCACAAACTCCACCTCTCGCTCAGGCGGTAAACCCGGCAATTCTTGAGAAAAAACCTCGGGGAAATTGCATACTACGGGTATATCTTCCGACTTAGGTTCTGTCACTGTCGGATCCATAACATTCACTAAATATCCTTCACATCCATCATCCAACAATTTCGTCACTTCGAGTGAGGAAATCTAAGGGATCGAGGTTCCTCCTCGGTTTCCCTGAAACACAAAACAAGGGCGTCCATCCGGGTTAAATTGGATCGTCTTATCGGTGCAATCTAATACAACTTTCTATTGGACTAACCAGTCCATTCCAATGATCACATCAAAATCGAACATGGCCAATACTACCAAGTCGATACTCTCTTCCTTACCCCCAATAATTATTTTACAATTGGGGCATCCAAAAGAGACTAGCACCCGATCATTCATGGGTGTCGACACACAAAGCACATTCTCAAGTAACACTGGTTTCATATCAACCAACTTAATAAACTGCTCGAAAATGAAAGAATGGGTCGCCTTCGGATCAAATAATGCATAAGCGACATGATCACATAAGGAAATCGTACCTGTGACCACGCTCGGCGCATTCTTAGCTTCCTTGCGCGCCATGGCATAGACTCTTCCTTGAGCTGGCGATCGCCCCTGATTAGCCGGTGGGGGATTCCCGACTTGGTTTCCAGTTCGAGGCTGCTGCTGGGACATCATAGGTGGTCCTGAGAGACGCATCTGAGGGCAATTTCTAATCTGGTGCTCCATACTCCCACACTTGAAGCACGCTCCAAACCTACTTGGCTGGTTACTTCGCTTCCCAATATTTCACCTAACAGGGGGAACAAATCATCGGTTTCCCATCACTGTCTTCTTTCCATAACGATGATTATCCCTATTCTGGGCAAACCGCGATCCCGAAGCGGCTGCCCTTTCCTGCTGATCTCGCTCAATAATCTGAGCTCGTCTATACATTTCTCCATAATCCTTAATGTCGTGTGACAAAATCTGGCTTCGAAGATTCGGCTTCAATCCATCCTGGATCCTTCGAGCCCTATCTCTTGGATTTTCTACCATTGTCGGTGCAAACTTTGCCAGCCTTGCAAATTCCGCTTCATACTGATCAACAGTCATCTGACCTTGGCGCAATTGCATAAATTCCATTAACTTCTTTTCCTAAGCGTTCTCCGAAAAATACTTCTCATAAAAACTCTCAACAAATACCGCCCAAGTCGGGGCCATTCCTTCTAGGAATACTCTACCTTCAGTGGCATTCCACCAATCATTGGCACTATCCTATAACTGATAAACCACCAATGTTACTTTTTCTTCATTGTTGACACCTAAATTTTAGCAACCATTTAGTGTAATTTGCATAGAAAATTAGGGATTAAATTTTTAACCCCTAAACAAAAATATTTAAATTGCATAACATATAGTTTAAATTCATTGCATTTTTGCATCGGACCGGCGGTGAATGAACGAGCTTAAATTTCATCGAATGGGACTCGGCTCGCTTGAAATGCAAGGGCCGGGAATTGCAAGTCAAACGGGCTTGGTTGTTTTAATTAGAGCTTAATTCAGCCCATTCATCCTTAATTAATTCAGCCCATTCATCCTAAATTAATTCAGCCCATTTAAATTAAATTAAAAATTCAAGCCCAAGCCTAAGCCCATTAGGACTAGAAAGCCCATCTAATTGACCTAGATTAATACTATATATACATTATTAGGTCAGAATTTTAGGGGGGAGACACAATTTTCAGATCAGAAAATTTTTAGAGTGTGAGAGTGAGAAAGAGAGAGAGAGGAGGAAGACCTCGCGCGACGCGCCCGCTGCCGCGCCCGCGCCCGCTGCCGCGCCCGCTCCCGCGCCCGCGCCCGCTCCCGCGCCCGCTGCCGCGCCCGCTGCCGCGCCCGCGCCCGCTGCCGCGCCCGCGCCCGCTGCCGCGCCCGCGCCCGCGCCCGCGCCCGCCGCCGCGCCCGCTGCCGAGCGCCGCTGCCTCCCGCGCCCGTCGTCGCTGCCTTGCTATTCCGTCGCCGTTGCCCCGCCGTCATCCCGACACCGCGCCGCCGGTCCACCGCTTGCCATTCATCCTGATCCGCAAGTTCGAATTTGGGAATTATCTGCAAATTAGGTAATTAGATATTATCTGATATTTTTCAGAATATTTAATTTACTAATTTGTGCTTTTGAATATTGCGTGAATATCGTGTAGAATATTAGATATGTTGGGATAATTATCTGATATCTACAATATTTTTAAAATATTCAAAATTAGGAAACTTTCCTAATTTAGCAACGTATCTAGACGACTATCCTACCTTATCCCTAAGGTACGATACGCGACGATATGGAAAATCATTATCCTATCCATAATCACTTGGGTACGATAATGATTTTTATCTGCTTTCCAAATTTGAATGATCGACTTTCCGTTAATATCTATAACCCTATAGATATGACCGATAGTTCGATTCTTGTGCCTAATCTGAATTTGAAACGAATCTTGTAGATTGCGTGGCTATTTTAAATATGGATGCTATCTCTGTTTAAATTATTTTTCTTTTTCAAATAAAAAAGAAAATTCAAAAAAATATCAGTTAGGATTTGAATTTGAGTTTTGCATGTTTAAGAATCCTAAATATATCTAGACGATAGAGTAATTATTTAATTTAAATTAGGACTTGAGATAATCTATTCCCTAGTTTAAATTAAGTAATTTTCTAATCTTAATAGATTATTTAGGTTATTTTTTTATTTCGAATTTTCATGAAAATCCCAAAAAAGAATGAATTGTTTTATAGTAGATTAGGATAGATTGCATTCTTAATTTAATTAATTTATTATTTCGAATTTTAACAACAATCCCAAAAATAAGTCATGTTAGGATATGTTAAGTCATCATAGGTTGCATGTTAATTTAGGCATATTTTTATTCCGAATTTCATTAGAAAACACCAAAAATAAATCATTTGCCCGTCATCAGAATTAAGTCACGTCGTCGCATGACATATAGTTTGCATGTTAGGTTGCATTATTCGCGTGTCAATTTTTGCACGTCATTGCATGTAGATTAGGCTTCATTTAAATAAGAGAAAATCCAAAAATTGAGTGAATTTCTTGTTAATTAGAAATCATATTAGGTTGTTGATGTGATTTTCTAGCTAACCATGCAGATGCTTACGTTGCTTCGAGGTAAGTAATTCTTCCAAACTTGCAATTTATTCAATGCTTTCTTGGGTGTTAAATTGGTGGTTTGCGCACCCGCATGAACACCTCACATGTTAGTGACTAAGTTAAAATGAATCCAAATTGCTTGCCAAAACATTTTTTTTGAAAAGAAAAGGTACCGAAAGGGCGTTAGACTAGATCTAGCGTAATCAAGTCCCCGGGCTTAGAATCTCTGGTTCGTAGAAATAAAACATACCTCCCTATGTTTTATTTAGGTTTCTAATCGACCTACCACAAATTGATTAGTGGCGACTCCAAGCATGAAAACATTTGCATGTTAAAAACTTAAACCCAAAGTTGCGAATTGGTAGGGCTTGGGAGGGCCCGAGTTAGGTTTAGTCCTAATAATCCATTAGCCTGAGAGGAAATTTTTAGGTCGCGACAGCTTGGCGACTCCGCTGGGGAGTTGAGTTAAAACTCTTAGTGGACTTAGGCCAGTTTTTCTTTTCAAAAAATATTTTTGCTTGGCAGCGAGGATCCCAGGTACGTCCCTAACATTTTAGGTGTTAAATGTTTTTGCAGAATGGGAGGTATAAGGGGAGGCGTGATTGTTAACCCTTGTTTTGCAGGGAGGTGTTGGATGTATGGTTTATTTTATGCACGAAGCGCTGTATGATATAACTTGTTGTGCATGCCTTGCATTTACACCACACCGCACACACTTCCCGCTGCCGGACCTGGGCGGCACAGGTTTAGGATGGTACTGAGAAAACGGACACCCCGACCACACCCGCGTGGTATGGGTCGCCTTTCTTGGTCCCGAAAGTTCTTTCATGGTGTCATTGAATACCTACCACGGTTGCACCCTTTGCAAACCCGGGTCGGCTCTTTGACTAAGCCGGAGTCAGGGGAATCCCAGCCTAACCACCACCATGACTGGTTTAGCTCGGTAATCCTCATGTCTCCATTTCGCAAGCCAGAGTCTAGATAGAAATCGAACCTCACATTTCATGCGCATGTCTTTGTGATTGCCATGGTCCTATTGGTGAAGTAAGTTTTTCTCAACCTTTATCTAGCAATTTATTTATGTTTCGTATTTTCTTTGGTCGGTCCATGATAGGTCTAGGTTGGTTTTAAATTTGAAAGTAATAATCATTGAGGCCTTTTTAAAAAAAAGAAAGAAATAAAGCTCTTTTAGAGAATTTATTTTCAATCTATGTCTTTATTTTCCTAGATGTGTCATAGGTAATTATTTTCCTACAAAGTTTGCCGTCATTTTTTTTTTTTACAAAAAAAAGGGCTTTAGAGAATTTGTTTTCGGTCCATAGTTTCTAGGGAGTCTCACTTTTTGTTTTTCATAATTTTATGATTAGGGATTTTGGTGCTTCTATTTCCTAGGTTGTGTCTAGGGCGTCATTTATATTTCTTTGCCCATATCACTTTTCATAAAGTCTCGTCCATAAACGAATATTGTCATGAATAAACAAAAAAGGACTAGAAGCTGTCATGGACCAACCTTGTCTTGACCATGTGCTTATTTGGTTCATTTCTTTTACATTAGGTAGCTACGGACCGATCACGATCGCCCATTCGTACACGGTCGAGAGCCAGAATGGCCGATCAAACTGACTTGCAAGAGCGTGTTGTTGGTGTGGAAGACCAGATCAAGCAACTTGTCATCGCAATGCAATAAATGTCCGCTGAGATCAAAGCTCTCCGGTCGGTTCCTGTTTCGGCAGCCCTCGAAGCATCAGTCCCAAAGCAGAAAATCAGAAAAAGTGTCGATGTTGACGGAAATGATGATATTCCTGATTTAGAAGATGACCCTGTCCAGATCATCGTCAACAAGGACAAACCTGATGAACGGGTCAATAAACTTGAAGAAAGAGTGAAGCAGCTAGAAGGTTCGCAGGATTCACCTTCGATCGATCTGTCCCTGTACTCACAGATCAAAATCCCAAAGAAGTTCAAAATGCCGGATTTCGACAAGTACAATGGCACCACATGTCCAAAAGCCCACCTACAGCTCTATCACGTACAGATGACTTCGTACGTTGATAACGAACTCCTGATGATCCATGCCTTTCAAGCAAGTTTGACGGGTCTTGCTTTGAGCTGGTATCTCATGAAGAAGATAAATGGCCTCAAAACTTGGAAAGAAGCCAGTGAAGCATTCTTGAAGCAGTACAGATTCATAACGGACATCATTCCTACCCGTGATGATCTCGAACGCGCTCAGATGAAAAAGACTGAGTCCTTCAAAGACTATGCTATCAGATGGAGGAATCTAGCTGCTCAGGTTGTCCCAGAACCCATAGACAGTGAGTTAAAGAGGATGTTTGTGAAAACTCTCCCGTTCGAATACCGTAATCGGATGGTTGCCATTCCGACTGACAACTTCAACCAACTCATCCCCATGGGCGAACAAATTGAAATAGGGCTGAAAGATGGATGGTTTGTCGAGACGTCCTCCTCGACCAGAAGATTTGGTGCAAGAAAAGAGAAAGAACCGGCAGCTGAAGTGAATGTGGCTTATAACCAGCCGAGCCGGCGGAATGCTAACTCCGCCCCAGCAATCCAAGTAGTAGAAGTTCAGCAACAAAACTCGGGTCGTCAACCTTTTCAGAGGAGGAACAACAGGAGGCAATTCACCCCCCTCCCCGGGTCGTTGTCTCAAGTACTGGCAGTGCTCCAGAAGAAAGGCTTGCTTACCACTGAGCCAAAGCGGCCCAATCCTGAGCGGTTCTATAACTTCGACCCTTCAAAGAAATGTGATTATCACATGGGTGAGCTGGGACACTCAACCGATGATTGCTATGCCCTCAAGCACCGAGTCCAAAACCTCCTGGACACAAAGGCTTTCTCATTTCAACCTACTAAGCCGAATGTTCAGAGCAACCCACTCCCTGATCACGCAGGCAATGTGAATGCCATATTTAGCTTCGACGCTGGTCGAATCAAGAATGTTAAGGTGTATACTACTGACGTTTACGGTGAGTTAGTGAAAGCCGGTTGTTATCCGAGTAATGAGGACCTGCCCCTGGCTCTCATGAGAGAAAGAGTCTCAAGAATGGTAGAAGCTGGGATGATTGTTTATGCTGACCACACTGGCATCATTTCCACTATCTCTGAAGTGGTTATTAATTGGGAGGAGGAGTTTGCTACATTGAACACCAGGAGCGACAAGGGCGACCCTCTGCCTGAAGACATGCCTCCGCTTGAAGACGCGTCCGATAATGAAGAGATCATTGTAAGCACGCCTAAAGCTGATGAAGAGAAAGAGGTGATCGACACTCTGGGGCAACCAAGCGGCAAGTTCGATTATTATGTTAAATACTCGGCGCCCCCCAGCTTCTATGTTGACCCCCGTGACATTGTCCCGGATGGATGGGGAGGTATGGATGATTCAACACTTCTAGTGACAGAAGATTCAGATGATGCAATGGAGGGAATCACTGCCCTGTTCGATAATTTCTTAATTGGAGCCATCGAGGAAGGACCGTTGAAGGGAATGGGCATTGGCCCACAAGAGTAACACATTTACCTTTTTCGCACATTCCCCTACGCGGGAATTTTTACTGCTTTTTAGGACTTGCCCCGTCTCGGGAGCTGCTTTTTAGTACTTTTCATTTCTAGGATTTGATTGTTGCAATTTTCATTCCAATAAATGTAATTCATTTGGTGATAATCAATGAAATTACAAGTTATTTTCGTTTTGAGGGCATGTTGAGGTACATCAAACCAGCCCGGTGATGATATCCAACCGATAAAATAAAATATAGTCCAAGGAGAATTCTGAGGCCTGGGCTTCTTCATGCTTCCTCGTGTTAAAACCTTTTTGAAAAGAATTTCAAAAAAATAAAAAAAAATCAAAATACACTGTTTAGCCCTGTTTGTCCTACTGAACCCCCTACTTTATGTTTCAGGGGCAATTTTGTGACACGAAAGGGTATGGGAACGGTCCAATCTGATGAATTATGTGCCACCGAACCTGATCTCGATGACACCAATGAACTCGAAGATTCCTCGGACCTCCAGCGTGATATAGAGCATCATGAAAGACCTAAAGTCCTAACGGTAGACCAAACTATTACCGTCAACTTGAGTGATTCCAGAGAACCCAAAGAGGTGAAGATAGGGGCAACCCTTCCCGAAGGTGAAGCTAAACGCCTGGTCCAACTGCTGAAGGATTACCGGGATATCTTTGCCTGGTCATATGACGATATGCCGGGTTTAGACCCTTCCATCGTGGAGCATAGTCTACCTATTAATCCGGACATGCCGCCCAAGAAACAGAAGCTGCGAAGGACCAAGCCTGAACTTTCCAAGAAAATAGAGGAGGAGGTCATGAAGCTTTTGAAAGTGGGATTCATCGAAGTCACCCAATACCCCAGCTGGGTGGCTAATATTGTGCCAGTCATGAAGAAGGATGGTCGAGTTCGGGTTTGCATTGACTATCGCGATCTAAACAAGGCCAGTCCTAAAGACGATTTCCCATTGCCACATATAGACGTTTTGGTGGACAGTACTGCAGGGTTCGAGCTGTTTTCCTTCATGGATGGTTTCTCGGGTTATAATCAGATAAAAATGAAAGACGATGATAAGGAGAAAACGGCGTTCATCACTCCTTGGGGGACATTCCACTATAAGGTCATGCCCTTCGGCCTTAAAAATGCCGGGGCAACATATCAACGGGCAATGGTGACGCTTTTCCATGATATGATGCATAATGAGATTGAGGTTTATGTCGATGACATGATCGCCAAGTCTAGACCTGGGAAGAGTCACGTTGATACTTTGAAGAAATTATTCGAGAGGCTCCGTGAGTTTAAGCTCCGTCTCAATCCGGCCAAGTGCGTATTCGGAGCAACCTCGGGTAAATTACTTGGGTTCATAGTAAGCAGTAAAGGCATTGAAATTGACCCCTCCAAAGTGAAGGCTATATGTGAGTTACAACCCCCGTCGACCGTAAAAGAAGTGCGGAGCCTCCTGGGTAGATTGAACTACATAGCCCGTTTTATTTCTCAGCTCTCAGCAACTGCTAAGCCCTTCTTCAAGCTTCTAAGGAAGAATGCTCAAGTGAAATGGGATGATGATTGTCGGGAAGCGTTTAATGAACTAAAGCAATACCTGATGAAACCGCCAGTGCTAGTCCCACCAATGCCGGGCCAGCCTTTGATCCTTTACCTCACAATTCATATTGAGTCTTTAGGTGCGATGCTAGCCCAGAAAAGTCCTGAAGATGGAAAAGAGCGAGCCATTTATTACCTGAGCAAGAAGTTTGTTGAGGAAAACTCCTACTAGTTTTGAAGTTGACAAAACCTTCTATTTTCATTGTAAAATCTGATACTTGTTCTGAAGTTTTGTTTTCAGGTGTAAATGTATATACATATGAAAACTCAGAAAGAAGTTATTCAGACTTTACGAGGCTGGAAATATAAATCTCTTTATAACCTACAGAATCTAAGTTCTGAGATGCAGATGCAGATGCAGACGCAGAATTTATTCAGATGCAGATGCAGACGCAGAATTTATTCAGACGCAGATGCAGACGCAGAATTTATTCAGATGCAGATGCAGACGCAGAATTTATTCAGACACAGATTCAGACGCAAAGTTCAGAACGAATTATAACAGCTAGTGATCTGGTATGGATTTCACAGAAGGAATGTTTTGATTGTTTCAAACTCAATCAAATTGATTGACAATCAAATATTACGACAAGAATGCATTTCAACGGACAAAGCTCTACTTATGGAAACCAAGATTCTGATTGTATGGGCGAACAGAATCAGCGGGATTCAGAATCTGTCATCCAACGGCTACTCAATCCTTTCTATACAAATCTGTCCACAGTAAAAGATTGGAAGATGATCCTCTGGAGACTGTCCAACGGCTAGTTTGGAAGTAGAGGAGTATTTAAGGAGATCAACGAGCAGCAAGAAAGAACACAGATTCAAGAATCAACAAGTCCAAAGTCTGAGTACACTCCATTCATTTCCTCTTGTTGTTTCGAGCCAAAATACTGAGATCTTGAGGGTTACTTTGTAAGAGTGACTGTGTGAGATAGAGAGTCCTATCATACACAAGAGTGATATCACTCAAAATCTGTAAATTCCTCTTGATTACATAGTGAAATCCAGCCGGTAGGCTGTACGCGTGGGAGAGTGGACGTAGGCTTGCTATAAGCCGAACCACTATAAATTTGTGTGCAGATTCTCTATCCCTTATCTCTTACTTTACTTTCTGCACATCACAAACTTCATCTGTCTTGCATCTGAACTTTATTCAGACCATTCTGTGATTTATCTTATTTCCGCATAAATATATTTAAAATTGTTTTAAGTCACCTATTCACCCCCCTCTAGGTGATTCCTGCTAGTCACATCAAAGTTCACTGTCTCGGAGTTGAATTATTCTGAAGCCGAGAAGACTTGCGCTGCGCTAGTATGGGTGCTCCATAGGCTGCAACAATATACACTGCATCACCAGACTTTGCTTGTGACTGAGAACGATCCCATTAAGTATTTACTTGATCAGCCAGCTTTGGTAGGAAAGTTAGCCAAGTGGCAGATTTTAATTTCAGAGTTTGATATCCAGATGAAGCCACAAAAGTCAGTTAAAGGTCGAGTAATTGCTGATGTGTTAGCTGAAAATCCTGGAGTCCCTAATGATGATAGATATTCTCCAGAAGATCGCATTTTGGTAATAAAGGAAGACACATGGACCATGTTTTTCGATGGAGCTGTAAACTTGGCCGGCTCCGGCACTGGGGCAGTTTTAATATCCCCAGATGGGCAACATTATCCTGTAGCAGCAAAGTTGGTGTTCCCCTGTACCAACAACATAGCCGAGTACGAGGCTTGCATTCTCGGACTCCAAGCCGCAGTGGAAATGAGGATAACCAAGTTAAAAGTGTTTGGTGATTCTGCTTTGATTATTCTCCAAACTGTGGGAGAGTGGAAGACGAGAGACACCAAACTAGTGCCGTACCATGAATACCTCGAAGAAATCATAAAGGAATTCGAAGATATCTCTTTTGAGTACTTATCGAGGTCTCATAATCAGTTTGCTGATGCGCTAGCTACGTTATCATCCCTGTTGCAAGTGATTGATGGGTTAGAGGTAGAACCCCTGAAGATTGAAGTCCTGACAAAGCCAGCCTACTGTATGGTTGTGACCGGGGAGCCTGACGAAAAGCCATGGTATTACGATATCATGAGTTACATCCAGAGACAAGAATTTCCTGAGGGAAGCACCCCGGCTGACAGGAAGTACATAATGAAAATGGCTTCAAAATTCTTTGTTAGTGGTGAAAAGCTGTACAAAAGATCATATGATTCGATCCTATTAAGGTGTGTGGATGCAGCTGAAGCTACCAGAATCATGCAAGAAGTACACGAAGGGATATGTGGTCCACACATGAATGGCCACATGTTAGCTAAGAAGATTATGAGGTTGGGTTATTATTGGCTCAGTCTTGAGAATGACTGCATCCAACATGTTCGAAGATGTCATCGTTGTCAGGTTCATGGGGATAAAATAAATGTTCCCCCGACAGAATTACATCAGCAGTCTGAGCCATGGCCCTTTTCAATGTGGGGCATCGATGTGATTGGCCCGATTAATCCCAAGGCATCAAATGGACACCGATTTATCTTGGTCGCGATTGACTATTTCTCTAAGTGGATTGAGGCGTCATCTTATGCAAACGTCACCGCAAAGAATGTTGTAAAATTCATCAGGCGAGACATAGTCGCTCGCTATGGTGTCCCTGAAGCTATCGTCACTGACAATGGGACAAATTTGAACAATAAGTTCATTGATCAGTTGTTCAACGAGTTCAAAATCCGGCACCTGAATTCATCTCCCTATCGTCCACAAATGAATGGAGCAGTTGAAGCCGCCAACAAGAACATCAAGAAGATCTTGGCCAAAACGGCTGAAAACTATCGCGACTGGCATGAAAGGTTGCCATTTGCATTAATGGCGTATCGAACTTCGATCCGAACCTCTGTCGGAGCGACTCCTTTTTCCTTGGTGTATGGCATGGAGGCAGTCCTACCCGTCGAAGTAGAGATCCCTTCCTTGCGAGTATTGTCTCAAGTGGAGTTGTCCGAGGCGGAATGGATGCGACAAAGGCATGAGCAGTTGAACCTAATTGATGAGAAGCGATTGAGAGCCATTTGCCACGGTCAAACCTATCAGCAGAGGATAGCTAGATCCTTCAATCAAAAGGTGCGTCCAAGACACTTCGAGGTAAATGATCTAGTCCTAAGGAAGGTACTGCCAGTCTTTCCTGTTCCTGGAGGAAAATTTGCCCCAAACTATATTGGTCCGTATGTGGTTAAAAAGGTGCTTCCTGGAGGTGCCCTGATTCTCGCAGAAATGGATGGTCGTGAGTTTTCCACTCCTGTTAATTCTGATGCTGTGAAGATCTATTATCCCTGATGGAATTTAACATTTTGCAGCAAAAGTTTTCAAATGTTTGGTTTTATACTCTGAGTCACAAACATTTCACTAATGAATAAGTGGTTTCAATCAATTGAAAGATGGAATGTGTGCCTTGGCTTTAAATTATGCTTGATCATTTTGTCAGTCTACATTATCGATTTTAAAGGGGAATCTATTTAGACAATATGATAACTCACGTGGAATGAATTGAATGTGTTGAATGAGGTACATCGGGATGATGAAAGGCAAGCCATATCCTATACACAGTCCCGTGCACTAATCCCCAGTGAGTTGAGTGGAAAAATTCTATGTCTGCAAGGTAAAGGGTTATCTCGCAAAAGGTACGGCAACTGAAATGACGAGAGGCAGTTCATTTCTCTATCCCAAACACTACAGGTTATCCATTGTTTCGCCACTTTGAGCCTAAACACTTGGAGAAATTCATTCAAATTACCCCTGTCAAGAACCACCCCACATCGGGGCAAACTGGAGGTAAGTCAGCGTCATAAGGTGAAAAATGAGTAGAAATTTTCATGCTCTCACTTGCATCAATCTTCGAGTGTTGCTTTTTCAGATGAATTCACGTGAAGTTCAAGTGCCTTAGGATGACGAAGAGCATTTCTTTCTCTATCCTATACACACTTTATCCTTTGCTAAGCCCAATTGAGCCTGTAAATTCGTTTCTTAAACCCAGTTGGTTGATCATCCCCCACACTGGGGCAAGGCAAAAATCATCATTGTTCAAAGCAGCATATCCGGAGTACCGATAAAAGACGAAGACCCTGAGAGTCTAAATATTAGTCATTCGGTCAAAACAAGCCAAAGTGTGACTGGCCAATACATGCATTGTAGACAGTGTGTGTCAAAAAAAAAAACTAGAGGGCATGAAAAAGCAGTGTGCCTGGTAAAAGCAAGGCCGATGCCCGTGAAAAAAAAAAGAAAAGAAAAGAAGAAGAAGAAAAATGGAGAAAAAGTGACGACTTTGGATTAGAAAATGTTGAGATGTGTCAAAGTCACAAAAATATCCAGAGTCTTAAGGAGTCAAGTGATGAACTCTCGAAGCCAATGGAACATTTACCGAGAAGACAATCCCTGGTGAAGAAGAAGACCGGTAACAATGCCGAGATGATCACCAACTCTCACCCCAATTATACACATTTTGAGCCTTATGATCCATTCATTTCTTAACCCATGAGCCTAGCCTGCGTTACATCCCTTGCAAAGTCTCTTCAGATTAGGGCACTTGAACTAACGTAGAGTTTTTGATGGTTATAAGCTTAGCTCGAAGAAGTGCGAGCAAGTCCATTTCTATCTCATTTTGCAGGTTCTTGACTTGTAAACCCGGAGACGATTGCAGAGTATTTTCTTTCAATAGCCTCGACTCGAAGAGTCTCTTTTGCTAAGCCATTGACCAAGCCCATGTTACGGTCCTAATAAAGACCTCTCAGATTGGTAAAGTCGTACTGCTTGCGAGAATACTCAGACCCTTGTCAACATGATGATGGTGAGATGGAGCGATTCTCCATAAATCAGCTTTTCAATGAGAATGAGAGAAAGCCCTTTTGGACCGGAAGTCCCTCATTCGACATTTTCAAGATATCCGTTTATGAGTTCGGATTGTCTTGTCATGATTTTTCCCCAGCAAAGTTTGTAATGCTGATTTGACAAAACCATCGTGCATGAAAATCAGTTGAAATCATGGTGCATGTGTATATGTATTCTTGACAGTGTGCGAATGCGTATTACATGTTACTTAAAATCGTGTCTAACAGGAGACACACCTTCAGAGTTGGAGATATCACCAGGTAAGTATATCTCTATCCCTAGGATATCTATGACTATCTAGGTATCCCTGACCTGTTCAAGCAATTGTCAGGTCCCACATTTGATCATTTTTTGCAATCTCTAGATGCCTTTGATTGTGTTCAGGTGTCTATTGATCAAACCTTTTCAGGTACTTCTGATGATATCCAGGTACTTTGTCAAGGAACTCTTGAACACTTGGGCTAGCCCCTTTGTTCATCAAATCACAGATTTTTATACAATCTCGAGAAGATTCCCCCGTTACATGACTATGAGCAGGTATAGCCATGGCGGCCAAATCTTTACATATGAGCAGGTATATGTAAAGGTCGGAATATTCTTCCCAAATTTCAGGTATTCCCCCGCTAATCACCTATGAGCAGGTATAGGTGAAGCGGCCAAATCTTTACATATGAGCAGGTATATGTAAAGGTCGGAATATTCTTTCAAATCTTAGATGTTCCCCCGCTACTCACCTATGAGCAGGTATAGGTGAAGCGGCTAAACCTTTGCATATGAGCAGGTATATGTAAAGGTCGGAATACTCTCATTATCTCAGATGTTCCCCCGCTACTTGCCTATGAGCAGATATAGGTGGAGCGGCCAAATCTTTGCATATGAGCAGGTATATGTAAAGGTCAGAATATTCTCTCAGCCCCAGGTGTTCCCCCGCAATTCACTTATGAGCAGGTATAAGTGAGGCGGCCAAACCTTTACATATGAGCAGGTATATGTAAAGGTCGGAATATCCTCTTGATTTCAAAAGTTTCCCCCGCAATTCACTTATGAGCAGGTATAAGTGAAGCGGCCAAATCTTTACAAACACCTATGGAGATGTATAGGTAGTTCGTAAAGATCGGAACTGTTCTCACGAATCCAGATGATGATTGGATACGTCGAGCTTTCTTCGTGTATCTTGACTTAATTGCAGATCACCGAAGTTCATCAATGTATATTAGGCAATACCTATGGGGCTGAGCCCATACATTTGCCAAAACAACATACAAGTTAAAGTTGTGCCTCGAATTACGTTATCGTTCATGTCAGGTAAGTAATTCCAGGTATGTTTTCTATGCAAGTCAGCATGCATCATTTCTTAATGCATTGTAAAATGGGACTCATAATCCCGACAAAAACAACATTCATTGCATTTGCATAAGTGAAATTTAGGTATCATTTAGTCTTTGAATGCAACCTCTGCGAGCTCACCTTCAAAGAGGGGCAGCTGTTGACACCTAAATTTTAGCAACCATTTAGTGTAATTTGCATAGAAAATTAGGGATTAAATTTTTAACCCCTAAACAAAAATATTTAAATTGCATAACATATAGTTTAAATTCATTGCATTTTTGCATCGGACCGGCGGTGAATGAACGAGCTTAAATTTCATCGAATGGGACTCGGCTCGCTTGAAATGCAAGGGCCGGGAATTGCAAGTCAAACGGGCTTGGTTGTTTTAATTAGAGCTTAATTCAGCCCATTCATCCTTAATTAATTCAGCCCATTCATCCTAAATTAATTCAGTCCATTTAAATTAAATTAAAAATTCAAGCCCAAGCCTAAGCCCATTAGGACTAGAAAGCCCATCTAATTGACCTAGATTAATACTATATATACATTATTAGGTCAGAATTTTAGGGGGGAGACACAATTTTCAGATCAGAAAATTTTTAGAGTGTGAGAGTGAGAAAGAGAGAGAGAGGAGGAAGACCTCGCGCGACGCGCCCGCTGCCGCGCCCGCTCCCGCGCCCGCGCCCGCTGCCGCGCCCGCCGCCGCGCTCGCGCCCGCCGCCGCGCCCGCCGCCGCGCCGCGCGCGCCCGCGCGCCGCGCCCGCTCCCGCGCCCGCGCCCGCCGCCGCGCCCGCTGCCGAGCGCCGCTGCCTCCCGCGCCCGTCGTCGCTGCCTTGCTGTTCCGTCGCCGTTGCCCCGCCGTCATCCCGACACCGCGCCGCCGGTCCACCGCTCACCGTTCATCCTGATCCGCAAGTTCGAATTTGGGAATTATCTGCAAATTAGGTAATTAGATATTATCTGATATTTTTCAGAATATTTAATTTACTAATTTGTGCTTTTGAATATTGCGTGAATATCGTGTAGAATATTAGATATGTTGGGATAATTATCTGATATCTGCAATATTTTTAAAATATTCAAAATTAGGAAACTTTCCTAATTTAGCAACGTATCTAGACGACTATCCTACCTTATCCCTAAGGTACGATACGCGACGATATGGAAAATCATTATCCTATCCATAATCACTTGGGTACGATAATGATTTTTATCTGCTTTCCAAATTTGAATGATCGACTTTCCGTTAATATCTATAACCCTATAGATATGACCGATAGTTCGATTCTTGTGCCTAATCTGAATTTGAAACGAATCTTGTGGATTGCGTGGCTATTTTAAATATGGATGCTATCTCTGTTTAAATTATTTTTCCTTTTCAAATAAAAAAGAAAATTCAAAAAAATATCAGTTAGGATTTGAATTTGAGTTTTGCATGTTTAAGAATCCTAAATATATCTAGACGATAGAGTAATTATTTAATTTAAATTAGGACTTGAGATAATCTATTCCCTAGTTTAAATTAAGTAATTTTCTAATCTTAATAGATTATTTAGGTTATTTTTTTATTTCGAATTTTCATGAAAATCCCAAAAAAGAATGAATTGTTTTATAGTAGATTAGGATAGATTGCATTCTTAATTTAATTAATTTATTATTTCGAATTTTAACAACAATCCCAAAAATAAGTCATGTTAGGATATGTTAAGTCATCATAGGTTGCATGTTAATTTAGGCATATTTTTATTCCGAATTTCATTAGAAAACACCAAAAATAAATCATTTGCCCGTCATCAGAATTAAGTCACGTCGTCGCATGACATATAGTTTGCATGTTAGGTTGCATTATTCGCGTGTCAATTTTTGCACGTCATTGCATGTAGATTAGGCTTCATTTAAATAAGAGAAAATCCAAAAATTGAGTGAATTCCTTGTTAATTAGAAATCATATTAGGTTGTTGATGTGATTTTCTAGCTAACCATGCAGATGCTTACGTTGCTTCGAGGTAAGTAATTCTTCCAAACTTGCAATTTATTCAATGCTTTCTTGGGTGTTAAATTGGTGGTTTGCGCACCCGCATGAACACCTCACATGTTAGTGACTAAGTTAAAATGAATCCAAATTGCTTGCCAAAACATTTTTTTTGAAAAGAAAAGGTACCGAAAGGGCGTTAGACTAGATCTAGCGTAATCAAGTCCCCGGGCTTAGAATCTCTGGTTCGTAGAAATAAAACATATCTCCCTATGTTTTATTTAGGTTTCTAATCGACCTACCACAAATTGATTAGTGGCGACTCCAAGCATGAAAACATTTGCATGTTAAAAACTTAAACCCAAAGTTGCGAATTGGTAGGGCTTGGGAGGGCCCAAGTTAGGTTTAGTCCTAATAATCCATTAGCCTGAAAGGAAATTTTTAGGTTGCGACATTCATTGTTGCACCCTAAAACCTTAAAAGTTTTCTCCAGTTCTTCCACCCATCTCGGCACAGTCTCGGGGTCACCACGACCATGAAACTTAGGCAGCTTCAACTTTATAAATTGTTCCACTAATTGGGGCATCTATCTAACCCCCGTTGGTTGAGCCTGCCCTTGATGGGCCTGATTTCCTCCAACACCAGCAATCGATGCGGCCTCAGCAGCCTGTGCATAAGCTGCGGCCCTTTCCTGAGCTTGCAATCCCATAATATGCCCTATCTCCCATAGGGTCTCCATCACTTCATCAAACCTGGGGTCCCTGGCTTCGTAGCCGCCAGTGCTAGATTGACCCTGGTCCTTGCCCCTTCTTCTGCTCATCCTCACAACAACTACTTAACTACCTACTATAATTCCACTAAGGAATTAAAGACTTAAACCAATCTATCCCAGTCTAAGTCCTAGGCAGGTATCAAAACAATAATCAACAACCAGCATGTGGCCTAACAAGAACTATCCAACACATCACCCAAGGGATTCGCATACTCACCTCGGGTTCTGCCGCACCTGCACTTTACGGGTCATATCCATAAACACTCAATCAACACAAAACTATCAGGAGGTACATTTAGCACACAAGGTCACCCTACTGGCTACCCAAGGTCTCATCGCTCCTTATCACTCCAAGCTTCGACCAAATTAGACCGAGCTAACCTTGCTCTGACATCAATTCATACGGGGATGTCACGCCCCGAACCCCACGGCACGCAACATCCCTACCTTGGTCGATTTGTTTGCGACGTCCTAGGAAGCGTCGCCGACCCAACGCCCAAAACAGAGAACAAGGCACAAGCGAAAGCAATAATTAAACCCCTGATAATAAATATATGAGACAATGATAGCCAAACAACAATCAACACTGTTGAAAATATGTACACTTTATATTACTATCAAAAGCTCTTTTTACAATGTTTACATATAAATATTAACGTATACAACCAACCCAAAACCTACAAACAGCCACTACTAAACAAAAAGGGTAGGTGGCTAGGGTGAGTCAAACTAGACCTACAAGGAGGACCATAGTTAAAAAGGAACGGCCTCCACTGCTAAACCTCTAGCCTCTCCTAAGGCTCCCAGTCCGGGTCTGAAGACTCCGTAAGCTCATCTGATGACCCCTCGGAAGATCTCTCGCTCTGATCGGACTCCTCCGACTCTATCTCCAACTATGGATCGAGATACCATCCTAACTCTTCATCTGAATAAAGCTCCGCAACCTCCCCGTCCTCACCCGGGTCCTGATCCATAGGGTCCGGCTCGATCTGTGTAGGTATCCTAAAAAGAGGCGGCGGCTGCGACATACTTAGGGCTGGGGGTCTGAAAAGTTGGGTTATTACAACCGTGAGACAAATCTCAGCGAGTACAACCCCTAAACCTAGGCTAGGCTAACATACATCCTCCTGACAGGCGACACACAATAATCACATCAATGCAATTCACAATTAACTTCCGACCTAGGCCCTCGGGCCCAGATCACTTACCTGGCTGACCCTGCAGGTTAATCACTTCAATAATATAACCAAGTCCCACACGCGAACACTCTATTCACACTTACGTCACACGCATGCTCATGCTCATCAGTGTTCGTATCACATGCCTTTCATCGAGTCTCGCATAATCACACTCTGGCTCATGCATTTTGATGTATACGATCACTGTCATCATGCCATGAATTCCATCAGTCTCAAACGGCACACTGGCTTAATGCTCAATTATTAACTCAGAGCTCGACCTGCGTAAAACGCATCAGGTCTGACCCGTGCCAATGCAATAGGTCCACATAATCACAACACTCCATGGCCAGCGTAAAAACGCCCCAGGCCCAGTGTCTCTAGCCTGCCTCAAAACGCATCAGGCGCAACACCGATCTCCTTACGAACCAAAACCAGCATAAAACGCATCAGGCTGGTCGTCTTTCGGACGTACCGGGCATCATCCCGTGTAACACGCATCAGGGTGATTTGTGATCACACAGTCATACAGCCAGTTTTATCTGAACCCCGCGTAAAACGCATCAGGGTATTTTAGGTGATCACATGCTCATGTCATGCACGCATTCTCGCACAATTTCATCACATGCCTCACTCTCGGCATACACAATGCGTGGCCATGAAATGCAGCACAATGTATCATGAGCATCAAACATAATTCAGGCATCCAGTCAAATTCATGCCACAACAATGTGCTCAATTCACAACAACATGCTGACTTGGCCAATTAATACCGTGCGGCCCAATTCACAATGTACAATTCAATAATCAATTCAAGCCATAAGTTGGCCAATCACACGAGCACACAACATGGCGTAGCACGATTAAGCACAATTCACCCAATAATCAACCAACTCGGGCAATTCTGGCAATTCAACCACATAGACCTCAATTAGCCCATTCTAGTCCAATAATCCACCAATGGATAGCCACCAAATCAGCCACTCCGAGGCCAATATTTATCCCCAATTAAATCATATTAATCCACCAATATTGTTTCGGTAACAACCTCCACCATTCGGTTCACTAATTTCTCCCAATATCCACTAACAATACCCAAACCAGTCTAGAAAATACACTATCAGTCCTAATCCGGGCTTAGGAGGTACACTCACCAAATCCTAAGTCATGACGACGAGGAATGGCGGCCGATCACCGGTGGACGGTGGAACCGGTGGCGGCGTTCCCGGCGAGCGGCGACGGCGACGTACGGCAGCGGTCTCGGCGGTACGGACGGCAGCCCTTGGCGTCCTTACGGCGCCTGAGGTGGCGAGAGGGAGAGTGGTCGGTGAGGCGAGGCTGAGCGGACGGTGGCGGTGGCCTAGACGGCTCCGGCGAGCTTGGCTTGCTCCGGCGAGCTTCACGGCTCAAGCAGCCGAGGGAGAGAGAGAATGGCGAGAGAGAGAGGAAACGAGGGAGAGAAAGAGGGAGTATGGGACGGTGGTGGCCGTGGCGAGGCGAAACAACGGCTGGCAAGGCAGCGACGGGCGGAGCTCCGACGGCCAGCGGCTTCGCGTGGCCGAGGGGAAGGAACGGCGAGAGAGAGAGAGCTCACGGGAGAGGGAGAGTGGCCAGGAGGGAGAGAGGGAAAATAAGGAGAGAGAAGGGTCAAGGCTGGTCAAATATGGGGGGTAATGGATGCCACGTGTCGCCGATCCAAGGTGTTTGACCAAAATGCCCTTGATCCAATGGCTTAGAATTGATCTTATCCAATAATTGAGGGGTAAAATAGTCTTTAGCCCCAATAATTGAGCTGAAAATCAATTTCAATTAATCCAATATTATCCCAAAATTCGGAGCTCAAAAATAGGCCAAGGGCAAAACGGTCATTTTTCCGGTCCGGGGTCGAAATTCCATTTTTCGATCGTACCAATCCCAAATGTGTGTGGCCAACATAATATGACGTCGGATTCGCAAAAATAGTCGCACAAGCCCTCGAAAATGACACCAAAGTCCGGGTCCAATTTCGTTACCAAAACTCGCTCAATTTCCAATTTAAGGGTCTCTCACTAACGGGCGGCTATTTAGGGGTTACGCGTATCGACCTAGGTTTATCCGAGTCATGACGATTCCGATCATCAAGAGAGAGAGGAATTATCGCTAGTTCCAGAGGTCGCGATTGTGACGCCCCGACCTCGGGGTCATAAACGTGACGTCCCGTTTATTATTATCTTTTTTTAAACACAAGCGGAAGCATATCTCGGGACAATCACATGAAAAACAACAGCGGGATTAAAACAATCAGCATCATGAGCAAACCTTGTATCTATAGGATACGCAAATATATTTTACAAGCCAACTTAGTCCTTTTTAGCCATTTACACAACAATATCAAGTGGCTTGGGTGTCCTAAGCCCACTACTTCGGATTCACCGCTCCAAGCTTTCCCCGAACTCCAACATGGCTCAAACTTCCCCTGTCGCCGCCGTCCGTTCGACCATCCTATGGACCTGAGGGTGGGAAAAATGGGGGATGAGTCGGGGAAACTCAGCAAGTGAAAACACTAATATCAAGCGAGGATATATCAATCGCCGTTAACATAAGTCGGCTCTTACCGCACCCATATCGATGGCAGATCAATAGCAAAGTTCATACAATAGAACATCACGCACGGCTATCACATGTGCACTTTACCAGCCAACTCTCGGTTACCAACCAAGGCTCGGTTCTACTCATGTGCACTTTGCCAATCAAGACTCGGTTCTATCTCAAAACAACATCAAACATGAAACATGATCAAACCAAGGAAATGAACCAACCACGACCAACCAAACGACCGAGAAACGGTCCAAGCAAACCACGTCACAACGCATCTCAACATCCTTTCCCGATATTAAGGAATTCACTTACACAATAATATCAAACAAGAACTAGAGAAAACGAGGCGTGTGAAGGACACGCGAGTATCGGCAACTCTCGAGCAATTCACGAACACTCGGGCCTCGGATGTGGCTTTCTCACTCGATCAAATCACAAGAGAGATACGGACTAGTCGGTAAGCTTTCTCTCTTTCTTTTTCTCTCTTGGCTTTTCTTTCTCTCTCTATTTCTCTCTTGGCTTTTCTTTCTCTCTCTATTTCTCTCTCCCTTTGGCCGAATGGCCTTGTCTCTATTTATAGGGAGGCAAAACTTGGGGCCAAAGCTTCGATGAGGTAAGCGCACGTGTCATCGGGGAGTATGAGGTAAGCGCACGTGTCATCAAAGCATTAATAGAGGGGCCTCTAAAGTCCAAGCAATTAATGCATGACATTATGAGGGGTCACCAAAGTCCAAGCAATTAATAGAAGTCATGATGGTGGGGCATCAAAGTCCAACTTCAATTAATAAGGGTCATAATGAAGCTTGGAGGATAAGCTTTGACTTGGTCAAGGCCTTATCCTCTAGATTCTTCTACCAATTTCTCGACCGTGGACTTCCTAGAACCTTCTGGATTTACTGAATTCTCACGCAAATGACTCGGGCCAATCGGGTCACATGAAATATATCATTTGGCACAAAAATCACAACCCGTGCCATACTTAATCACAAGATTTTCTGAAAGTTTTCCGCGATAAACATGCATAATAATTCCATCCAACCCGAGATTTGGCATAGGAAATCCTCTAAATATGCCTCAAATATCACCAAAAGATATCAAGTCGAGATTCCAACGTTTTTCATATAACAAATGCCAAATCTTTGAAATCTGACAAAACCGAACAGTTTTGCACTGTTCACGAAATCGAACTTGAAAATATAGTAAATGGACTCCGAAAATTCTCAAATTCAGATATGTCATAAACAAGGCTTTAACAAACATTTCTCGTGAAGAACACAAAATCGGAATCTCTCTATAAACACCATTTTTAGTAGCTCAAAGACAGACTAAAAACAGTTCACTAGAACAACATTCTTATTTCTCAAATTAAGCTCTGTCTAGAATCCAAATGATCTTGGAAAATTCCCAAATTCATGTACGTTATAGAAAAGGATGTTCTCAACAACTTTCGTGAAGGAAACTTTTCCAAAATCAGCCCAGAAAAGCTTGTAGAAAATAAAGACGGTGTAAACATCACCAAAATACCCATTCTGGGTAGTTTCACACGGTCCGAAAATTAGGCCATCTTGCCACTCATATCAACTCCAAAATTTATGAAATTAAATTATGTAAAACTTCATGATGTTTGGAACAACTTTCAAGAAGAAAGTGTTTAGAAATTCTGACCACAAAATTCTCCCCAAAAAAATAACAAAATGAAGGGGTACAAAGGATCCGAAACTGGGTTTTCCAAAACAAGAGAAAACAATTTAGCTCCGATTGGAAAACCACCAAATTGAAGCCATAGCCATTTTCCAGGGACTGAAATTGAGGATATTACAATTTATCTGCAGCTTCCCAGGCCCAAAAATCGGGATGTGACAGCGATCGTTCGGTTTAAGTTCAGGACTTATTGGCCATGTGCACTTTCGATCGTGTAGAATCACCTGCGATTTGATAGTACATCATTGGCCTTGGCCAACCCACATCCGTCACTTTTCCTAAGATCGGCCCATGTTGATCCAAAATATTCTCTCCTCGTTTCTCGAGATCGGTGCTCGATTCGCGATCGGGTCCCTGATCGACGTACCGTTTTCCTAGTTAGCCATACCCCATTGGTTAGTATCCCAAGAGTGATTAGCTCTGGGCGAGACTTACTAAAATAAAATGCGAAATAATGTCAATTTTATTGATCCCGGAATTACGTCGAAATTCAGGCTGTTACAATACAAATCTCCATGTCTCCTTCAAAGTTCTTTGGCCATTCCACCACTTGTGAAGGTGAATTATCCAAAGAAAGGATAATTTTGTGACCCTTGGCTTGAACGTCTTTCTTCTCTTCTTTGGGAATAATTGCACTTGGGATGTCAAAAGCAAACTCCTAGGGGTTCCATGCCGGTGGGACTTGTTGAAGCATCCCAAATTATTTGACAACTCTTAATGGACAATAGGTGGCTCCCCCATTCAACTCGAGTAATGGTACCACATTCCCTTCTTGGCTTGTAGTCCTTGCCTTGTCAATCTTCGGCCATTTAATCCGCTATTAGATTGTTTGGAGGGAAAGAGTACAAAGGAAATTAACCCAATCTAAGAAAGATTGTTTGGGCAATTTAGATTGAATACGAAGGTATCGTTCTATGGGATTTATCGTTGGGCAAATCTCACGAATACTCATGGAATGACACCATGGTCGAATATGTGAGATGAACCATAGAGATAGGAGACCCATAGAAGCTTGAAAGATTCCCTTTCTACGATTTTGATATGTGTTCAAGGAAATGATGGTTTGGATAAGAAGCATATTAGAGAAATTCCATTTGAGACATGCTTGCCTTGCAATTATTGCAACTAAAGGGTCGAATCCCGTTCTAGATACGAGGAATAGAACGAAGCCAAAGAAAGCTAGAATGAAAACCCGAGCCGAAGTGTTTCTCATTTCCCTAGGAAGTTTGGAAAATTTGGCTATTAGAAAGGATAATAGAAATCTACCCGTATTTGATTTGATTAACTTTTCGATTTTGGAAGTTTTGAGATTAAAGAATTCTGCAAGAATGCTTATGGGATTAAGTCCAACGAGTGGCTCTACGACCCTAGGCTTGGAGTCAATTCTAATGGCGGCTTGATATTCTTCCAAAATCGGTGTTAATTCATACTCTCCAAATTGGAAGGTGGCGGTGGAAACTTCCCAAAAATGCGCCAATGCTTGGATCAAACTGACTTGATGTTCCACATGGATCAAGTCTAGAAGGTATCCCAACCTATCTTGGGCATAAACTTGGTTATCTTTTACCATAACCTTCCACCAAGTCATGAGCTCTTTTCGTGGAATAGGAACCACTTGGATGTCTAGTTTTCCCATCGAGCTTAATCATGCAAAAAGGTTCATTATTAATCACCATGGATTACACATCAATTTTAAATGCCTCTGTCGCGACCTAAAAAAATCGGGTTTCGATCTTAGGCTAATGGATTACTAGATCAATTAAATTAACTAACCTAGCTCGAGTTCTCCCAAACTCTACCAAATCGCAACTTAGGTCCAATTGTGAGCATGCAAATATTTTTAATGGGAGTCGCCACTAATCATTTAGGGTAGGTTGATTAGAAACCTAAATAAAATAGCGGGAGTACTATTTTATTTCTACGAACCAGAAATCATAAATTCGGGGACTTGGTTACGCTAGATTCCCTAACGCCCTTTCGGTACCAATTTCGAGAAAAATACTTAATTTGACAATTTTGATAAATCCTAACTTAGAGTTCAAAGGGGCAGAAATTTCTTTTTGATTTTTACTTATTTAAATGAAAGTTAACCTATATGTAATGACGTGCAAAAATTGACATGCGATTAATGCAACCTAACATGCAAACTATATGTCATGCGACGACGTGACCTATTTCTAATGAATGGCATATTATTTTTTGTATTTTTCCAAATGAAATTCGGAATTAAAATGCCAATTATCTAAACATGCAATTTTAAACTAAAGAAATTGACCTATTCTAAAGCAATCTTTTTGGTTTTTTTTAATCGAAATTCGAAATTAAAATAAAGTAAAAAAAATATAACACGAAATCTTTCGAATTAAGTTTCTATCCGAAGCCTGACAGATCGACCCTAAAATTCGAAATACCCGCTATGGAAATAATTCTATCTAAAGCCTGATAGATAGATTTATTTCCATGTGTGCGGTTGCGGATTAGGAAATTTTCCTAATCGATCACATCTTGAAAAATTCGATATCTTAAATATATTTGATATATTCAAAGGATTTTGAAAATTCTAAATTCTATCCAAATTTAATAAGTAATAGATATCTAAGATTTCAAAAAAAGGAAATAAATCCTAATTGAAATATTGCCTATTATCTAAATATGCAGAGTTAGATATCAATAAGTACGAATTAAGTAATAAAATATTCAAACCAAATCAGGATAAGATATTTACCTAATCCAAAGATTTGTTTCCAAATTTGAATCACCGGCGGATCAGAACGAGACGGTGGCCAGCGATGCACGGCGGTGGCGTACGGCTAGCGACGCGGTTGGCACGGCAGGCGGTGGTGACGTAGGGGGCAATGGCTCGGGAGCAGTGGTAGGCGGCGGGCTCCTTAGTGTGATTTCTGTGGATACTTTATGTTGGCTTCTTGGTACGATTCCTCGTTACGGTGAGGACTTTGACAACGACGACAACGCCTGCAAAACAAAAGCAACGTGGGGCTCGCAATTGATGCTAGTCGTCAAGAGTAGATCACAGCTGAAGGCGCAACGAATCCCGGCTTGACTCTGTTTGCTTCATCAATTCAGCAACGCCGTCGGGGAACCACAGCAAGGTTATTTCATGACTTGGTTGAGTGGAGGGCAACGGCTGGTGTTGTCGACTCGTGGCAGCAACAACGGCGAGGAGTGGTGGGACGTGGCTATGTGAAAGTATTGCTGGAACGCCACAGGAACCGCGGAAGCTCGCCAAGTTGCAGCGGTGGTGATGAACTCACGGAATGCGAACTCCTGGGTTGTCGTGAGTGCAGTTTGGAGAAAGGCCCAGTTGCCTTGGTCTCTAGCAATTCTTGCATTGAGTACAGAGCCTCCTTTTGTCTTTTCCTTCGTATTGTAGCTGGGAAGGACTTGGCTTTTTCTTTTTCTTTTCTGTCAACGTGACTGAGCTCCTTTCTGCATGTTCTCCAGACCAAGAAAAAGAGAGCCCCCCCTCCTTTGACTTTTCTTCTCTCAATGGTGGCCTCCGAGGAGAGCTGCAGCTCCTCTCTCCTTCTCTCTCGTGGCCTTGTGTTTCAATTACGTAGCCTCCGACTTCTCCGAATTTCTATTCTCCGAAAATTCTCAGAGTCCCCCTTAATTATGACACATAATGATGTATTTATAATATAAAGCTAGGTCAATTAGTCGGGCTTTCTAGTCCTAATGGGCTTAGGCTTAGGCTTAGGCTTTAATCATCATTTAATTTCAAGTGGGCTGAATTAATGTGGGCTTTTATTTAATTAAGCTTGATGGGCTAATCTAAGCTCAAATTAAGACAACCAAGCTCTTTTACGTGTGATTTTCGGCCCTTGCCTTCCGAGTAAGCCGAGTCTCGTTCGGTACCCGAGCTCGATTTACGTGATGAATTTTAAGCTCGCTTGCCACCGCCGATCCGATACGGAATGCAATTAATCTATATGAACCTAAACTATATGCTATGCAATTTTAATTTTTTTTTGTTCAGGGATTAAAAATTTAATTCATAATTTTCTATGCAATTAACGCTAAATGATGCGCCAAAATTTAGGTGTCAACAGCTGCCTCTCTTTGAGTGGAGGCTCGCAGAGGTTTCGCTCAAAGACTGAGACCTAAATTTAAACTATGAAGAATGATGATGATTTTTTTTTAAATGATGCATGATATGCAATCAATAAGGAACGTATGCTAAGACTTCTCACTTCATGCGGAGCGGTGAAAGAGTCTTACATACGGATCGCACAAAAAGCGTCCAAGTGGGGAAAGCTTTATAATGCTTTGAATTCCCTCGATCTCCAAACTTCTAGTCTATTGGGAGTAAGGTTCTTAATATACTGGATTGCCTACCTATTACCTGTAGTTTCCTACATATGCGAAATAGTGCATGATATAAAGAAAGAATGGGATGTGTTGCCTATACCACTGGGCAATCACGAAAAGGATCATGTCACCTCTTCTATTGGGTGAGCATGAAATGGGGTGTGCTTCGTACTCCACTTAGCAATACCAAGAGAGAAATTATGTCGCCTGTCCTACTGGGCAAATATGAAATGGGGTGTGCTTCGTACTCCACTTAGCAACACCAAGAGAGAAATTATGTCGTCTGTCCTACTGGGCGAACATGAAATGGGGTGCGCCGCGTACTCCACTTAGCAACACCAAGAGAGAAATTATGTCGCCTGTCCTACTGGGCGAACATGAGAATACGGTGTGCCGCGTACTCCACTTAGCAACACCAAATGTGAAATTATGTCGCCTGTCCTACTTGGCGAACATGAGAATATGGTGTGCCGCGTACTCCACTTAGCAACACCAAATGTCACCTGTTCCACTTGGTGAACACATGAGAGAGATAATTTCTTCTATTCCGGAGAGAGAAACAATGAAGAATAATTAGCAGACGTACCTAAATTCTTCTTATGATAGAGCCAATGGCATCGCTCATGTTTTTACCTGAGAAAAGGTTAAAATAACACATGCACAGAGGTAGAGAAAACATAATTCATGAATCTGCTTACATTACCAAGCTTTACTAGGGAATTTATTAATAAGAACAACCATTTCGTCCTTTTGACATTTTGATCATATTAAATGAGAGACCTTTAATCAGAAAGGACTTCCCACTCACTCTCAATGAAAGGCTTTTGATCCGACCTTTGATGCGGGTATAAGAATCACTCAAACTCTTTTCATCGTGCTTGACAAGGGTTCAGATATTCTCAAAATCAGTATGACTTGCCCAATCTGAGAGGTCTTTATAAGGACTAAAATGCAGACTTGGTCAAAGGTTTCACAACGGGGACTCATGAGAGTCATAGCTTCGAAAGAATTGATATCACCAGCTGCTCCGGGTTTACAAGTCAGGAATGCTGCAAAAATGAGATAGAAAAATCTTGCTCGCACCCTCACCAAAAAAAAAAAATCTTGCTCGCACTTCTTTGAGCAACATTTATGAGCATTTGAAATTCTACATTAACTCAAGTGCCATATTCTGAAGAGACTTCGGTAATGGTTGTAACGTAGGTTCGGGTAGGCTTGAAATGAATGGCCTATTTCCATCAAAAGGGGTATTATGAATATGGAGATTGGTGATCATCCCATCTAGCAATTGCTCCATAAATGAACCTTCAAATGGTCTTTTCCTTAAAGAATGATCTTGCATATCGACTCAGTTCTTGTTGAAGCTTTTCTCTCTCTCTTTTTCTCCCTTCTTTTTTTTTGAGAGAGAGATTTTCTTTTCTTCGAGAGATTTTTTCGAGAGAGAGAATTTCGATTTGATGAAGTCCTTATGCATCCTTTCTGATGAATTTTCTTTCTAGCTCCCATTTGCGTCAAGTCACCTTGAACTTGTCTTGAGATGATTTCATTTGTTTATCACAAGAATGATCACCAATTGGGTTGAAATGAATTCACCGTTCAAATTGGGTATGCAAAGGGTATAATGTGTAGGGATATAGAAAGAAATGCTCTTCGTCATATCTAAGGCACTCGAGCTAACACAGAACTTGCATGCAATAAATATACTTGAAGATTGATGCAAGTGAAAGCAAAAAAATTCTAACCATTTTGAACTTTCTAAGAAATTACCCCAGTATGGGATTGTTCCTGACAGGGGTAAGAAATGAAACTCCGTTCAAAGGGGTTAAGCAAATGATAACCTGTAGTATTTAGATAGAGGAAATGAATGTCTCTCATCATTTTGGTCGTCATACTTTTCGTGAGATAATCCTTTATCTTGTCAGCACGGAATTTTCACTCAACTCGCACTAGGGATTATTATTCAGGACGTGTATGGAAATGTCTTGCCTTTCGTCGTCTTGAAGTCTCTCATGCAATATGATCGTTTCATTAGGACAGAAACAGATTGCCAAATCAAAAGCCTTCCTCAAACAAAGCTTAGTAACATCAATTGATTCATAAAATTCAACTTGATACTTGATAGAAACAAAGTCAGAATAAGTACAAATCAAGTGTAATATTTCTTCACAGAATCAGAATTAACTGGACTGAAAAAAACACGACCATCCATCTCGGCTAAAATCAAAGCACCTCCTGGAAAGACTTTCTTCACAATGTACGAGCCGTCATAGTTTGGGGCAAATTTTCCTTCTGCAAGAGGAACTATCGGCAATAACTTTCGCAGGATAAGGTCACCTACCTGAAAATGTTGAGGCTTGACTTTCTTGTTGAAAGATTTAGTAACTCGTTGTTGGTAGCACTGGCCATGACATAGAGCTCTAAGCCTTCTCTCATCAATCATGTTCAACTGGTCCAATATCTGTTGGATCCAATCTGCTTCTGACAATTGTACATGTGAAAGAATACGTAACGAAGGAATTTCAACCTCAACAGGTAGCATTGCTTCCATACCGTACACAAGAGAATATGAAGTTGCCCCTGTAGATGTCCGGATAGAAGTCCGATATGCCATAAGTGCAAAAGGTAATCTCTCATGCCAATCACGATGGTTTTCGGCTGTTTTAGCCAAAATCTTCTTGATATTCTTGTTGGCTGCTTCGACCGCTCCGTTCATCTGCGGACGATATGGAGAGGAATTCAGATGCTTGATCTTGAATTCTTTGAACAGTTCATCCACCAATTTGTTATTCAGATTCGACCCATTGTCAGTAATTATAGCCTTAGGTGCACCATATCGAGCAATGATGTCCTGACGAATGAACTTCACCACAACTCGGGCCGTCACTGTCGTATAAGACATGGCTTCGATCCACTTCGAAAAGTAATCGATAGTGACCAAGATAAACCGATGCCCATTCGACGCTTTAGGATTAATTGGGCCAATCATATCAATGCCCCACATAGAAAATGACCATGGTTCAGACATTTGATGCAATTCATTCGGAGGAGTTTTAATCTTGTCACCATAGATCTGACATTTGTGACAACTTCGGATATGCTGAATGTAATCACTCTCTAAAGTGAGCTAGTAATAACCCATCCTCATTATCTTCCTTGCTAGCATATGACCATTCATGTGCGGACCACATACTCCCTCATGTACTTCTAGCATTAAATGAACAGCCTCGGTTGAATCAACACACCTTAATAAAACCGAATCATAGGACCGTTTGTATAGGCATTCTCCGCTCAAGAAGAACTTCGACGCCATTCTCTTGATATACTTTTGGTTAGAGGCGGTACTTTTCTCAGGAAACTCCTGTGTTTGAAGATACGCCTTGATATCATGATATCACGGCTTGCCGTCAGGTTCTTCTGTCATGGCCATGCAATAAGCCAGTTTCTGCAAGACCTCTATCTTCAAAGGTTCAACTTCCAAACCATTTGTTACTCGTAGCATTGCCGATAACGTAGCCAGAGCGTCAGCAAAACTGTTTTGAGTCCTTGGCAAGTATTCAAACTCTTCCACCAACTCCTCCAAATAGATGTGATAGGGTTGTAACTTAGCATCTCTAGTTTGCCATTTGCCAACGGTCTGAAGAATAATGAGGGCTGAATCCCCGAACACCTTAAGTCGAGCTACTCCTATTTCGATTGTAGCTTGTAACCCGAGGATGCATGCTTCATATTCAGCGATATTGTTCGTGTAGGGAAATATCAGTTTCGCTGCGACCGGATAATGTTGTCCGCCTGGGGATATTAAGACTGCCCCGATACCTGACCATGACAAGTTTACGGCCCCATCAAAGTACATGGTCCATACATACTCATCAATTGGCATGATTCTATCCTCTAGCGGATCCAAATCCTCATTTTTCCCAGGATTTTCGGCCAAGACATCAGGAATTACTCGTCCTTTGACTGATTTCTGAGACATGAATTGAACATTAAATTCTGAGATGAGAATATGCCATTTTGCCAGTTTTCCAACCAAAGCGGGTTGATTGAGCAAGTATTTGATTGGATCACACTCTGTTACAAGCAATATCTGATAGTGCAAAGTGTATTGCCTTAATCTGTGTAGCATCCAGACCAGTGCTGCGCACGTTCTTTCTGCCTCGGAATAGTTCATCTCAGAGGCGGTGAACTTCTTACTCAAATAATAAATCGCACGTTCTTTTCCATCCTCTTCACCTTTCTGAGCAAACATGGCACCTAAGGACTCACTGTGGATTATGAGGTACAGGATCAGAGGTTGCCCCGGCGTTGGTGGAACAAGCACCGGCGGATTCATCAAGTAGTGCTTAATCTTGTCGAATGCCAGTTCATACTCTTGATCCCATCTAACCAACGCATTCTTCTTGAGGAGTTTAAAGAAAGGCTTCGCTGTCTCAGATAGCTGAGAAATAAATCTGGCTATATAGTTTAGCCTACCCATTAAGCTACGAACTTCCTTTACCGAAGAGGGAGATTTTATTTCACAAATGGCTTCACTTTCGACGGGTCAATCTCAATCCCTTTGTTGCTAACAATGAATCCAAGTAATTTGCTAGAGACTGCCCCGAACACACATTTTGCCGGATTGAGGCGTAATTTGAACTTGCGTAGCCTGTCAAATAATTTCGTCAAGGTTTCTATGTGATTTTCTCCACGCCGAGTCTTTGCAATCATATCGTCAACATAGACCTCGATCTCATTATGCATCATGTCATGGAACAACGTGACTATTGCCCGCTGGTAAGTTACCCCAGCATTTTTGAGATCGAAGGGCATCACCTTGTAATGAAATGTCCCCTATGGAGTGGTAAATGCCGTTTTCAACTTATCATCCTTGTTCATCAAGATCTGGTTATAACCTGAGAAACCATCCATGAAGGAGAATAATTCGAACCCAGCTGTGCTGTCCACAAGCACATCAATGTGCGGAAGTGGAAAATCATCTTTAGGACTAGCTTTATTCAGATCTCGGTAGTCGATACATACTCGAACCCGACCGTCTTTCTTCAACACTGGGACTACATTAGCGACCCACTCTGAGTATTAGGTAGTCTCAATAAATTCCACGTCAAGAAGCTTCATGACCTCTTCTTTGATCTTCTTTGCCAGTTCTGGCTTAGCTCTTTGCGGCATTTGCTTCACAGGCTCAACTGAAGGATTAGTTGGTAGACAATGTTCGACGATCGATCGATCAAGACCCGGCATGTCAGCATAAGACCAGGCAAAGATGTCTTGATAATCCTTCAACAACTGGGTCAAGCATTTGGCCACATCTTGAGGAAGACATGCCCCAATCTTCACCTCTCTAGGATTCTCCGTGTTGCCAGAGGATAATGCCTTGTCCTTCACCATCTTGAGAATGTGTTTGCGAATTCCCGGAATGAAGATGCTCTTGTTCCTGAAGAGAGAGTTGTTCCTCTCAATCCATATGATGTGGCATAGAGCACCGAAGGAGAACCTAGCAAGTCGGTGGGCGAAGGAGGAGCCTCCACAAACTTTGCCGGCCCACAGAATAAGATCTGGCCACGGTCGGTTGCGCCATGGCAGATTGCTTTTGGTTGCCCAAAAGGAGGCCAGTCTGCTGGTAGCGGAGCATTCAAAGAAGAGATGGTTGATGGAATCTGGAGTAGTGTGGCAGAAAGCACATAGTCCCGATTCGATCCAACGGTTTTGCATAAGAAAAATCTGAGTAGGTAGACGTTTTAATGTCACAATCCATAATAAGAAGGAGTGTCGGGGTGCCAAATGTGAGTCCCATATGAAGGAATGCCAAGGTGCTGGATGGCCTTTCTTCCTTATTTGATTCCAGGTCTGGGCCACCGAGAAAGGTTCAGTCGGGTTAGGGGACCAGGTGAAGCTATCCGGAGTATCATCTTCAAAGCTTGGAAGAACTTCCATCCAATCCAAGATAGAGTGTAAAGTTGCTGAAGGTTGCCATGTAGAAAGGAAGAAATCCCGAACCGAAATGTCCCGCGGGATCCTTGATTGGTATATATCCATGTTGCTGAAGAGAAGAAAAAGGGGGCCTCTTGTGTGCCACCAATCAAACCAAAATGAGATCGTCCGGCCATTGCCAATCTTCCACCGGAAAAGGGTCTGGGCTAAGATCCTCAAATCAAGAATCTTCTTCCAAGTCCATGAGCAGAAGGTGGGTTTGGATACGACCCAGAAGTTTTTCTTCTTTAAAAAGTTTGAATGTATCCATTTGCACCACATAGATTCCTTGTCGGTGAAAAGGATCCATATGTGCTTTAGAGTCATGGCCCTATTATATTCAGTAAGTCTACATATCCCGAGGCCACCTTCTTCCTTTGGGAGACAAACTGCATTCCAAGATACCCTAGCACCTCCCGTACCTAAGCCAGGACCTTTCCAAAGGAATCGTCGAAGAATAGCCTCGATGCTATTCAAGACCGACTTGGGGAGGGAGAAAATCGTGGCCCAGTAAACTTGGATGGAATGCAAAACTGATTGGATAAGTTGTACACGTCCGGCAAAAGATAGGAATCTTTGGGTCCAACTACGGGCACGCTCCGTAATGGATTCAATCAAGATTTTGCAATCCTCTTTGCGAAGCCTAGAGGAGATAATAGGCACCCCCAAGTATCGAAAGGGCAAGGACCCTTGTTGAAAACCGATGCATTGAAGAAGGGCACTATGAAGTTCGGGGTTTCCTCCGGAGAGGTACATATTGCTCTTGTTGAGATTTGGTCTTAGGCCAGACCAGTTTGAGAACAAGTCAAGGGATTCTTTAATGATCTCTATCGATCTCATGTGCCCTTGCGAAAATAAAAGAACATCATCAGCGAAGAACATATGAGATATGCGTGGTTTCTTGCATCGCCAAAACCACTGGAAGTCGGAGTTTTCAGTTTTGGATTTGAGAATAACTGAGAAGATTTCCATAGCTAGGATGAAAAGGTATGGCGATAGGGGATCGCCCTGTCGTATCCCTCGGCTACTAGTAAAAAAGCCATGTAATTCTCCGTTAATGGAGACCGAGAATTTAGCAGTCGAGATGCAAGTCATAATCAGCTTAATGAAGAGATTTGGAAATTTGAAGGCCATAAGAACCCTTTCAATAAAGCTCCAGTCAATCGTGTCGAAGGCTTTATGGAAATCCACCTTAATGGCGCATTTGGGAAGATAAGCTTCATGGTGAAAGTCCGCAAAAAGTTCTTGTGCAACCATTATGTTGTCACTGATTCTGCGGCCTTTGACGAAAGCTGTTTGGGAAGGTCCAATCAGCGTCGGTATAACCTTTGCAATGCGCCTAGCAAGGATTTTTGAGATGCATTTATATAGGGTGTTGCAGCATGCGATTGGTCGGAAGTCGCTCATGGCCGATGCATTAGGTGATTTCGGCACCAGCGTCAATATGGTGTTATTAATCTCTTTAAGCAATTGACCGGTTTCAAAGAAGTCCTTCACAGCCATCAAAATGGATGGGCCTACAACCCCCCAAGTGTGTTTGAAGAACTCAACGTTGTAACCATCGGGGCCAGGAGCTTTGTCCTTAGCGAGCGAGAAGAGATTGGATTTGATTTCGTCCTCAGTGATCGGCTGAGTTAGGGAAGTCCTCTGGTTTTCGTCTAAGACATGTCCAAGAAGAGATTCCAACTCCGAAACAGTAGGTTGGGCCGGTACTGGATCTCCATTTAATAAACTCTGAAAGTGACTGACGATATGGTTGCTGACTTCCTGAGGTTCATTGAGTAGCACACCATCCTCTGTTGTAACAGTTAAGATTTGATTGTGGAGTCTCCTCTTATTAACGAAGTGGTGAAAATATTTGGTGTTCATGTCACCTTCCTTGAGCCAACGAACTCTAGACTTCTGTCGAAAGAAGGATTCTTCTTGAGATCTCAAGTCAGAGAAGGTCCGCAAGAGTGTAACTTCACTTGTAACAAGGCTTTGATCAAAAGGATTTGCCTCCAAGGCTGTTTGAACAGCATAAAGATTCAGTCTAGCCTGCTCTGTCCTGATGGAAATGTCTGAGTAGGAAGACCTATTCATAAGCTTCAACTTGAACTTAAGAGCCTTAAGCTTACAGTAAACTATATACATAGGATTACCATTGAAGTGAGTATCCCAAGTTTGGGTAACTATCTCCATGAATGCAGGATGGGAAGTCCAAAAGTTAAAAAACTTGAATGGCTTGTTAGAGGAACTAGGTTGTACAATCTTGATCACCATGGGGGAGTGTCGCGACCTAAAAATTTCTTTCTCAGGCTAATGAATTATTAGGACTAAACCTAACTCGAGCCCTCCCAAGCCCTACCAATTCGCAACTTTGGATTTAAGTTTTTAACATGCAAATATTTTCATGCTCGGAGTCGCCACTAATCTATTTGTGGTAGGTCGATTAGAAACCTAAATAAAACATAGGGAGATATGTTTTATTCCTACGAACCAGAGATTCTAAGCCCGGGGACTTGATTACGCTAGATCTAGTCTAACGCCCTTTCGGTACCTTTTCTTTTCAAAAAAAATATTATGGCAAGCAATTTGGATCCATTTTAACTTAGTCACTAACATGTGAGGTGTTCATGCGGGTACGCAAACCACCAATTTAACACCCAATAATCAAAGCATTAAATAAATTGCAAGATTGGGAGAATTACTTACCTCGAAGCAACGTAAGCATCTGCATGGTTAGCTAGAAAATCACATCAACCATCCTAATATGATTTCTAATTAACAAGCCGTTCACTCAGTATTTTTGGATTTTCGCTTATTTAAATGAAAGCTAACCTATATGCAATGACGTGCAAAAATGACATGCAAATAATGCAACCTAGCATGCAAACTATATGTCATACGACGACGTGCCTAATTCTAATGACGGGCAAATGATTTATTTTTGGTATTTTCTGATGAAATTCGGAATAAAAATATGCCTAAATTAATATGCAACCTATGATGACTTAACATATCCTAACATGACTTATTTTTGGGATTTTTGTGAAAATTCGAAATAATAAATTACTTAAATTAAGAATGCAATCTATCCTAATCCACCATAAAACAATTCATTCTTTTTTGGGATTTTCATGAAAATTCGGAATAAAAAATAACCTAAATAATCTATTAAGATTAGAATATTACTTAATTTAAACTAGGAAATAGATTATCTCAAGTCCTAATTTAAGTTAAATAATCACTCTATCGTCTAGATGTATTTAGGATTTCTAAACATGCAAAGCTCGAATTCAAATCCTAACTGATATTTTTTTGAATTTTCTTTTTTTATTTAAAAAGGAAAAATAATTTAAACAGAGATAGCATCAACATTTAAAACAACCACGCGATCCACAAAATTCGTTTCAAACTCGGATTAGGCACAAAAATCGAACTATCAGTCATATCTATAGGGTTACAGATATTGACGGAAAGTCGATCGTTCAAATTTGGAAAGCAGATAAAAATCATTATCGTATCCAAGTGATTATGGATAGGATAATGGTTTTCCGTATCGCCACGTATCTACCTTAGGGATAAGGTCGGATAGTTGTCCAGATACGTTGCTAAATTAGGAAAGTTTCCTAATTTTGAATATTTTAAAAATATTGCAGATATCAGATAATCGTCCTAATATATCTAATATTCCGCACGATATTCACGCAATATTCAAACATCCAAATTAGTAAATTAGATATTCTGAAAAATATCGGATAATGTTTAATTACCTAATTTGCAGATAATTTCCAAATTCGAACTTGCGGATCAGGATGAACGACGAACGGCGGATCGGCGGCGCGGTGTCGGGGACGGCGGCGACGATGGCGCACGTCGGGGGAAACTGCAGCAGCGGCGTCAGCGTGCGACGGCTCCGGCGGCAGCAGCACACAGCAACCGAGGGCAGCAGCGGCGGCGGTGGCGCACGGCGTAATGCACGGCAGCAGCGGCGTCGACGGGAAGCAGCTGCGGCAGGCGGTGTGGAGCGGCAGCAGCGGCGTGGAGCGGCAGCAGCAGCAGCAGCACACGGCAGCAGCGGTGTCGGCGGGAAGCAGCGGCAGACACAGCGTCAGCGCGGGAAGCAGCGGCAGGCACGGCGTCGGCGTGAGGCAGCAGCGGCAGCGTCGTGGGAAGCGGCGGCAGCAGCGACGTCGGCGTTGAGGCAGCAGCGACAAGCAGCAGCGGCGGCGTCGGCGTGAGGAGGAAGCAGCAACAGCAACGTCGCACGGCAGCAGCAGCGCCGGCGGGAGGAGCAGCGGCAGGCGCGGCGGCGGCAGGCGCGGCGGCGGCGGTGCAACGGCGGGGCACGGCGTGCGGCGGCGCGAAGGGCGCGGTTCTGGCCGTGTCGGGGGTGCTCCGGCCGGTCTCCTTCTCTCTCTCTTTCTCACTCTCACATTCTGAAAATTCTGATCTGAAATTTTGTGTCCCCCCCATAATCTTGACCTAATAATGTATATATAGTATTAATCTAGGTCAATTAGATGGGCTTTCCAGTCCTAATGGGCTTAGGCTTGGGCTTTAATTTAAATGGGCTGAATTAATTAATAAGAATGGGCTGAATTAATTAATGACAATGGGCTGAATTAAGTTCAAATTAAAACAACCGAGCCCGTTTGACTTGTAATTCCCGGCCCTTGCATTACAAGCGAGCCGAGTCCCATTCAATGAAATTTAAGCTCGTTCGTCACCGCCAGTCCGATGCAAAATGCAATTAAAAATGAATTTAAACTATATATTATGCAATTTAAATATTTTTTGTTTAGGGGTTAAAAATTTAATCCCTAATTTTCTATGCAAATTATACTAAATGGTCGCTAAAATTTAGGTGTCAACAGCTGCCCCTCTTTGAAGGTGAGCTCATAGAGGTTGCATTCAAAGACTAAATGATACCTAAATTTCAACCATGCAAATGCAATGAATGTTGTTTTTGTCGGGATTATAAGTCCCATTTTACAATGCATTAAGAAATGATGCATGCTGACATGAGTAGAAAACATACCTGGAATTACTTACCTGATAGGAGCGAGATAATGCAATTCGAGGCACAACTCTAATTTTGCATGTTGTTTGGCAAATGTATGGGCTCAGTCCCCATCAGTATTGCCTGATATACGTTGATAAACTTCGGTGATCTGCAGTCAAGTCAAAACACACGAAGAAAGCTCGACGTACCCAATCATCATTTGGATTCGTGAGAATAGTTCCGATCCTTACGAACTACCTATACATCTCTCTAGGTGTTTGCAAAGATTTGGTTGCTTCACTTATACCTGTTCATAAGTGAATTGCGGGGGAAACTTTTGATATCAAGAGGATATTCCGACCTTTACATATACCTGCTCATATGCAAAGATTTGGCCGCCTCACTTATACCTGCTCATAAGTGAACTGCGGGGGAACACCTGGGGTTGAGAGAATATTCCGACCCTTACATATACCTGCTCATATGCAAAGATTTGGCCGCTTCACCTATACCTGCTCATAGGTGAGTAGCGGGGGAACATCTGGGGTTGAGAGAATATTCCGACCTTTACATATACCTGCTCATATGCAAAGATTTGGCCGCTTCACCTATACCTGCTCATAGGCGAGTAGCGGGGGAACATCCGAGATAATGAGAGAATATTCCGACCTTTACATATACCTGTTCATATGCAAAGATTTGGCCGTCATGCCTATACCTGCTCATAGTCATGTAACGGGGGAATCTTCTCGAGATTGTATGAAAGTCTGTGATTTGATGAGCAAAAAGGGCTAGCCCAAGTGTTCAAGAGTTCCTTGACAAAGTACCTGGATATCATCAGAAGTACCTGAAAAGGTTTGATCAATAGACACCTGAACACAATCAAAGGCATCTAGAGATCGCAAAAATGATCAAATGTGGGACCTGACAATTGCTTGAACAGGTTAGGGATACCTAGATAGTCATAGATATCCTAGGAATAGAGATATACTTACCTGGTGACATCTCCAACTCTGAAGGTGTGTCTCCTGTTAGACACGATTTTAAGTAACATGTAATATGCATTCGCACACTGTCAAGAATACATATACACATGCACTATGATTTCAACTGATTTTCATGCACGATGATTTTGTCAAATCAGCATTACAAACTTCGCTGGGGAAAAATCATGACAAGACAATCCGGACTCACAAGTAGATATCTTGAAAATGTCGAATGAGGGACTTTTGGTTCGAAAGGGCTTTCACTCACTCTCGTCGAGAAGTGGTTAATTTATGAAAATCACTCTATCTCACCATCATCATGTCGACAAAGGCCCGAGTATTCTCGCAAACGGTACGACTTTACCAATCCGAGAGGTCTTTGTTAGGACCGTAACATGGGTTTGATCAATGGCTTAGCAAAAGAGACTCTTCGAGTCGAGGCTACCGAAAGAAAATACTCTGTAATTGTCTCCGGGTTTACAAGTCAAGAACCTACAAAATGAGAGAGAAATGGACTTGCTCGCACTTCTTCGAGCTAAGCTTATAAACATCAGAAACTCTACGTTAGTTCAAGTGCCCTAATCTGAAGAGACTTTGCAAGGGACGTAACGCAGGCTAGGCTCATGGGTTGAGAAATGAATGGATCATTAGGCTCAAAATGTGTATTATTGGGGTGAGAGTTGGTGATCATCTCGGCATTATCACCGGTTTTCTTCTTCACCAGGGATTGTCTTCTCGGTAAATGTTCCATTGTCTTCGAGAATTCATCACTTGACTACTCAAGACTCTGGATATTTTTGTGACTTTGACACATCTCAACATTTTCTAATCCAAAGTCGTCACTTTTTCTCCATTTTTCTTCTTCTTCTTTTCTTTTCTTTCACGGGCATTGGCCTTGCTTTTACCAGGCACACTGCTTTTTCATGCCCTCTAGTTTTTTTTTTGACACACACTGTCTACAATGCATACATTGGCCAGTCACACTTTGGCTTGTTTTGACTAAATGACTAACATTTGGACTTTCAGGGTCTTCGTCTTTTATCGGCGCTTCGAATATGCTGCTTGAACAATGATGACTTTTGCCTTGCCCCAGTGTGGGGGATAATCACCAACTGGGTTTAAGAAATGAATTTGCAGGCTCAATTGGGCTTAACAAAGGATAAAATGTGTATAGGATAGAGAAAGAAATGCTCTCCGTCATCCTAAGGCACTTGAATTTCACGTGAATTCATCTGAAAAAGCAACACTCGAAGATTGATGCAAGTGAGAGCATGAAAATTTCTACTCATTTTTCACCTTATGACGCTGACTTACCTCCAGTTTGCCCCGATGTGGGGTGGTTCTTGACAGGGGTAATTTGAATGAATTTCTCCAAGTGTTTAGGCTCAAAGTGGCGAAACAATGGATAACCTGTAGTGTTTGGGATAGAGAAATGAACCGCCTCTCATCATTTCAGTTGCCGTACCTTTTGCGAGATAACCCTTTACCTTGCAGACATGGAATTTTTCCACTCAACTCACTGGGGATTAGTGCATGGGACTGTGTATAGGATATGGCTTGCCTTTCATCATCTCGATGTACCCCATTCAACACATTCAATTCATTCCACATGAGTTATCATATTGTCCCCCTTTGAGGTCAATGATACAGGTTGACAAATAACCATGCAGAAATTAAAGCCAATGCAAACATCTTAACTTGAAATTGATTGAAACCATTTATTCATAAATGCAATGTTTGCAATTCAGAGTATAAAACCAAACTTTTGAAAACTTTTGCTGCAAAATGTTAAATTCCATCATGGATAGTAGATCTTCACAGCATCAGAATTAACAAGAGTGGAGAACTCACGACCATCTATTTCTGCGAGGATCAGGGCACCTCCAGGAAGCACCTTTTTAACCACATACGGACCAATGTAGTTTGGGGCAAATTTTCCTCCAGGAACAGGAAAGACTGGCAGTACCTTCCTTAGGACTAGATCATTTACCTCGAAGTGTCTTGGACGCACCTTTTGATTGAAGGATCTAGCTATCCTCTGCTGATAGGTTTGACCGTGGCAAATGGCTTTCAATCGCTTTTCATCAATTAGGTTCAACTGCTCATGCCTTTGTCGCATCCATTCTGCCTCGGACAACTCCACTTGAGACAAGACTCGCAAGGAAGGGATCTCTACTTCGACGGGTAGGACTGCTTCCATGCCATACACCAAGGAAAAAGGGGTTGCTCCGACAGAGGTTCGAATCGAAGTTCGATACGCCATTAGTGCAAATGGCAATCTTTCATGCCAGTCACGATAGTTTTCAGCCGTTTTGGCCAAAATCTTCTTGATGTTCTTGTTAGCAGCTTCAACTGCTCCATTCATCTGTGGACGATAGGGAGATGAATTCAGGTGCCGGATTTTGAACTCGTTGAACAACTGATCAATGAACTTGTTGTTCAAATTTGTCCCATTGTCAGTGACGATAGCCTCAGGGACACTATAACGAGCAACTATGTCTCGCCTGATGAATTTTACAACATTCCTTGCGGTGACGTTTGCATAAGATGACGCCTCAATCCACTTAGAGAAATAGTCAATCGCGACCAAGATAAATCGGTGTCCATTTGACGCCTTGGGATTAATCGGGCCAATCACATCGATGCCCCACATTGAAAAAGGCCATGGCTCAGACTGCTGATGTAATTCCATCGGGGGAACATTTATTTTATCCCCATGAACCTGACAACGATGACATCTTCGAACATGTTGGATGCAGTCACTCTCAAGACTGAGCCAATAATAACCCAACCTCATAATCTTCTTAGCTAACATGTGGCCATTCATGTGTAGACCACATATCCCTTCGTGTACTTCTTGCATGATTCTGGTAGCTTCAGCCGCATCCACACACCTTAATAGGATCGAATCATACGATCTTTTGTACAGCTTTTCACCACTAACAAAGAATTTTGAAGCCATTTTCATTATGTACTTCCTGTCAGCCGGGGTGCTTCCCTCAGGAAATTCTTGTTTCTGGATGTAACTCATGATATCGTAATACCATGGCCTTTCATCAGGTTCTCCGGTCACAACCATACAGTAGGCTGGTTTTGTCAAGACTTCAATCTTCAAGGGTTCTACCTCCAACCCATCAATCACTTGCAACATGGATGATAACGTAGCTAGCGCATCAGCAAACTGATTATGAGACCTCGATAAGTACTCAAAGGAGATATTTTCGAATTCCTCTATGATTTCTTCGAGGTATTCATGGTACGGCACTAGTTTGGTGTCTCTCGTCTTCCACTCTCCCACAGTTTGGAGAATAATCAAAGCAGAATCACCAAACACTTTCAACTTGGTTATCCCCATTTCTACTGCGGCTTGGAGTCCGAGAATGCAAGCCTCGTACTCGGCTATGTTGTTGGTACAGGGGAACACCAACTTTGCTGCTACTGGATAATGTTGCCCATCTGGGGATATTAAAACTGCCCCAGTGCCGGAACCGGCCAAGTTTACAGCTCCATCGAAAAACATGGTCCATGTGTCTTCCTTTATTACCAAAATACGATCTTCTGGAGAATATCTATCATCATCCGAGACTCCAGGATTTTCAGCTAACACATCAGCAATTACTCGACCTTTAACTGACTTCTATGGCTTTATCTGGATATCAAACTCTGAAATTAAAATCTGCCACTTGGCTAACTTCCCTACCAAAGCTGGCTGATCAAGTAAATACTTGATGGGATCGTTCTCAGTCACAAGCAAAGTCTGGTGATGCAGTGTATATTGTCGCAGCCTATGGAGCACCCATACTAGCGCAGTGCAAGTCTTCTCGGCTTCAGAATAATTCAACTCCGAGACGGTGAACTTCTTGCTTAGGTAATAAATGGCTCGCTCTTTTCCATCTTCAGGACTTTTCTGGGCTAGCATCGCACCTAAAGACTCACTATGAATTGTGAGGTAAAGGATCAAAGGCTAGCCCGGCATTGGTGGGACTAGCACTGGTGGTTTCATCAGGTATTGCTTTAGTTCGTTAAACGCTTCTCGACAATCATCGTCCCATTCCACTTGAGCATTCTTCTTTAGAAGTTTGAAGAATGGCTTAGCAGTTGCTGAGAGCTGAGAAATAAAACGGGCTATGTAGTTCAATCTACCCAGGAGGCTCCGTACTTCTTTTACGGTCGACGGGGGTTGTAACTCACATATAACCTTCACTTTGGAGGGGTCAATTTCAATGCCTTTACTGCTTACTATGAACCCAAGTAATTTACCCGAGGTTGCTCCAAATACACACTTTGCTGGATTGAGACGGAGCTTAAACTCACGGAGTCTCTCGAATAATTTCTTCAAAGTATCGACGTGACTCTTCCCAGGTCGAGACTTGGCGATCATGTCATCGACATAAACCTCAATTTCCTTATGCATCATATCATGGAAGAGCGTCACCATTGCCCGTTGATATGTTGCCCCGGCATTTTTAAGGCCGAAGGGCATGACCTTATAGTGGAATGTCCCCCAAGGAGTGATGAACGCCGTTTTCTCCTTATCATCGTCCTTCATTTTTATCTGATTATAACCTGAAAAACCATCCATGAAGGAAAACAGCTCGAACCCAGCAGTACTGTCCACCAAAACGTCTATATGTGGCAATGGGAAATCGTCTTTAGGGCTAGCCTTGTTTAAATCACGATAGTCGATGCAAACCCGAACTCGACCATCTTTCTTCATGACTGGCACAATATTAGCCACCTAGCTGGGGTATTGGGTGACTTCGATGAATCCCACTTTCAAGAGCTTCATGACCTCCTCCTCTATTTTCTTGGAAAGTTCAGGCTTAGTCCTTCGCAGCTTCTGTTTCTTGGGCGGCATGTCCGGATTAGTAGGTAGACTATGCTCCACGATAGAAGGGTCTAGACCCGGCATATCGACATACGACCAGGCAAAGATATCCTGGTAATCCTTCAGCAGTTGGACCAGGCGTTTCGCTTCTCCTTCGGGAAGGGTTGCCCCTATCTTCACCTTTTTGGGTTCTCCAGAATCACTCAAGTTGATGGTGATAGTTTGGTCTACCGTTAGGACTTTAGGTCTTTCATGATGCTCTAAATCACGCTGGAGGTCCGAGGAATCTTCGAGTTCATTGGTGTCATCGAGATCAGGCTCGGTGGCACATAATTCATTAGATTGGACCGTCCCATACCCTTACGTATCACAAAATTGCCCCTGAAACATAAAGTAGGGGGTTCAGTAGGACAAACAGGGCTAAACAGTGTATTTTTATTTCTTTTGATAATTTTATTTATTTTGAAATTCTTTTCCAAAAGGTTTTAACACGAGGAAGCATGAAGAAGCCCAGGCCTCAGAATTCTCCTTGGACTATATTTTCTTTTATCAGTTGGATATCATCACCGGGCTGGTTTGATGTACCTCAACATGCCCTCAAAACGAAAATAACTTGTAATTTCATTGATTATCACCAAATGAATTACATTTATTGGAATGAAAATTGCAACAATCAAATCCTAGAAATGAAAAGTACTAAAAAGTAGCTCCCGAGACGGGGCAAGTCCTAAAAAGCAGTAAAAATTCCCGCGTAGGGGAGTGTGCGAAAAAGGTAAATGTGTTACTCTTGCGGGCCAATGCCCATTCCCTTCAACGGTCCTTCCTCGATGGCTCCAATTAAGAAATTATCGAACAGGGCAGTGATTCCCTCCATTGCATCATCAGAATCTTCTGTCACTAGAGGTGTTGAATCATCCATACCTCCCCATCCATCCGGGACAATGTCACGGGGGTCAACATAAAAGCTCGGGGGCGCCGAGTATTTAACATAATAATCGAACTTGCCGCTTGGTTGCCCCAGAGTGTCGATCACTTCCTTCTCTTCATGCATCATTCTTGCAGGGCCTGGGAATGTGGTGCGGAGGTGTGGAAGCAACCTACCACGCCCACGTTCTTCAACATTCGGCTCTTCTTCGGATTGCGATCTGTTCTGTCCATTTCCCCGACTTCGACCTCGAACGCGTCCACGTCCACGTCTACGTGCCCCATTATTTGACTCACTTGACCCTAGGTATCCCAACCCAGTAATGCGGGGCCTCTGAGAAACTTCCACCGGTTGGCGGATACCTTGACCATTTCTACCAAGGCCTTCACCCGGAGTAAAGCCATGAGAGACCATTACCCTTCCAACCATGACTGCAGCATTTGACACCTCGGGAATAGGCGGTGATGATCCTCTAGACGCATGTATGGTTGATACGAGCTCGAGCGACTGATAGCTCGATTCTATTTTGCAATCAGGCTCAACATAGGGGATAGCCGTTGCGTGGTAGATTGGGTGCTCTTCTTCACCGTGAACTGTGATTAACTTTCTCTCCACGACGAACTTCACCATCTGATGTAGACTGGATGGCACAGCTCCGGCAGTATGAATCCATGGACGACCCAACAGAAAATTGAATGCAGTGGGAATGTCCATAACTTGAAATAGGACATTGAACATTGTTGGTCCTATCTGTATGTCAAGGTAGATTTCTCCCATCACTTCTTTCTTCGTTCCGTCAAAGGCTCGTACGGAGGTTTTTGCAGAATTTATCCTAGAAGGATCTATCTTAAGGCGGTGTAAAGTCGCCAAAGGACAGATGTTCAAGGCTGATCCGTTGTCAATGAGTACCCGGGCAACATGTGAGGCCTTGTATTTGACGGAAATATAGAGTGCCTTGGTATGCCCCCTCCCTTCCAGAGGGAATTCTTCATCGGAAAAGGCTATGAGGTCCTTGAGGAGTATAGAACCCACAAATTCCTCTAATTTGTCATGATCGATCGTTTCTGGCACGTGGACTTCACTTAACACCTTCATTAAGGCTTTCTGATGTTTGACAGATGTCTGGAGTAGTTCAAGCAAAGAGATCTGCGCGGGCAGCTTGCGCAATTGTTCAACTACGTTGTATTCGCTAGCCTTAATCACAGCTAGAAATTCTTTGGCTTTTTCATCGGTAACGGGTTTTGCGGGTTGGGCATTAGCTTGGCCGTAGGAACGCTCAGATCTGGTAACTAAGTCGACATCGAGACTGTAGGACCAAGGAACCGCCTTATTATCACTGTACTCATACGGTTGAGGTATCTCGATCACTATCCCTTCATCAGTTGTAGGCGTGCTTACAATGATCTCCTCATTATCGGACGCGTCTTCAAGCGGAGGCATGTCTTCAAGCAGAGGGTCGCCCTCGTCGCTCCCGGTGTTCAACGAAGCAAACTCCTCCTCCCAATTAATAACCACTTCAGAGATAGTGAAAATGATGCCAGTGTGGTCAGCATAAACGATCATCCCAGCTTCTACCATCCTTGAGATTCTTTCTCTCATGATGGCAAGGGGAAGGTCTTCATTACTCGGGTAACAACCGGCTTTCACTAACTCACCGTAGACGTCAGTAGTATACACCTTAACATTCTTGATTCGACCAGCATCGAAGCTAAATATGGCATTCACATTGCCTGCGTGATCAGGGAGTGGGTTGCTCTGAACATTCGGCTTAGCAGGTTGAAATGAGAAGGCCTTCGTATCTAGGAGGTTTTGGACTCGGTGCTTGAGGGCATAGCAATCATCGGTTGAGTGTCCCAGCTCACCCATGTGATAATCACATTTCTTTGACGGGTTGAAGTTATAGAACCGCTCAGGATTGGGCCGCTTTGGCTCAGTAGTAAGCAAGCCTTTCTTCTGGAGCACTGTCAATACTTGAGACAACGATCCGGGGAGTGGGGTGAATTGCCTCCTGTTGTTTCTCCTCTGAAAAGGTTGACGACCCGAGTTTTGTTGCTGAGCTTCTACTACTTGGATTGTTGGGGCGGAGTTAGCATTCCGCCGGCTCGGCTGGTTATAAGCCATATTCACTTCAGCTGCCGGTTCTTTCTCTTTCCTCGCACCAAATCTTCTGGTCGAGGAGGACGGCTCGACAAACCATCCATCTTTCAGCCCTATTTCAATTTGTTCGCCCATGGGGATGAGTTGGTTGAAGTTGTCAGCCGGAATGGCAACCATCCGATTACGGTATTCGAACGGGAGAGTTTTCACGAACATCCTCTTTAACTCACTGTCTATGGATTCTGGGACAACCTGAGCAGCTAAATTCCTCCATCTGATAGCATAGTTTTTGAAGGACTCAGTCTTTTTCATCTGAGCACGTTCGAGATCATCACGGGTAGGAATGATGTCCGTTATGAATCTGTACTGCTTCAAGAATGCTTCACTGGCTTCTTTCCAAGTTTTGAGGCCATTTATCTTCTTCATGAGATACCAGCTCAAAGCAGGACCCGTCAAACTTGCTTGAAAGGCATGGATCATCAGGAGTTCGTTATCAACGTACGAAGTCATTTGTACGTGATAGAGCTGTAGGTGGGCTTTTGGACATGTGGTGCCACTGTACTTGTCGAAATTCGGCATTTTGAACTTCTTTGAGATTTTGATCTGTGAGTACAGGGACAGATTGATCGAAGGCCAATCCTGCGAACCTTCCAGCTGCTTCACTCTTTCTTCAAGTTTATTGACCCGTTCATCAGGTTTGTCCTTGTTGACGATGATCTGGACGGGGTCATCTTCTAAATCAGGAATATCGTTATCTCCGTCAACATCGACACTTTTTCTGATTTTCTGCTTTGGGACTGACGCTTCGAGGGGTGCCGAAACAGGAACCGACCGGAGAGCTTTGATCTCAGCGGACATTTGTTGCATTGCGATGACAAGTTGCTTGATCTGGTCTTCCACACCAACAACACGCTCTTGCAAGTCGGTTTGATCGGCCATTCTGGCTCTTGACCGCGTACGAATGGGCGATCGTGATCGGTCCGTAGCTACCTAATTTCGAAATGAAACAGGCATACATGAGTGTTAAGCAAAATCATACGCCAATCCATGACATTGGTCTAACCGCTTTGAATTGAAAGGACCCCTTTATTGAAATGGCAAAAATTTTTTACACCAATTAACGACTTGAAATTGAACTGAATATAAGGACAAATGACTCAATTCCTAAACAAATTCTAAAAACTGAAACTGAAATAAGAAAAGAACTTCGAGCTTTTTATTTAGCTTGATCTATAGACATATGGGAGGTGACTTCCTTCTTCAATTGCTCATAAGCTCGAGCTATCTTGGATGCCTTTTCTTCAGCTTCTTCGGCCTTCCTTTTGAGGCGATTGTTCTCTGAGCAATTGGCGGACTTGAGAGGCACCTTGGGTATCTTCGGGAGCAAATCGTGCGGGATTCTGTGTCGACGAATGTACTGGGTCGTCGCGAAATAGGACTTCTGCTCTCCCTTTAGTTCTCCTTCGAGCCGAGCTATCTTTAACACACGACACTTCCTCCACATCTTATTGAGCTGGGCTACGGTCGCTTCGTGATCTTTATCATCATCGGCGAAGTCGACTTGGAGGAGTTCTGGTTGTAACGCTAGAGGGAGCCCTTGGAGAATCTGATACTGACGAGACACTTTGGCGGGGTAGTATTCAATTGCTCCGGTGAAACTCAATAGTGGAACCGGCCCAATACCATTACATGTAAGCCGAGCTTCCTCGACTTTGAACCAGTTAGCATGCCATTGGAAACCTTGGGGTCTAGCGTTTTTCATGAAAATGATCCATTCAAAGTAATGATAATCGGGCGCACTCCTTTGTTTTTCTTTATACCTCAAGACGGGATGGCTAGAATCACTAAGCTCGGATATTGTGAGTAAATCGCCGCACCCTTTTATATGAGACAAAAACCAGATTTGCAAAAGTTCGAGGGAGGCATGAAAGGTTTTGTCAACATGTTGCTTAAATTTAGTGAGGGAAATAAAAGTTTCGGCTAAAATGATGTTGATAAAATTCTTTTCAAGACAGACCTGTTGGACCAACCATGCAATTGACGGATTACATGCATTCTTACAGTAAGGAAAAATCACGAATCCAAAAAATGTTAGCAAAAAGATTCTGCCTTTTTGAAAAGATGTGGCTTTTTCAAAACACTGACTCAGGAATGAAAAAGGACAAGTGCCGCGATTTGCTTTTAAAACTTTTCTCAATTCATCATTTCCGACGTTAAAAAATTCAGCCAACATTAAAGTAGAATCAATTCCCAAAGGTGGTGTGACTAACTCCGACTCCAATGGTTTTCCAATGAGCACGCTATATTCTTCCAACGTCGGGGTGAGCTCGTGCTTACCGAATATAAAGGTAGAGGTCTCGGGACACCAGAAGTGCGCTAATGCTCGAACGAGGCCGGTACAGACTTTGACCTCCAGTAGAGGGAGCAGCCTCCCGATGTGACCTTCAATTAGCTTGCGGTTAGTCGGACTGAGTAGATTCCACCAGGCACGGAGCTCGTCCTTAGGAGCATCAAGAATCCGGATGTCTGCCCCTCCCATAGTGTATAGACCAAGACTCACGACCGACCTAATGTCATGGACCGACCAAAGAAAAAGACGAAACATAAATAAAAATGAATTTAAACTATATATTATGCAATTTAAATATTTTTTGTTTAGGGGTTAAAAATTTAATCCCTAATTTTCTATGCAAATTATACTAAATGGTCGCTAAAATTTAGGTGTCAACAGGGAGTGATCAGATATTCCAGGCGAAAGAAAATTTGCTTCAGAGAATGAGAATTGTTGAAGCCATCAGTCATTGATAAGCACCCGATCGATTTTTCGCATTTTCCTATTAACTCCGGATGAATGCGTCCATGTGTATCGACAACCTACATATCGAAGGTCCTCCAAGCCCGCTCGGTTGAGGCCTTCTCTACACTCATCAAAGGATGGGATCCAAGGTGTTGAGCTGCCCACCCTATCTTCCGGATCTCTAATTGCATTGAAGTCCCCAGCAACGATCCAAGGCAAGTCACCATTAGAGAGTCGGTAGAGGTCAGCCCATAATTGTCTACGCTTCACAAAGGTATGCTCACCGTATACAATTGTCAACAAACAAGACTCCTGGAGGTGCAAAAAACGGAGCTGAAGATGAATTATTTGACAAGAAGAAAAGATGAGACTAATATCCAGCTCATTTGGGTCCCATCCGAACCAAATCCTACCAAGAGGGGAGGAATTATAATTGGAAAGCCAACGCCAATTCGTAGATAAGCCTCTAGAAATCACATCAAAAGAAGAAGCTTTTGCTTTTGTTTCAATAATCCCAACACAACGAAGGTGGTTCTTCCTTATAAAGGCACGTATTTCAGCTTGCCTCAGGGGTGCAACTAGGCCCCGGATATTCCAAACTCCAAAAAACATAATGTAGATGCTGGAAGCTACCGCTGAGACCTTCTCGGCTTCCTCCTTTTTGTTTTCTTTTTTGAGGAAGACGGACTAGGGGCTATTCCAGGGTGCACCGTGTGCTGGCCAGAACTAGGAGAGGGTCTAAGCAATTCATCCGGAGCACCAGACAAAGAGGTGCGAGATCTTGTGTTGGGGGGTGAGGCCAGGGCTGCTCCCCTTTCCAGATTTCCTTCCGAGTCACTCAATTTTTCCAGAATTGCCTGGGACTCAGAAGATCCTTCAGTGGAAGCCTGCGAAGGAAGGGAATATTCCTCAGTCATTTGATCAGTAGGTCCTACCGGATTTGATGCAGAGGGGAGGCTTAAGGCTGGGTCGGTGATCGCCGGGGGGCTGGGGTCAGTAGCCTCTCTCACGGGTTGCAGAGGAGGAAGCGAGACAGCCAGAGGTGGTTCTGCAATGTTCAGATTCGAGACTGAGGAGGAGCCGGGGAGAAACTGAGATGGTGCAGAATAAGGTGCTGAGTGGAGCTGTCCAGAGGGTGCTTTGCCTTTCCTGGAAGGCACTTGGGTCCATCCTTCATCTCTCTGCGCGGGTGCAGGTTGGACTATTCTGTTGGCTTGGCCATTTGCGTGAGAAGAAGCTCGCTGGTCAGGAGCAGAATGAGCTGCACATTTGAACCCAGCAGAACCTTCTTTGTGCCCAAAGTTTCCACAAGAGGAACAAGCCAGCGGTTTCCATTCGTATTCCACACGGATTATATTTACTTCATCATCCCAACGGAACTTTACTTGTTCAGCTCTAGGTTCCGTGGCCTTTATCTCCACACAGACTCGAGCATAGGAAATCCTCGACATTTGTTCTGTTTGAACATCAACATATAAAGGTTTCCCTAAGGCGCTTGCGATTCTCCCAATGCCAGCAGGGGACCATAGGGAAAAAGGTATGTCTCTCAATCTTACCCAAACTGGAATGGTCTCGAGAACTCCTCTTTTGAGCTTCAATTTGGAATGCCATTGCTGCAATAACATGGTGCAGCTGAAGATTGAAACCGGTCCAAAATCAATAATCTTTCTACGGAACTCAGAATCTGGGACTCTAAAGAAGTAGAATCCATTTTCATGGAGTTTGATATCAGCCACTTTATCACCCCATGCTTTCCTAATAGCCTCTTCAGTTAGCTTAAAGGGAACTTTCTTCCCTAAGTAGTGTCCTACAACACATTCCTGCCACAATGGGTTCTGTTCAGCAGCAACAGCAGGGGAGATATCCACTATAACTTCTCCATTCTCTACTTGAGGAGGCACAAAATCTAGGTTGTAGCCTTTAGTCAGCACTTTAGCAACGTTTGCCCAGGTTTTAGGCATTTGGCCTTGGTCAACACGGTCTTGAGGGCGAGCATGGGGCTGTCCCAGCTCAGCTAATTTCCTGTTTGGATTGACTCTAGATTCAGAGCGCCTACCACCACCAGCATTACGGGTTCTTCCTCGAGAGTGGCTCCGATTGATCGGATGGTTCCTGCTCCGACTCCGGCTGGAATTGCCCTTTAGGATTGGTCTAGGACCCAAGGGGCATTCAGTTCCATCCAACACAGAAGAGGATTTTTCCTGGAGAACAGCTGCCTTTGTGTTCACGACAGAGCCAGGAATCATCTGAGGATCCCCAGCAGGGCGAGGTTTAGCTCCTATATCAGAGGGTGGGACTGGTAGAGAGGAATTTGTAGTCTCAGCCATTGAGGCAATTCTACGAACACCTACCGGTCAACCAATTTGCCTTGAAGACCAGAGCTTGAGCCGCAGCAGCTAGACTCCCATAATAAATGCAAACCCAATCTCAGACGCCAGTTACACACAGCAGGAGTATATGAATAAAACCTACGGAGGAGACTTTGCCCAGCCGCAACCAGTCAAACCTCCAGCAAGCTATTTCAGAAACGAAACACCCACCGGAACAGGGGAAGCGTATCAGTCGGACCCTCTAAAATGGCACGAGCACCACCCAAGCCCCAAACTCGATCAACAAGAGAGAACCGAAGGGGGAGAACCTGTGTAGTTGACAACCTTCGGGAGGACAGCCAAGACTGAAGGTTCAGTTCGGTCTAGACGCATGGGCGAAGAAGACCAGAAATGGTAGCGATCAGATCTGGTATCCCATCCTCTGTGATGAACAAGGGAAGAAATCCTTTGGGAGGGTGAACAACGAGTGAACAAGGAGCCCAGCCACCAAATTTCAGGCCAAACGGTCGCCGGAAGCCACCGGAATCAGAAGAATCCCGGCGGGTGAACAGTAACTACGAGAATCACCGGTGGGAGCATTCTGTGATGAACAGTACCCGCGAAAAATGGTGAGACTCCTAAAAAAAAGAAAAACTCCCTAAACCAAACAAGAAATTAGACGATCTTCCTTGTTTTAGAGGCCACGTGCCAAATGACTCAACCTAAATCATGGACCGACTCAAAATAAGATGAAGAAAACTAAAGAAAAAGCTCGAGAAATTACCATCCTTGGGGAGAGAATGTCAATCACAGAGACATGCACATGAATCGTGAGTTTAAACCTTAATCTATCTACCCTAAAGGCTTTTGCAAAATGAAGTGATGAACGGAACGACATGTCGCAGCCTCGTGCACACTTATCATGACTAGTCGCAGCCTTGCATACAATAGTCATGACTAATCGGGTCCAATCACTTCGGCTTGGTTCGATCGACAAGGGTAACCTCCATGCGTAGTAGCCTCACGTGCATGAGGACGACCCTTGAGCCTTTTTTTTTGAAAAATTTTCAGGATCTAAATGGGATAACCTTCAGCGAAGTCTTACCACCAAGGTTAAAGAACCATCTAAATACCATCTTAGAACTATGGGTGTGACCCAGGTCCGGTCACAGGTTGTGTGTGGTGTAGTGTAAATACTATAAATCATGCACAACAATTATATGCAAACACCGCTTCAATAGTACAAAAATTAAATCACAATTCCACTCCACCAAACCTGCAAAACAAAAGGTTAGCCAATCACTACTCCCCTTATAACTCCCATCCTGCAAAACCATTTAACACCTAAGAATGAGAATTCAATCAAATTTTGTCAAATCGAGTGGTTTTTTCCATGAAATTTTTTTTTTGGCTTAAGTCCTCCTTAAATTTTCAAAAAAAATTCAAGTTGTCCCCAGCGGAGTCGCCAAGCTGTCATGACCTAAAAAAATCGGGTTTCGATCTTAGGCTAATGGATTACTAGATCAATTAAATTAACTAACCTAGCTCGAGTTCTCCCAAACTCTACCAAATCGCAACTTAGGTCTAATTGTGAGCATGCAAATATTTTCAATGTGAGTCGCCACTAATCATTTAGGGTAGGTTGATTAGAAACCTAAATAAAATAGCGGGAGTACTATTTTATTTCTACGAACCAGAAATCATAAATTCGGGAACTTGGTTACGCTAGATTCCCTAGCGCCCTTTCGGTACCAATTTCGAGAAAAATACTCAATTTGACAATTTTGATAAATCCTAACTTAGAGTTCAAAGGGGCAGAAATTTCTTTTTGATTTTTACTTATTTAAATGAAAGCTAACCTATATGTAATGACGTGCAAAAATTGACATGCGATTAATGCAACCTAACATGCAAACTATATGTCATGCGACGACGTGACCTATTTCTAATGAAGGGCATATTATTTTTTGTATTTTTCCAAATGAAATTCGGAATTAAAATGCCAATTATCTAAACATGCAATTTTAAACTAAAGAAATTGACCTATTCTAAAGCAATCTTTTTGGTTTTTTTATCGAAATTCGAAATTAAAATAAAGTAAAAAAAATATAATCACGAAATCTTTCGAATTAAGTTTCGATCCGAAGCCTGACAGATCGACCCTAAAATTCGAAATACCCACTATGGAAATAATTATATCTAAAGCCCGATAGATAGATTTATTTCCATGTGTGCGGTTACGGATTAGGAAATTTTCCTAATCGATCACATCTTGAAAATTTTGATATCTTAAATATATTGGATATATTCAAAAGATTTTGAAAATTCTAAATTCTATCCAAATTTAATAAGTAATAGATATCTAAGATTTCAAAAAAAGGAAATAAATCCTAATTGAAATATTGCCTATTATCTAAATATGCAGAGTTAGATATCAATAAGCACGAATTAAGCAATAAAATATTCAAACCAAATCAGGATAAGATATTTACCTAATCCAAAGATTTGTTTCCAAATTTGAATCACCGGCGGATCGGAACGAGACGGTGGCCGGCGATGCACGGCAGTGGTGTACGGCTAGCGGCGCGGTTGGCACGGCAGGCGGCGGCGACGTATGGGGCAACGGCTCAGGAGCAGCGGTAGGCGGCGGGCTCCTTGGTGTGATTTCTGTGGATACTTTATGTTGGCTTCTTGGTACGATTCCTCGTTACGGTGAGGACTTTGACAACGACGACAACGTCTGCAAAACAAAAGCAATGTGGGGCTCGCAATTGATGCTAGTCGTCAAGAGTAGATCACAGCTGAAGGCGCAACGAATCCCGGCTTGACTCTATTTGCATCATCAATTCAGCAACGCCGTCGGGGAACCACAACAAGGTTATTTCATGACTCGATTGAGTGGAGGGCAACGGCTGGTGTTGTCGACTCGTGGCAGCAACAACGGCGAGGAGTGGTGGGACGTGGCTATGTGAAAGTATTGCTGGAATGCCACGGGAAATGCGGAAGCTCACCAAGTTGCAGCGGTGGTGATGAGCTCACGGAATGCGAACTCCTGGGTTGTCGTGAGTGCAGTTTGGAGAAAGGCCCAGTTGCCTTGGTCTCTAGCAATTCTTGCATTGAGTACAGAGCCTCCTTTTGTCTTTTCCTCCATATTGTAGCTGGGAAGGACTTGGCTTTTTCTTTTTCTTTTCTATCAACGTGACTGAGCTCCTTTCTGCATGTTCTCCAGACCAAGAAAAAGAGAGCCCCCCCTTCCTTTGACTTTTCTTCTCTCAATGGTGGCCTCCGAGGAGAGCTGCAGCTCCTCTCTCCTTCTCTCTCGTGGCCTTGTGTTTCAATTACGTAGCCTCCGACTTCTCCGAATTTCTATTCTCCGAAAATTCTCAGAGTCCCCCTTAATTATGACACATAACGATGTATTTATAATGTAAACCTAGGCCAATTAGCCGGGCTTTCTAGTCCTAATGGGCTTAGGCTTGGGCTTAGGCTTTAATCATCATTTAATTTCAAGTGGGCTGAATTAATGTGGGCTTTTATTTAATTAATCTTGATGGGCTAATCTAAGCTCAAATTAAGACAACCAAGCTCTTTTACGTGTGATTTTCGGCCCTTGCCTTCCGAGTGAGCCGAGTCTCATTCGGTACCCGAGCTCGATTTACGTGATAAATTTTAAGCTCGCTTGCCACCGCCGATCCGATGCGGAATGCAATTAATCTATATGAACCTAAACTATATGCTATGTAATTTTAATTTTTTTTTGTTCAGGGATTAAAAATTTAATTCCTAATTTTCTATGCAATTAACACTAAATGATGCGCCAAAATTTAGGTGTCAACAGCCTCCATTTTAATTATATGTCCTTTTAAGGAAAAATGGAGGTAAAGTATATTTGCATACTTATGACGTAATACAAATGTCATTTCTAATCTATTTATGCCTTAAAAGAGCATATACTTGAAAATATGAATAAAATCAATGTTTAATGTAAATGCCTTTTGTCATGCTCCATTTTGACCATAAAGTCCTATCCTATGATTTACAACTTCGAATACATCGAAAATAGACTTTCGGGAAATGGGATTGTACGTGTCACATCTTGAGCATTCAATCTACTTGAATTATATTGAAAATCGCCATGGACCTATATTCCATCTAGAAATGAAAAATATGACCAGATGGAGTATGTCACCCTATTCATTCATTCTAGTATAAAAAGGCATTTTTGATCAAATATTGATTGTCATTTGGGCATTTTTTAACAAAATTGTTTCAACTAACTTTGCATAATTAAAAAGATGAGAGAAGTGGAACGGCACTTACTTACCGAAACATTTTTGCTTGGTTTTAGGTATACCAACCACAAGACAAGCATATGCAACAAGTGAGGTTTTAACACCTAAAAGGGTGGGATATACTAAAGGCTCAAGGTCACTACCTTAATGGACAAGGGATTTCATTCCAATAGGCAATTAGCCTAAAGTAATGGAATATTATTCCATCTCGGTGATCGGTATTGTATTTAAACGATCCCATGAGCAATCGGCTCATAGATACCTCCTAAGGGTGATCCTAAATATAGCCGGGGTTAGGCCACGGGTGGTGTGTGCGACAAATGTAGTGCTAAAGCAATTTAAAGGCAAGCACAATAATTTATAACCAAACAGCACTTCTAAAATTTGGTGGATCACATTCAATCCCAACACCATCCTGCAAAATAAAGGTAAGCATAGACTACACCCCTTATACCTCCTACCTGCATCACCATTTAACACATCATTAGTAGAACGTACCTAGGATCCTTGCAAGCACAAACACATGCATATCTTTCTATTTTAGGCTTAAGTCCACTTAGAAACCCAAGGTTCCCCAGCGGAGTCGCCAAACCTGTTACGCCACGCTCTCACGTGCTAGAATGGAGGTATTTTTTCTACACGGGTCTCTCCCAGACCATACCTAACGTGACAGCGGGGTTTATTTGATCTAAACTTGAACTTGGAGTCACCACTAGTCATTTACGGTAGATTGACTAGAAACCTAATCGAGGTACGGGAGAAATACCACAATCCTACGAACTAGAGATTCTGAATAAATGACTTGGTTACGTTAACGATCCCAAAATGAGACCATTAACGCTCTTTCGGTAGCTAAGAACGATATGGCATGTCTAACGTATCACACGGATTTCTAAGGTCAATTCACTAATCTAATCATGAACAAATAATTAAGCACCTAAGAATTAATTGCACAATAAAAATCAATCAAGTCCATCAATCCTAAGAAGTCTTTAAAACAAAAATTAATCAAAACACCCAAAACCCTAACAAAGCTCCAATAGTTTGTTCGTTTCATGATTTACATATTTTTAGAGTTTTAGGGTTTTTTAGGGGTTATAACCCCTAAATTTAGAATTCCCTAAAAATACCACTTGGGCACTTTCGAAAATTCAAATTTCACTTTTTATGACTAGCCACGATGATTTTGAACCTTTTTGTGAGTTTTCAAAATTTTACATTTTTTTTCTTAAAATTTTTTTAATTTTTTTTTCAAAAAGATTTTTTAAACCAAGAATTGATTTTTTTATGATTTTCTGAAAATTTTTATGAATTTTCCAATTTTCCAATTTTTTATTGATTTTCCAAAATTTTCAAATTTTTTATTTGTATTTTCCGAATTTTCAGAATTTTTATAAAAATTCCTGAAATTTTTTTTTGAAAATTTTCTGAATTTTTTGAAAATTTTGAATTTTTATGAATTTTCTGTACATTATTGAATTTTTATGAAATTTCCTAATTTTCTGATTTTCTAAAGCAATCTAATTTTTTTATGATTTTTGTGATTATTTTTATTTTTTTTAGAATTTTCTGATTTTTTATTTTTTAGAATTTTTTTTAAATTTTCCCGCCGAGGATGAACCGGAACGGCTCAGTTCGACCCGGTTCGGCTTGGCCGGACAGGGTGTCGCCGACGTCGGCGCCGATCATCCCTTCCGGTGAGCGTGGTGTCCAAGACGGCACCGTTTTGGCTCCCCTTCTTTGGGGCATTTCTACAAATAATTGGTGAGCATGATTTTCAGTTCTATGCTCTCGAGCCCGTGACTTCAAGCCCACCGCCGACGACCTTCCGCCAAATATCTCGCTATTCCATTTGCACCATCATCAAGTTCACGTGTTGTAGTATCAATCTAGACCAATTAGATTGCCGTCGGACGTTCGCCGGCCGGCAAAAACCAATCGGAAAAACCTAAACCATCTCTAACCTAAACAACATTTCCATATTTCAAATCACCATTCAAATCACCCTAACCGTCTAAACCGATTCAAAATAATACTCAAAACATCAAACAAATGTTGGAAATCACTGACTTGGATAGCCTAGGGCCAGATGAAAGCTCCGGCGAAGGTTCTCGAACTCCGGCGAGGTGGTTTAATGGGCGACCGAGGTGGTTTATGCATATTTTTCAATAAAAAATGCAATCAAACAAAGTAAAACCTGATTAGAACACATTTTAGGCATCTAATATTGTCACGCCCTGAACCCTATCGAGCTCGCGACATCCCTTCTTGGTCGAATTAATGAAACGTCCTAGGAAAAATGTCGCTGACCCAACCCAACACATCAGAGTTCGCACACGGCGGAAATGAATATAAAAAAACATCCGTACCAAAAAGATGACGACGGAGCAGGGCATCATGAGAGTCAATGAACTAACAACATTAACTTTATACATTACCATCGCACCAAGCATACAAACAGCATTCCAAACATGCTTAACAAAACGAGCATCAAAATACCACCGACACACAAAAATGGACAGGTGGTTAGGTTAACTTAACTTCACTATATGTTGACCTATCTTCCAAAAAGTGACTGGTCAAACCTACTTTACATAACCCCTAAAATACTCCGACGACTCCTAAGGATCACCCTCCTCCCATTCTCCTCCTAAGTTCTCTAGCTTGTAACCCAGAGGAATACGTGGATCACGGTACGGAGGGATCGCCTGCAATGTTTGTACAGCCTGCGGCTCCGCTGGGGATACTCTGGGCGGCTCCTCGAGTTGATGATCTCGCTATCAATAGGAATGATCGCCATAGGATCCCACTCACCAACGTTAAAGAAGGGGATGTCGAAGCTTCTCAATGGACCTATCTCCTCTAAGCCATCTCGATAGGTCCATGCTATGTACGAATAGGGCTTCCAGTATAATCCGCCCTCGTCAACCCAAACAGTGCTCGAGTACCTGACAAAAGCTCGATCGCCTCCTAAAGGGTACTCCACTTCCTGATTATCCACATGTCTAAGGATCCCAAAACGAAGAGGCGGGTCTCGTGGGTTCATGGCTGGAGGTCTAAAATGGTGGTTATACAACTATGAGATGAATCTCAAAAAGTGCACAACCCCAAACCCCACATAGGCTCTCACATACCTCCAGACAAAACATGCATAACACAAACAACCAATCATACTAACAACCACATGCAATCCTACCTGGGATCCATCATACACGTCCCTACATGTCAGCTAATAATACAACCAACTCATTGAAGTCCATACTCATCAAGCACTATATCACGCGAGGCAAACCACACTCGCACACTTACTCATGCTATGCATCAACTTTCACAAATCTTGTACGTCAAGCCAAGTCTAGCTCATTCCCAACTTTCCATCACTACCGCGCCAGCGTAAAAACGCATTAGGCTAACGGTCTTCTGACCTCGTCAGGCATCGTCACCTTATCGGCCGGGCATCGTCACCTCGTCAGGGATGGCATCGTCTCGCGTAACACGCCTCAGGACAGAACCTACCCCGCATAAACGAAACGCCTCAGGACAGAACCTACCCCGCATAAACGAAACGCCTCAGGGTACCACTTTTCCAACCATTCAAACCATCTCGTACCAACGAATCACACGTGCCACACGGCCACACATAACACGCGGCCACACAATCTCATGCCACACATACATTTCACATACACACATCACCATCACATAATCACACCACACGGCCACACATACTTGGCACGTGACCTCATTGCACGATCACACCACTACACCTCATGGCCATACACATGGCACACGGCCACACCACATTCAGTTCAACATTCACTCAAAAACCCGCTAACAGCCACAAGCCACACAATCACATATACGAGCTCATTCAAGGCGTGAAACTACCAATCAAACATACAATTCAGCCAAGGTCGTTCCGCATCACCACAGCCCTATCCGAACCTCCTAAACCGCACATTTTCATTCACCATATCAGTCCATAACCACCTAATATCCAGCCCCCTTTACAAGCCTCAAACAACCACCTAAATTACCCAAACCGAGTCCTAAACACGTCCAACAATACCCGAGGTCCTAAGGAAGGTTTGGGGAAGTTACTTACCTTACAAAGGGTGACAAACAGGCTGGAAAGGTGGCTGGAATAGTCGAATCAGCAGCAGCAGCCAAGCAACGTCGCCGGCGGCCAAGCGGGCGAGCGGCTACAACACCGTGGACGAGCGGTTGGCAGGCGGCGATTGAGCAGCTGGGGGCGGCGAACAGGTCGTATGGGGCAGGGGAGGATGGTCGGGGGTGGCTTGGGTGGCAGCTGAATAGAATAGGGGAGGACGAGATAGAGAGAGAGGAACGGCGGGCGGTGAGGCACGGCCGGGAAGGAAAAGCGGCGGCGGCAGCGGACGGCTGGTCTGGCGGCAACCGGGCGGCTGGGCGAGCTGGTGGCCGGCCAAGCTTGGCTCATGCACGGGGAAGGAGGGAGAGAGAGAGCTCCGGTCGGTGGGGTGAGGAGAGAGAGAGAGAGAGAGAGAGAGAGAGAGAGAGAGAGAGAGAGAGAGAAATTAAATACATAGGGTGCCCAATTATTGATCTCTAAAACCCCACCTAAAATTACCAAACTACCCCACTAACTACCACACCAATCTAAGGGCCAAGGTTCGATCTTATCCAAATCCAACGGCCCACATTCAATCTTATCCAATAATTCAAGGGCAAAAGGGTAAATGCTCATGGGAGGAGAGGGGCATTCTTGTCCTTCCATTTTCGGCCATACAAAATGATTATCAGTCCCCCAATTTAATCCAGTCTTCAAAATTCGTTCGCAGTGCATAAGGGCAAAACGGTCATTTTTTCGATCCCGAATCGAAATCCATTTTTTTACAAAAACGGGTAGCCCCAAGGTTGGCCATACCAAAAACGTCATCGGCTGCTAAAAATTGTCACTTTCAAAATTCTCGATTCCCGAGCCCGGATTCCAAGAAATTATTAGAATCGAACAATCGCGACCTTAGCTTATCTCTTACTAACGGGTGGCTCATTGGAATTACGCGCTTTCGACCCATGTCCGACACTAAGTCCAGTCACGTTTAAGTTTGCTCGAGTCAAGGCGACCTCGATTGTCATGTAATTGCGAGGGTCCGTCGCTAGTTTCATTTGGACACGATCGATCGAATGGATCGGTCTCTATTGGCCCAAAACATTCCCTCGTCAATCCTTATGGTCGGAGGTCGAACTAAGGTCGAGTTCTTTGGTCGTGCAAACTCAATCCCGTGATGACCTTACCCCTGAGGTTAGCATCATGAGAAGGATCAGTTCTGGGTGAGATCTCACTATAAGTGCATTGACCAAAATATTCATTTCATAAATCCTGGGAAAAGGATCGAAAATTCAAAATGTTACAACTCTTCCCCCCTAATAAAAATTTCGTCCTCGAAATTTACAGCCATACCCAGCTATCCAAACAAATGGGGATGCTGACGTTTCATTACTTCTTCATTTTCCCAAGTGGCACCTTCTGTCCCGTGGTGTTCCCAAATAACTTTGACCAACGGGATCGTTTATTTCTCAAAACCTGCTCTTTCCTATCCTCAATTCGTACCGATCTCTCCACGTACAATATTCTGTCGTCCACATCTATTACTTCATGATTCAACATGTGGGTCGGATCCGGTTCGTACTTCCTTAATATTGACACATGGAAGACATTATGAACTTGCGACAAATTCGGCGGCAAGGCGAGATGATAGGCCAACGTTCCAATCCTCTCTAAAATCTCGAACGGGCCTATATAACTTGGACTCAGTTTTCCTTTCTTACCAAACCGAGACAGTCCTCTCATCGGTGAGATCTTAAGGAAAACGTGGTCACCAATCTGAAACTCTAACGGTCTACGCCTTCGATCCGGATAACTCTTCTGACGGCTATGTGCCGTCTTTAGCCTTTCCCGGATAATTCTTACCATTTCCACCGACTGTTGAACTAACTCTAGACCCGTTACACTTCTTTCTCCCACTTCATCCCAACACAACGGTGTTCTACACGCTCTATCATAAAAGTGCTTCAAACGGGGCTATCCCAATACTCTGTTGAAAACTGTTATTATAGGCAAATTCAACCAAATGCAATTGTTCTTCCCATTTGCCCTGAAAATCTAATACACATGCCCTCAGCATATCCTCTAAAATCTAAATAGTCCTTTCAGACTGGCCATCCATCTACGGATGATAGGTCGTACTAAATTGCAAATTTGTTCCCATGGCAGTTTGAAGACTTCTCCAAAAAGTAGCAGTAAATTTTGGGTCACGATCCGAGGTGATCGTCACAGGCACTCCATGAAGACGTACTATCTATCTTACATACAACTCAGCATACCTATCGAGCGCAAAGTCCTTTCGCACTGCCAGAAGATGTGTCGACTTTGTCAACCGATCGATTATTATCCAAATCAAGTTTTGTCCCTTCTGACTCCTTGGTAATCCTATAACAAAATCCATCGTAATGTGTTTCCATTTCCATTTTGGGATTTCTAACGGCTGCAACATTCCACCAGGCTTACAATGTTGTGCCTTTACTTGCTGGCACGTCAAACACTTGGCCACATGCTTAGCCATATCCACCTTCATTTCATTCCACCAATATGGTTGTCGAAGTTTCCGGTACATCTTCGTGCTGCCCGGGTGAATACTATAATTGCTCCTATGAGCTTCCGATAAAATCTCCTCCGTAAGTTGTCTCTTCTTGAGATTACGATTGTCCCTAGCCAAAACATATCTCGATCCAGAAGTAGTGGCTCTATCCGCTAAGTCATGCTCAATCGCCTGGGCCCGCTCATAAATCTCATTATAATCTCTTAAGTTCAACGATATCATCTGGCTACGAAAGTTCGGTTTCAACCCATCACGAAACCTTCGGGCCTTGTCCAAAGGATCCTCTACCATCCTCAAGGCAAACTTAGATAATCTAGAAAATTCTGCCTTGTACTGACCCACAAACATTTGTCCCTGATGCAATCTCATGAATTCAGCCAATTTTCGTTCTCGGGCACTCTCAGAAAAGTACTTATCATTAAAGACTTCCACAAACATCGCCCAAGTCTGGGCGGTACCAACAGGGAACACTCTTCCTCGGGTGGCTTTCCACTAATCACTTGCATTTATTTGTAATTGATATACAGCTAAAGTCACTTTCTCCTCATCCGTACACCCTAAAACCTTAAAAGCCTTTTTTAATTCTTCCACCCAAAGCGATACAACCTCAGGATCGCCTTTACCATCAAACTTAGGAGGCTTTAATTTCAAGAATTGTTCCACCAACTAATACAGCTGACGATTCGCATTCGCCTGCCCTTGCCCTTGATTCTCATTGTTACTATTGATGGCAGCGGCTGCTGCGGCCTCAGCAGCTTGGGCAATGTGGCAACTTGTTCTTAAGCCTGCCATCCCATCAAATTTCCAATCTCTTCTAGGGTCCTCATGACCGCATCCATTCTCGGATCTCCCTAGGTTGGGCTTGCGAACTTGATTGGCCTCTTGTCCCTCTACCTCTTGAACTCATCCTTACGGTTTTCTATCACTCACCTACCTGCTATAATTTCACTTAGGAATTAGAGACCTAGGCCAACTATACCAGTCTAGCCCTAGGCAGTGAATCATCTCGATAATTCACTTAGCAAGCATTCAACCATCACAACATGAGAGCACAATTAATAGGGTTTGTGCACTTACCTCAGGTCCAAACGCACCTATAGCTCAGCCGTTAAAACACTCAATATACCTATCAATCATAACAAACAATCTGGAGGCACACGTAGCACGATACACCTATGACTCGCTAAGGTCTCCCTAGCCAACTACCCCAAAGGTCATCACTCTTTATTACTTCAGGCTTCGACCAACTTGGATCAAGCTGACCTTACTCTGATACCAATTCAACTGGGATGTCACGCCCCGAACCCCCTTCGAGCTCGCAATATCCCTCTTCGATCGAAATAGTGCGATGTCCTAAGAAACACCGTCGGCCCAAATCAACACATCAGAGTTTAAACACGGCGGAAACAAGAACATAAATCCTGACAATAAAATCATGGGGTAATAGGGAGAGACAAATCACCAAATCCACCAAGCTAATATATTACATCACGATATGTACAATATCCATTCCAATCCATCATATACAACAGCCAATCACTTCATACACCCACCATATTTACAATAATCATATCATACACACCAATTGGCTTCTATAGTTTGCACCACCAACCTCAAAAGTGACCAGTAGTTTGGGTATATACTATCTCCAAAAAGGGCACTTCAAAAAGGGTTACTCTGCCTCTAACTAACCCCTACGAACTCTAGACGGTGTCCACTCCGAGTCGGTCTCCCCAGAACCTGAATCTGACTCTCCCTAGTTCACCTGCTCCTCTGACGACTCAGAATCTGCCTCGATCTCAATTGGATTATCTATATCTCCCAACTCCAATGGGACCTCAATCAGCTCCTCTTCTTCAAGCTTATCCTTCGGTTTTCCTTCGGATTCCTCCTTTGGCTCTTCTTCGGATTCCTCTTCGGGTTCTCCCTTAGGTCCTTCTTCAAGCTTTCTTCTTCGAGCACTTCACCTATATCCACATCCATCGGATCGAACCCTACTTGTGACTCTTCCAGCTCCGGTTCAGGCTCAGCCACCGTGGGTTCGGGTTCTACAGGTACAGGCTAATGACCTGATGGATCCCAATCTCCCCATCAGGGAGGCTAGTGTCGAGACTGGTCATCTCCCCATCAGGAGGGGGTATAGCTGATGGATCCCAATCTCCTACTCCATCATGAGGGGCATCAAATCCACGAACCGGTCCAAACTCATCCAAACCCTCTCGGAAACACCAAGCTGTATAAGTGTGGACTTGCCAAAGGGGTTGTCCTATATCTATCCAGACTACTATGATATGCTTAATCCAAGCCATATTATCATCTATAGGATACTCTACTATTGCATGGTCGGTATGCATAGGTATGGCAAAATGCTGAGGCGGTGGCGGTGGAGGATTCATGGTCTAGGCTGGGGTTTTGAAAAGGTTAATTTATACAACTATGAGACGAATCTGAATAAGTCGACAGCCTAAACCCCACTTAGGCTATCACGTACCTCCAGACAAGTCCAAACACATACATACACACAATTGCACTTACCTAGGCTCAATCTGCACGTTAGTCTCAAATCCACAAATTCCAATCACATGCATATTCCAAACTAATCTCATGCCCAAAACAAATATCGAACATAAGGCATTTCCGAACTCCGCATTTCACATTTGTTCATGCACCATCACGTCATTTTCATTAAACTTGCCAACGACCCGCGTAAACACGTCTCAGGTTCGATCTTACTTTCACTTGCCACATCACATATCTCACTTTCAATCTCTTTCCACAGCTCGCGTAAACACACCTCAGGCTACACATTCCTATCGCGACCCGCGTAAACACACCTCAGGCCTAATCTCATTCTCACTTGCCACATCACACATTTCTATTGTGATCCGCGTAAATATGCCTCAGGCCCGATCTCATTTCCACTTGCCACATCACACATCTCACTTTCAATCTCTTTCCACAGCTCGCATAAACACGCCTTAGGCTCCACATTCGTATCACGACCCGCGTAAACACACCTCAGGGATTAAGTAATCATGTGAACATGGCAACACGTCATATTTTATCTGTATCCCGCATAAACACACCTCAGGTCTTTTTAGTGATCACACGCACATCACGTGCCTCAAATCTCACACGTTCACACACTCGAACATTAATTAAATGCACTCAAATACACCCAATTCAATCATCTCAATTCAGCCCATATAACATACACACAACCATCCTATAACATGTCATTTTTCATCACAAAAATCATGGCACAACAAGGACGGCACTACACCATGATTTCACACAATTAAGAGCCGAATCAAATTATCCACCCTACGCACCAAACCGAATTTTGCAGCACATAAACCAACCATACTCAGCCCTTATTTAGCCTCTAATTATCCACCAAAATACCACAAATTCGTCCATAAGGCCCCTCATCCAAAATAGCCCCTAAAACTACACTAAATCGTGTCTAAACGAGCCCGTTAATACTCAATATCCTAAATAGGGATTAGGGTGTTACTTACTTGAAATTTCCAAGCAAGAACAGCCTATCAAGGGGGCGGGAACGCAGCGGCCACGGAAGTCCAGCAGTTGGATGCGCGATGGACGGCGAGCACGCGGCGATCCGGCATGGCTTTGCCAACACACGGCCAAGGGGAAGAGAATGGGTTGGTTTGGCCAAGGGGTGAGAGGGCGTGAGGTGGTGCGGTGATGGAGACGAGGCTAGGGCGCTGGGAACGGCCGGATGGGCGGCGATCACGCGCAGTGGCTGAACGGTGGCGACGGTGAGCTTGGCCGGTCAGCCACAGCCATGGCCACGGGAGGAGGGGAAAAGGGAAGTTAGCCGAGAGAAGGGTGAGGGAGAGAGAAAAACGTGAGAATGAAGGGGAGAGAGAGAAGAAAATATGTACTAAGGCACCAATAATTTGTGTCTACTCCCCTCAAGGAAATTACCATCTTGCCCCTCTCTCTACTTTCCATCCGACGGCCAAGATTCGATGTTATCCAAAAATCAACGGCCAAGATCAATCCTTACCAAAAATATCTAAGGGTAAAATTGGATTTTCACTAAAAGTGCAAGGGCAAAATCGTCCAAAAATTTATATCTCTAAAGTGGGGGTGAAATGACCAAAATGCCCTTTCCCTTTTATACTTAGCCTTTACAAAATCCCAGGGGCAAAACGGTCATTTTTCACTTTCGGTCAAAATTTCAATTTTCTGACTAATCCTGACAAATCCGAAACTGACCACAATCATAACAACGTCGTCCAATTACTCTGTCACGACTTTCAAAATTTTCAACATCCAAAATCAATCTCTATTTAATGGCCAAACTCAAATAAACGCGACTTGAGCTTATCTCAAACTAACGGGCGGCTTTCGGGAAAATTTGTATATTTGACTCGTGGTCGATACTAAATCGAGTCACGTTTAAATTCACTTGAGCCATGACAACCTCGATTGTCATGTAATTGTGAGGATCAATCACTAGTTCTAAAGAAATGCGATCATTTCGAATAGGTTTGAGATCGTTCACAAATTTCGTATTCTGGCAAGGCGGAATCACCCGCAATCCAATTATACGACATTCGCAAATCAATCCTTGGCCATCCTTAGATCAGTCTATATTAGCCCAAAATATCACCTCGACAATCCTTATAGTCGAAAGTCAGTCCATGGCCAGGTTCTATGGTGGCACGAATCTAGATCCCTAATTAGCCTTTCCCCACTAGTTAGTGTCCCAAGAACGATCAATTTTGAGCGAGATTTACTATAAGTGTGTTATTGAAATTACGCATTTCATAAATACTAAGTGGGTCGAAATTTAGAATGTCACAGGGGTCGGAACACGGTTTTAGTTCCTCCATCGGCAACATTGAGGATGTCCATAATCACCCTGTGTTGGAGCACATTGCTTCCTTACGATTGATCTTTAGACATGTATTATTGGAGGAAGTATAGAAGGTTGTTGGAGCAATGTAGAGGATGTCGGACCATGAGATCGAGTACCTGAGGAGTGAGAGTGAGTGGTCTACAAATGAGTAAATTCTGAGAAAATATGCCTCAAAGACGAGTTACGGAAATGTAAGATAAGTATATATGAATATGTGGTGGCTGAGAGACTAGGAATCACTAAGAAAGCATATAATGTTGTTTTGGAGAAAGTGGGGGGAGGAGATATTTGATGAGCTGAGAAGGAAGAATGATGAATTGGAGGGTAAGAAGAGGAAATTGGAGAATTGGCTTCAAGTTTGGGGTAAAAAATACAAGAATTTGAAACTAGAGGGTCTTGTAGCTAGAAAGAGATTCTCCAATGAAAAAAAGTGAGTAGCAATGTCTTTTGGATAATATAGAAGAGGAACCAACGGTTCTGCGAGAGCCACATATTCAAATCTACTCGTCCTATATTTCTTCCAAAAAAATAATGAAGCAATGATCTCCGACACGAAGCGATTATAGATGTCCTCAATGTTACTGATGGAGGAAGTGAAATTAGTGTACTGAGCTACAACTTATGGCGACACATGATACATAAAGCATATGAAACTTACCAAGCATGAACATGGGGAGAGTTTTAAAAAGGATAGGGGAGGGGAGAGGAAATGTGGGATCCAGAACGATACGTGACACAACTTGTCGTCCATTGAATGGGTCGGCCTCATGAATCGTATGTGGTAAGTTTCTGATGTGGGTCGGAACACTGTTTCACTTTCTCCATCGACAATGTCAAGGACATCCATAATCGCTCCATGTCGGAGATCATGGCTTCCTTACTATCAGTCTTTAGATAAGTATCATTTGAGAAAGTCTATGAGGTTTTAGTAGCGATGTAGAGGAGGTCGAACCACGAGGTGGAGCACTTGAGGAGCAAGAGTGAGTCGCCTAAAAAAGAGTTTAAGCATATAAATTTGGAAAAAATACGCCTTAAGGACAAGGTGCGGAAATGTAGGACGAGTAGATATGAATGTGTGGCTCTCGCAAAATCGCTGGGTCCCCTTCTTTGCTAACCAAAACACATTGCTCCTCATTTTTTGGCATTGGAGAATCTCTTTCCGACTACAAGATCCTCTATTCCAAATTCTTGTATTTCTTTCCCCAAACTTGAAGCCGACTCTCCAATTTCCTCTTCTCACTCTCCAATTTATCGTTCTTCCTTTTCAGCTCATCCAATATCTTCTCCTCTCCCCACTTTCTCCATAACAACATCGTATACATCCTCAGCGATTCCCGTTCTCTTAGCCACCACACATTGACATTTACTCTTCCTACATTTTGCATACCTCGTCCTTGATGAGTATTTTCTCCGAACTTAGACGCTCAAACTCATTTTTGTATTTCTTACCCCAAATTATAAGCCGATGTTGACACCTAATTTTTCCTTATCCGTTTTAGTTTAATTACATATAAAATTAGGAATTAATTTTTAATATATCTAAATAAAATAAAATTGCATGGCATATAGACGTTAGGTGCAATTGAATTAATGGGGTCTATTAGACATATTTTTCTTATTAAAAAAATCAAAAAGAATTTTCAAAAAAAATTTTCGGGCCGATCCGACCCGGTTCGATTGGGCCGGATTAGCTTGGCCCAGTCCTTTTTCCCTTTTTCCCTTCTTGGGTAGGCCAGCCCATTTTTCTTTCCTTTTCGGCCTGGCCCGGCCCATCTACCATCTCTTTCTCCTTTTTCCTCTACGATGCAACAGTAGAGAGCATCGCGTACAGGCACAGGGGGCGTCGCGCTGCAGCAGGTGGCGTCGTCGCGTGTCGGGGCACAGAGCAGTGGTGGAGAGCAAAGGCGCAGCCGTGGTCCCCAAATGAGAAGAGGCTATCCTCCTTTCTCTTGGTGTTAAAAGGGGAGGGAGAAGAGGAGAAACGGAGAGGGTTTTTGGGGGGCTTGAACGAAAGAAGAGAAAAAGAAGAGAAGAATAGAGAGAGTTTGAGAGGAGATTGAGGTGAAAAAGAGGGATCTTGAGGGTGAGAAAGGAAGAGAGAGCCTTATCCGCTCGCTGGAGGGCCGCCTGAGTCGCCGTTGGTCCCGCTAAGCTTCCAGTCGTCGCGCTTCGTCCCGGTCGGTCATGAACCAGGTGGGTCTCCATAGCTTTCCCCTATTTTGGCCGCTCCTCTCCTCTGCCTCTCGGGTGCCGAGCACGTCGAGACCGTTCGGTGATCGCCCGGCCCCGTTGATAGAGGCTAACATTCATTCGACACTCCATGAACCTTAGTTGAGCGTTGTAGGTTGAAAACAAGCCGCGAGCCTCGTCAAAATCGGACTTGTGGATCCATTTTTTTTTGTGCCTCCCACATGCTCGACAAAATGCCGAAATGAAGTTTCAAGTCTTTTCTTGCGAAGCTGATCTCTAAAGTTTTGTTGTGAACGTGGTTTGTTTTAATGTTAGCACTGACTCCAAGCTTTCCTTGTATTTCATGTATCTTATGGCACATTTCGCTGTTCCCCGATGTCGGCCTTGGACGTGCACATGAGTCGGAGTCAACATTCGTTTTTTGGTTATGCCTTGGGTTGGCGTCTCACCATGCCAGTGTTCTCTGCCTTGTTTTGTGCGTGTATGCTTGTTTGTTTGAACAATATGTCCGTCGGAGGAGCCAAACTTCGAAGTTCAGAAAGTGAGTTTTGGGTCGCCGGTGAGGAGGTGTGGTTTTTCTTCAAGTCGTCCACCCGGCCACTGGAAAGTTGGCCTCCGGTGGCAGCGTAAGGCTAGCATCCGCCATCAGCGCTGGCTGCTTGAGCCGACGGTCGACAGCGAGCATCTCTGGCATAATCACGGTGAGGACGTTCTCGATGAAGAAGCCCAAGGGAAGCAGAAGATGGTGTTTTGGGCAGAGGTCTATGCAATGGAGAAGAAGAAAAGTAATAAAAAATAGAAAAAAAAAGAGGAACAAAAGAAAAAGAAAAAAAGAAAAGAGAGAAAAAGAAAAGGGAAAAAAATCAAAATTTGAAAATTCAGGCGGGTCAGCAACCTGGGTTGGGTAGTCGGGCGGATCGGGTCAGGGGACCCGGTCCGGAATCTTTATTTTATTAATAAAAATATTCAAAAATTCAAAAAAATTAAAAAATTAAAACTTCCAAAAAATTCGAAAATGTTTAAAAATCCCAAAAAAACATTAATTAAATAAAAAATATTAAAAAATTCAGAAAATTCCAAAAAAATTAATTAAAAAATTTGAGAAAAATTCCAAAAAATTCCAAAAAAATTAGAAAATTAGGAAATGTTCAGAAATCAGTTGTGGGCTTAATTTCACTAGATTTTAGATTAAAACACTCAAAAAAATGAAAAATGAGAAAAAACCCTCTAAAAAATTCTCAAAAATCGGATAAGCCATTAGGGCTTTACCTTAGGGCTTTTGATTGCATTTTCTTTTTAGAGACGATACTAGGTTGCTGATTATTTATTTTCTTCATGATTATCTGGTTGCGCACTTTTAATCTATTGATTGTTATTTTCTGTTTCTAGAATGGTTAGGTGGAGTCTTAGTTTTTTCAATAGGCTGCCCGGAATGTTAGTTTGCGGGAATTCAAGTTTAGGTACCGAAATGGCACTAGTTAAATCGCTTGTGTAATCAAGTCCCCGAATTTTAGAATCTCTAGTTTTCGTGCGTATTGAGACGACACTCCCGCCTCTCGATCAGGGTTTTTAGCCGACCTTTGATCATGGCTAATGGCGACTCTAATCGATTGCTTAAATTAGACAATTCTCGTCGCGCGAGATATGAGGCTTGGGAGTGCCTCGGTCATTGGATTAATGAACTATTTGGTTCACCCTTCAAACGAACTAATCGTTGTTCATATCCATCGACAAATACCTCTTGGCCTAAACCCGATCTTTGGCAGAGGGTAGGTCGTGACAGCTTGGCGACTCAGCTGGGGACTTGAGGACTTAGGCCAAATGAACTTGATTATTTGTTAACTAACGTGATCTTGTGGCAGCGCTTCGAGAAGGCAAAGATAAGTCCGCTAACGTTGTGTTAAATGTTGTTGTAGGTAGGGAGTTATAAGGGGTGGAGTGATTGTTAATATATTTGTTTTGCAGGTTGGTGTAAAGGGTGTATGTATGCGTGAATGAAAATTGAAGTGTTGTTTTGATATTAAATATTGTGCATGCTTTTACTTGCTTTAGCACTACACCTTGCACACACAACCCGCGATCTAAAACCCCGATTGCCTTAGGAAACCCATAGGAGGTGCCAAAAGTGTGGAAACCGTGCGGGGAAGACCTATGGCTATCCCCTTTTGGTTCCGCCCATTTTCAAATAGTGATAAAGAGAACTGTCCGATGTAAGTACGGAATGGGGAAAACTCTTTTGATCTATTTGGGATGGGGACCTTTAGCCTTTAGAACTCCCACCTTTAGTGAGCCTCACGAGTTGGCATGCGACTTATTTTTGTGTTTGACATATCCACCATTTTTGGGTAAAGGTTTGTATCTCCTTCGCGTTCAACAATCGCAACCCTTTTTTTCTATGCGAATTTATATTTATTTCGTAATAAATAGTGATTGATTTAAATGCCCCTAGGCTTATATATCATGGGCCTCGATGAGCTTTGGATCCTCTCGATCCCGAAGCAACCGTTGTTGGACATGTGGGATGCTCTCAACGCAAGTAAGAAAAACTATATAGAGAAGAAGATTGGTTACCTCCTCTTCCTCTTACACCTCGAACCCCAAGTGGCCTTGGTCAAGGCCTTAGCCCACTTTTGGAACCCTAAAACCTCAACCTTTGTGTTTAGTCGTCGCGAATTAACCCCGACTTTAAAGGAAATTCAAATCATCATCGGCAATGTCCATTCCTTGAGTGTCGTTGATCCTTCCTTAGGCGTAGATCCGGTCCCTCGTTTGAGTCAACGTTTAGGGGTTCCGCCGCCAGAGATTAGGACACTCCTCGATAGAAACTCCAAGGGTCTCCCACTAGCTTTCCTCGAGCAATGATTCCATGGCTTCCTTCTAAGTCCTAGAGCCAAATCCACTAAAGTCTTCCTATTAGTCTTTTTCGGATTTGTCATTTTTCCTTTCACTCAAAAAATAATGGATCCCGCTGTCATCCATGTTATCGATGGGATCCTCGTCCTCAAAGAGTTTACCAACATGATCCTTGCCGAAATGTTCATCTCTCTCAATCGTTTCAAGAAGGACAAGCGTGTAGCCCTTAGAGCCCTCTTAGGTATTCTCCAAGTCTGGTTTGTGTCTCACTTGAAACAATTCAAGGAAACTTAGCCATTCCTCATATTAGTAAGGACATAAATCCCCTAACCCAATTCAAAGAGATAGAGAAATTTCTTCGTCCTTGGACCTTTTGTAATTGGGTAGACTTCCTTGAGAATCTTACACCTAAGCAAATTCTTTGGCAAGCCCTTTGGGTTCATTTTCCTAAGGTATGTCTTACAAGCAGCCTTAGTGACCCAATTCCACTCTTAGGTTTGACGGGATCGACTTCTTATTATCCTTTAAGAGTCGCCCGTCAATTCTATGTGCTTCAAGAAATCCCTCCCCCCTCTAAAGTCAGGTTTATTTCGTTTTGATTTTCGCAATGGGTTTGTCAAGGGGGACCAACTCGAGAGTTGAAGAACGAGGTGAAACGGATCATCGACATACTCTATCGCTGCCAACCGAAGGACGTCAAACGGGTCACAAAGTTACAAGGATCCATGAAGGAACACTATGCATCAAAGGAGTACATTGCACGACGTGTCAAGCTCGAGTTTGCCGTCACCATCCCAAAATTCCCTATGATTCCAACCCCTAAGGAGACTCAAATGGGGTGGATCATAAGAGAAAGAGATGAAGCCTTGGCGGAGGCAGAACATTGGTAGGAAGATTACAAGCGCGTCCGCAACATGCTGTGAAGAAGCCCTATATCCAAGACTAGTCATGTTCTATTAGTTTTTTTTAGGGTTTTCTTTTAATTATCTTAGAATTGATGTATAGGGCTTTTTCTTTACATGAACTTTTAGAGTGAATGTTTAGGTGCTTTTTACCATTTAGCTGGTGTATAGGGATTTCCTTTCACAAATTTTGATGTAATTAGTGAAATTCCCTCTTCTGTAAGTTGAATGGAGCGTGACAAGGGTATTTTAATCAATCACTATATGTTACTCCCTTTTAATTGTATAATTTCTTACAATGAAATTTTTATAAGGAACTGTTTACACGAGGTGCAGCTTGTGTAAAAGGTTTCTTATTTCAGTTTCATCATAAGAGAATATAAAATTAAAAGGTTTGCAATTTTCGTTCTGTTGCTTTACTGTGTGCTAATTTCGGCTTTCTTATTTTATTTTACGAAAAACCAGGTCCCGAAACTATGGCTTCATGGTGATTGCCCATTCACACACATTCAAGAGTAGTAAGGATGAACATTGAGGAACAAAATGCCCGTTTCATTGCCCTCGACAACAAGATCAATGATCTTGTGGTTCAGCTCACTTAGTTCACCAATGATATGAGGGCCGCATTGGCAGCACTAAATGCTAGTCAAGTTGCACCTCAAGCTATGCCCGAGCCCATAGAAGGGCCTATAAGAAGGAATATTGCTGAGGAGGCATTGGGTTCTACACTTGTAGTGGTCGAACTAGACCCTATTTTGGAAGCCGTCACGGGCCGTTTGGAAGAAGAGCACAACAAGAGGTTTGCAAAGATAGAAGAGAAATTCCATGCGCTATGGGGATATAAAAAGCATATGATCGAGGATTTGTCTTGATATGCACAAATGAGCTTTCCTGAGAAGTTCAAGATTCCCGACTTCACTAAGTATGATGGGACCGGAGACCCAAAGATCCACTTGAAGTACTATTTGAACCGAATGGCGAGATATGCTCAGAATGTCCCATTAATGATTCAGACTTTTCAAAAGAGTTTGACGAGGCCTGCTTTACAATGGTATGTGTTGTCAGAGCCCGAGAAGTTTGAGAAGTGGGAGGAGTTAGCCGAAGCGTTCGTCCTGCAATACAAATACAACACCGAGATAGCTCCCACATGTGAAGTGTTGACTCGAACTGAAAAGAAAAGAAGCGAGTCCTTTAGAGCTTTTGCTCAAAGATGACGTACTCTCGCTGCTCAAAGATGACGTACTCTCGCTGCTCAAGTCCATCCTCCGCTCGGTGAAAAAGAGCTATTGGATCTCTTCCTTAAGGCCTTACCTAATGATTTCTATTTGAAGTTGGTGGGTTCTGGATGCCTGACTTTCTCTCAGTTAGTAGATGTCAGAGAAAGGGTGGGGGAGCCACGTATGATGGTAGATTGAACGAAGGGACTAGCCGGAAGATCCTGAATAGAAAAGAAAAGGATGTGGAGATTGCATATGTACAAGCGCCGGTTGTGACAAGGCCCCGTGCCTCACCCTCTCAAGGACCATTTGTGTTCTGAGAGAAGACATATCAAAGTTATGAATTCAAAAAGAAGGCACCGAGGCAATTCACTCCCCTACCTAGGCCTCTATCCAAGTTGTTGCATATACTGTTGAGAAGGGGAATGATAGCCAAAGAAGTACCTCGGGATAATCCTCCAAAATTCCCCGAATTCGACTTGTCGAAGTCCTACAAGTTCCATAGAGGCGAGAAGGGTCATGATGTAGATAACTGCTTCACTCTCAAGAACGAAGTTCAGAATTTACTCGACAAGGGCATTTAACCCTTCAAGGATCCGCCCCTTAATATCCAACAAAATCCATTGCCTAATCATATTGAGAATGTCAACGTGGTTATGGAAAAGGGTAATGAAAGTAAGCAAACCTTTAGAGTGGATGTTTATAAACTGTATGAGCTATTAGTGTTGGCGGGACATTTTAAAGAGGGGGAGGATATCCCGATGGAAGAGAAGCTGAAATATATCACTTGGATGGTAGACATGGGCATAATCTATAGTATGAATGAGGATGTTACGATGACTCTGGTAGCCGTCATAAACTCATTTTGTGAGATCAAGAAGGGGTCGAAGGAGTACCTGTTGATTAAATCGTAGCATGGTCTTATTCTTAGATTTATATCAACATTCTAACACCCATGCTTAAAAGTTAACATAATAAAAAAACTTAACAACATTTTAGAGTTACAAACGTTAATGTGTCGAATTATGAACTTTTCTTCCATTAAATTTACCAATTGCTTTATGAGTTATTTACCACCATGTCTTGGGCATGACGGAGAGCACGAGCACGAGAGGGTGATAGAATGAAGCAGTGAACGCGATTGAGGTGAAGAGAGGAAAAGACAAAATGAAGGTTAGGGTTTTTCAATTATAGTTTATTATTATTTTAAAATTTGGGCCTGTGCAAGTCTCTTCGAAATTCAACATTTGTAGCCCAATAGCCGGGACCGTCCAGGGAAATGCAACCCAAAAAACAGTCTGACCTGATTGGGATGGTATTTCTGATGTCTCGAAATTGAGAGAGGAAACATAATCTTAGGAAAGGAATCCATTGAACATTGAAGGGCCCTATGCCATTATCAATTTCATGTCCTGATTTTGTATTACCCTCAACATGCAATTAGCAGCAAAAGCATAAACAGGACGAAAATGGAACTTGCTAACATAATTTCACATCTTTAACAAGCAAAACATCATGAGCATAAGAACACAAAGTACTGCTAAATTGTTGAGCAATACTAAATTACAAAATGACATGATTTGCACTTCACATGCCGTTCCGGTGACGGCCTGCTTGTCCAAAATGACATGATTTGCACTTCACATGCCGTTCCGGTGACGGCCTGCTCGGACAAGCTTGAAATTGAATAAAACAAAAAATTGGCTACTAGTCAAAAGGAGAAACAAGCCAACTACTAAGACAATTCTGCTTGAACAAGAAAACAAGAACTTCACGAGATCAATGAAGCATTGGATTGATTGATGAGGAGAATAGGCCTGTTACACTCTTCTCAGTCCCTTCCTCAACTCGGCTACCTTCACTGCGACAATCACGTACACCATGTCTGCTTTACGATCCACGTAGTCGAAGTAGGCGCGTCTCCAATTCTTCTTGTACACCAAACCGCCAACAACTCCCCAAAACCCAATTGCAAACCCGAACATTATGACAAGGTAGAACATCACCTTTTCAAGCTTACCTTCTTCATTGGCATCTTCTTCTGGCGCTTGAGGGGCCTCCGCACCGGGGCATTTCTTTTGTAGAGGATCGCCACAAAGTAGAGGATTGTCGGCATAAATAGAAGGATCATCAATGGTCTGGATATGATTTCCTCTGGGAATTGGCCCCGTGAAGTTGTTGTGAGACAAGTTAGTTTGCTCAGTGATGTGAATGCAGAAAAGCTTTGCAGGATTGTTCCTGAAAGGTGATTGTTCGAAAGATCTAGTGACTCGAGCGATTTCATGTCTCCAATCATATTCTGGGTGCCTCCAGAAAGAAAGTTGCACGATATGTTCCTAATATAGAGTCGGGGAGAACTGGCACGGGCAGTGATTTGAACATCTCATCTACAAGAGCCAGTTCCCGACTGATTACCAATTCCTCAAAATTCTTGAACTTCACCTTTTCCTGCAGCATTTCATTGCAGAACTCAGGTTGATGGACTTCTTGTAAGCTGAAGACCTCACAAAATAGAGCTGTCCCCATGTCAAGTATCTGAAAGTCCTCAAGGACAACTGGGCTAATTGACGATATATAATCTGTCTGATGGTCCGTGACAAGGTGAGTTGCCTCGTAGATAAGGTCTGTCCACAATGCTCACAAAATCCATTTCCAGAAAAGTGGCCCCTATTACCGAGTCTGATTCAAGGCACTCCTTAGACAGACAATGGTGTGAAGGAAATTCCAAAAGGTCCTTCTCGAGCAAGTTCAAAATTTCTTTGGTGACAAATGAAAAATTATCATTTTGACTAAGATATAGTGGTTCAACTTTGTCAAGAAGCTTTACAAGCTCATATTTCATGGATGTGCTCTTCAAAACTTCCAAACTAATCTCCTCCACTTCTAAAAGAGGAAATTGGGTACATGGGAAGTCCGACAGGCCTGCAACATAAGCATCATCTTCCCAAAAGACAGCCTTTGGCTCTATGAGATACTGTATACTTGTGTCTCCAAATTTAGTAACCACTTCTTGAGCCTCCAAAGTATAGTTCACTGACAAGGCCAGCTTGGGTGCAACCTGTTGGTAAAACTATAGCAATAAGTACCTATTCTGAGTGAAACTTTGTCATCAAGATCCATTTGCTAGCAAATCACCAAATGCCTTACAGTCTTGGACCAAAATCTTGTTTAAATCTGACGACTGTTTGGTGAAACAATAGAAAGCAACCAGCGGTCATGGTGTTGTGGCTGCCAATGGTTGTCCTAGCAAATTTCTAAATGCAGACTTGGATGATAGTTGTGACTTTGCCTTCTTGCAGACAATCAAATGCCCAATCATCAATAAAGGGATGGACTATGGTCATTTGGGAGGGTCTAACATTCATAAACTGGTTCAATATTTTTCATGTAGAAAGAGAAACATGTTGCAATATGTAACCACAAGGTGTCACTCATCAAAAATTGATTCAAAATGGATTTCCTTCATTAATCAGACTTGCCACTTTTCTCCAGTTTTCTTAAATTATCTACCAGTCAAAACTAATGCTTGCAGTTGGAAGAACGAAGTTCAGCTTAAATGCACCAAAGTTCCAGAGAAACAAAAAAATGGAAGGATCTTACGAATTAAGTTGAGCCCGGAATTTACCTCATTGTTTTCAATTTCAAGAACTTCAGAGAAGATGCCTGCTGCTTCTTCCTCAAGTAAGTGAGCATTCTCCTGAGGATGACAATGAACAAAATTAGGACTGTGGCATCACACTTCCGGCATATTCACTGTAATTTTCTAACGATATTCAGCACGCCAAGCAATTAGCCAGCTCTGGTGTCTCAAGCTGGAATACTGCAATGCCTTGTGCGCCCTTTTCATTGATGAAACTTTCGCTAATCTGATGGTTGCAGTAACATAGCATCAGGAACACAAACACAAGCTTTTCTAGAGTTTTGAAAAGATAAGAAACAAAAAATTCCTCAGGCACCGGTTCATACTTTGGGAAATTCATCTTCCGTAGCTGCAGTCTTAATAGTTGAACAGCAGTCCAACCTTTCCTTCACTTCAGGGCTTAGCTCTCCCTCTTTCTGCAAGTAAGCATGAACAATCCCCTTGATGGAACTCGACTAGGCAATAGTAACTACCAACAACTCTGCTAATTTGCATGCCAAAAGAAGATACAACGAAAGGTGCCAGTGCGACTAAGCTTTTCCTCGCCCATCATAATTTCCAAAATTTTCATTTTCCAACCAAAACGAGAAGGAACGTTGAACGAGGGAGTACCAAAACCAACAGCCAGAAATACAAATGAAATGTCAATTTGAAACCGACAAGTCAAACTACTACGCCTCACGGAGGATGAACTGTCTTCGTGGTTACATAAGTTCAGAGCTAATCCTGGCACAAAATCTAAACAGACAAAGCTTTAGAGGGCAGGATCGCACCAAATTCAAACTGAAATCAACAGGTTAAAGCGAGAGCTCGATCTTCAGTTTCCCTTCCCAACCAATCACACGTCAAACTCAAACTCCTATCAGATCGCTCAACATAACCAGCTTCACTCTCACACAACTAACCAAGACTGGCGAAGCATCACGAGCGAGATCACCGATTACTTCAAGCATAAAACCCCGGCCGAAAAGTCACACGTACCTCGACGCTTCCATTTCCGCAACCTTCGCCACCTCCGGCGTCGACGAACCGAGGAACGACGTTGGTCAGGAACCTCGAGAGAGCGGGTCCGATCTCTAGCCTGCCGAGCTTGAGGGAGGCTTCGATTGCGGAGAGGGAGCCGAAGCAGAGGAGGTCCTGCCCCGAGGCGAGAGGTGGAGCCGAAGGGAGGCGAGGGACCGTAAGGTCCCAGAAGGCTAGGGTTTGGGCCGGAGAAGATGGCGGAGGAGGAGGAGGAGGAGGAGGTCCGACGCTGAAGTAGTCGATGTTGAGGAAGCGAGTTCGCATCATGTTCAACGGATGGTTCTGAAGAGAGATTTTTGAATTTGGTGCTTCTGTTTTTGGGGCGTGGGGGAATTTATATAGGGGAAGGCGAGCGCGAGTTGGCCGAGTTGCAACGGTGAGTCAGCTGAGTGGCTCAACGGGTTACTGGGCGCGATGCTTAGCTACTTCTTACTTTTATATTAAACTTTCCCTTCAATAAAAAGGTAATAAACATTATGCGACTTTGCAAGGCAGTTTTTGAAATATTTTAAAAGGTTTCGAGCGCTTCAAATCGAATAAAAGAGAAAACATGAGTTTTGCAAGATTAAAGAAAACGAAGAATTAAAAGTAGAAGTCATTTAATTCGGGTAATTAAAAAAATCTTAAATTGTCAATTTAATTTTAAAATTTTCAATTCTATCAATTTAGTTTTAAAACATTTTAATTATTTGTTAATATAGTCCTTCTGATCAATTTTGACCAGAAAACTCTTAACGTGGCTATTCAGTTAGTAGTGGTTGTTGTACGTGACATGGCCAAACGTCAGGCGTTGAACATGGACGATTTTTTTTTAAATTCTGATTTTATCATTTTTTCTTTTCTTTCTTTTCTTATTCCTTTTCTTTTCTTTTGTTCGGATTTTCGGTCGATGGGGATTGACGATCCTCACTAGCCACAGGTGAGGGCCTCCATACCCTCACTGCCCACAAGTGAGGGTGTTGAACCCTCCCTAGATCCAAGCAAGGGCCACAACCCTTCCCTATTGGCCGGCGAGGGCGTGGAGGCCCTCACCTGTGGCCGGCAAGGGCATTGTCGGCCGACATTGGGGCCCCACCAATTGGAAATTCAATGAAGGAAAAAGAAAAAGTAAAGAAAAAAAGGGAAAGAAAAGAGAAAATTCGGTAAAATATGAAAAAATAGTCTACGTCGGCGCTGCATGTGCCATTTAAGATGTTTAGCATACATGTGACATTCTGAAATCCGACCCACTTGGGATTTATGAAATGAATGGTTTTGTACACGTACTTGTAATTAGATCTCGCCCAGAATTGATCACTTCGGGAATACTAACCGTTAGGGAAAGGCTAATTAGGGATTTAAATTCGCGTGACCAAAGAATTCGATCGTGAAACGACCTTCGACCATGAAAATTGTCGATGTGACATTTTGGGCCACTGTAGGCCGATCCCAGGATAGTCAGGGATCAATTCGCCGCTATCATATTAGTGGATCGCGGGTGATTCCACTTGACCACGAAATGAACTGACGAACGATCCTAACCTATACCAAACAATCGTACCCGTTGGAACTAGCGATCGATCCTCACAATTAAGTGACCACTGAGGTCGTCACGACCCGAGTGAACTTGAACGTCGCTTGATTTAGTATCGGCCACGGTCCAAAAATGCGAATTTCCCCAAAAGCCACCCGTTAATTTGAGATTTGCTCGAGTTGCGTTATTTAGACTTAGTCATTAAATTAGAAACCGAGTGGGCAATGGAAATTTGGAAAGTCATGATAGATCATTTGGACGACATTGTCATTTACTCGGGTAGCCTCGGATTTGCCCGAATCCTTAAGAAAAACTGAATTTCGGCGAGAAATGGAAAATGACTATTTTACCCCTGAAGGTTTATTAAGGCTAAGTGTTATTCGGGAAGGGCATTTTGGTCATTTTGCCCTAGCTTTGGAAAATGACAATTTTGCCCTTGGATTTTTATAAAATCTCCAAATTGCCTTTGGATATTTTGGAAAAGATTCGATCCGGGCCGTTGATTTCAAGATAAGATTGAATCTGGGCCGTCGATTGTATTTGTGAGAGAAGGGCAAGATGGTCATTTGGGCACATCAATTATTGGCTTGGGATTATTTAAGTCCCATTCTCTCTCTCTCTCCTCACTCTCTGTTCCCTCTCTCTCTCCCTCTCCCCACCGCCGATCGCCCCCCTTGGCCGTACACCGCCGCCACCGGCCACCCCCCGTCCAATCGCTGTTGTTCCGCCACCGAGTCGCGCCCCCCACCCTCACGCCGTCCCTTCCTCTCTCTCTCCTTCTCCCTTTGTGGTCGTGAGCCACGGCCAAGGAGGCCGTCGCCACCGCTCGCCGTCCAATCGCCGCCGAGCCGCTCGCCACTCGCCGCCGCTCACCGCCGATCGCGGCCCCCTTTCTGCTCTAGCCGAGCTAGTCTAGAGTTCGGGTAAGTCGCGCCCTAAACTCTATTTAGGATTTTGGGTATTGACGGACATATTTAGGAATTAAATCGGGTTAGTTAGTGTCGGTTTAAGGGTTATTTGAGGCCGTTTAAAGGTTATAAGGGTAGACCGACTTGGGGGTAGTCTCGTTGGGGTGCCCAAATTGCAAGTTTTGTGATTGGAATAGGGAGGAAAAGATTGATTTAGCGGTTCTAGCCATGTACTATTTTGATGTGATAGTGGGCATGGATTGGCTATCTAAGTAGAGGGCTATAATGGATTGTAGTAACAGGGTGATCCAATTTAATCCTATTGGATATCTGGAATTCAAATTTGTAGGAAATCGAGGGGGACCCTCGATCCCATGGATTTCGTCACTAGAAATGACCAAGCTGTTGAGTGACGGGTGTCAAGGATTTCTAGCGACTGTAGTGGATTCGATGGTTGAGGAGCCGAGGCTAGAGGACATAGCCGTGGTGTGCGATTATTCTGATGTCTTTCCTCAGGAATTGCCGGGATTGTCACCAGAAAGAGAAGTGGAGTTTGTAATTGAGTTGGCCCCTAGAACTGAGCTAATCTTGAAGGCACCTTATAGAATGTCGTTGTCAGAGTTAAAGGAGTTAGAGGTGTAAATGCAAGAGTTATTGGACAAAGGATTTATTCGTCCAAGTGCGTCTTCATGGGAAGCGTCAGTTTTATTTGTGAGAAGAAAGATGGATTGTTGAGGTTGTGTATTGACTACAGGCAGCTAAATCAGGTGATGATAAAAAATAAATATCCCCTACCGAGGATTGATGATTTGTTTGATCAATTACAAGGGGCTTCGGTGTTTTCTAAAATTGATTTGAGAACGGGATATCATCAATTGAGGATTAGGAATGAGGATATACCGAAGACGGCATTTGGGACGAGATATAGGCATTATGAATTTACGGTGATGCCGTTCGGGTTGACGAACGCCCCTGCTGCCTTTATGGACTTAATGAATCGAGTGTTTAAGGAGTTCCTAGACCAATTTGTGATTGTTTTCATAGACGACATACTGGTGTACTCGAAGAGCCTAGAAGAGCATGAGTTTCACTTGAGTAAAGTTTTGCAGACTTTAAGAGAAAACGCACTGTATGCTAAGTTTAGCAAGTGCGAGTTCTGGCTCAATCGAGTAGCATTTCTCGGACACGTGATCTCTGGAGAAGGAATCTCAGTAGATCCAGCAAAGATTGAGGTGGTAATGAAGTGGTCGAGACCGACGACGGTAACAGAGGTTCGGAGCTTTTTGGGTTTGGCAGGATATTACCGACGTTTCGTGGAAGGGTTTCGGCAATAGCGATACCATCGACACATTTATTGAAAAAGGAAACAAGGTTTGAATGGACCGACAAATGTGAAAGGAGTTTTCAGGAATTGAAACATAGATTGACGATAGCACCGGTGTTGACTATTCCATCAGGACCCGGAGGATATGAAATTTATAGTGATGCGTCGTTGAAAGAATTAGGGTGTGTACTCATACAAAATGGACAGGTAGTAGCCTATACGTCAAGGCAATTAAGACCGCATGAGTTGAACTATCCGATGCATGACTTGGAGTTAGCCGTAACAGTGTTCGGCCTTAAGATTTGGCGACATTATCTATGTGGAGAGAAATTTCAGATATATACGGATCACCAGAGTCTTAAATATTTGTTTTCTCAAAAGGAGTTAAATATGAGGCAACGTCGGTGGATGGAATTATTGAAGAATTACAATTGTGATATTTTATATCACCCCGGGAAGGCCAACCGGGTAGTAGATGCATTGAGTAGGAAGTCAAGCATCGCACACTTGATGGTCAAGGAATGAGAATTGTTAGAAAAAGTGCGAGACTCGGAGTTTAAATTTGAAGTAAGTCAAGTCTCGAGTTTGCTAGCCATGTTAAGGATTGAACCGGAGATCCAAGCTAAGATTTAAGGCTTTGTAGTGTGACATCCCCGATTTCAGGCCTAGGAAGCCGAGGGCTGGTAATAAGTGGATGAGCGGGTAAGTCGAGTTGAGGGTCGGTAATGAAATGGATAGTATGATCGGAACGAGTATACTGAGGGTTGATCGTGGTTCAATTGAAAGATTATCCATGAATTGGCCTAGGGATTGACAGTGGAATGACCCCTGACTACGTCAATGATTAGAATGATATGACCGTGGAGTGACCCTTCGACCATAAAGGCCGTTAGTGGAACGGTCCGGGATAACTGTGGATCAGTCCGGTGTTGACATATGTCGATCGCGGGTGATACTGCACTGCTATGCATTAGTCCCGGGTGACCATGAGTTAATTTCAGGGTATTGGATTTCACGAGGCTACATGATAACCGAGGGTCGACCATAGGTCATTGATACTCGAATGTGGCTCGGTCACGAATCGGCCACGGATCGTTGCATTGAGTTGGGTAGGCCATGGACGAGACATGTACCAGGCCATATGCCTAGTGGCTTGGTCGCGGCACAGGCAAAATTGCCGGTCACAATGGCCAAGGTCATGTGCCCGGTCATGACCGACCATCGTGCCCGTCAGCCAGGCCACGGACCGACTACATGCCTGGTCGTGTGCCGGCCATTATGCTCGACCCTTGTGCCACAAGTTATGCCCATAAGATTCGGTTCCAATCCTGTCCCGTGCCCAAGAAATATGGCCATGAGTCGTGTGTCGTGCCATTCACGGGCCGATGTGCGTGTTTGGCCGTGAATCGAACCCTAGCCCGTATGACCTGGCATGATACTCGGCACGTTGCCCGTGCGGCCCGGCGCGATGCTCATGCGGCCCGGCCTCGCGCCCAGCCATGTGCCTATGTGGCTTGACGACGCGCCCGGCCATTTGCCCAGTCAGGCTCGGCTATTTGACCAGCGACCCGGCCACATGCCCAAGCCAACCCGAGAAGCCCAATTTGGCTTAGTTTGGCTTAGATTTTTGTAGGGCCAAGTTTGGTCACTTGTGAGGGCTTTTCCACACTAAACCTCATTTTAAATGGAATTATTGAAATTTTTTTATTGTTAGAAAACCCTCGGAAAATTATGAGACTTAGTATGGTGCAGGTTGTAGTTTTTGTGCCAATTGGTCTATTTCGTGTGACCCGATTTGCCCGAGTCATTTGCGTGAGAAACCAGCAAAGTCAGAAGACTCTAGAGAGTCCACGGTTCGGGAAATTAGTAGAAGAATCTAGAGGATAAGGCCTTGACCGAGTCAAAGCTTATCCTCCAAGCTTCATTAGGGCTTGCATTTATTAAAGTTGGACTTTAGTGGCCTTCATCATGACGCGCAATAAATGCATGAAGACTATGAGGCCCCATAATGATGACAAGTCATCATGACTCTTGACTTTGAGGCACCGTCATCATGACCGACATTAAGGGCCTGGAGTAACGACCAAGTTTGAGCTTCTATAAATAGGAAGCCCTCCCTCTCTCTCACGCCACTTCCTCTCCCTCACGCCATTTCCTCGCCCAAAGAGGCTCGGCCAACTTTCTCTTGCTTCTTTGCTTCTTGTTCATACTGAGAAAGAGAGAAAAAGAAAGAGAAAAAAAGCTCACCAGCTAGCCCGTGTCTCTCTTGTGATTCGATCAAGTGAGGAAGCCACGTCCAAGGCCGTGTGTTCGTGTTCAAGCCCGAGAACCACCAAGAATCGCCCGAGAATCGCCAAGACTCACGTGTCCTTTACACGCTTCGTTTTCTCTAGTTCTTGTTTGATATCATTGAGTAAGTGAATTCCCTAATCTCGGGAAAGGATGATGAGATGCGTTGTGACGTAGTTTGCTTGGACCGTGTTCGGTCTTGATTGGTTATCTCTTTGGCTTGTTTATGTTTTGTGTTTGACGTTCATATCTCGAGATAGAAGCTGGAATTCGGCTAGTGATGTTCACGTGTTGTAGTCATGCTTAGAGTTCTCTAGTATTTGTCGGCATGAACTTTGCTATTGATTTGCTATCGACGCTGGTACGGTAAGGGCCGACTCATGTTAACGGCGATCGATTTATCCTCACTTGACATTAGTGTTTTCACTTGTTGTATCTCCCCGACTCATTCCCCGCTATTTTTCCCTCTCAGGTCTATAGGATGGTCGAACGGACGGTGGCGACAGGGGGAGTTTGAGTTATGTTGGAGTTCGGGGAAAGCTAGGAGCTGTGAATCCGAAGTAGTGGGCTTTGGACACCCAAGCCATAACATTTGTTGTGTAAATGGCTAAAATCGGCTAAGTTGGCTTGTAAAATATGTTTGCGTGTCCTATAAATATAAGGTTTGCTCATGATGTTGTTTGTCTTATTTTCGTTGTTGTTCTGAATGTGATTGTCCCGAGATATGCTTCTGCTTGTGTGTAACGAAAGATAATAATGAACGGGACGTCATATTTATAACCCCGAGGTGGGGGCGTTACATACAGTCTAAGGACTCAGAAACTCAGAAGATTCTGGAGATGGATGCTACTAAGAGGAAACTGGACTTCCAAGTATCTGAGGATGGGATCTTGAAGTTCCGTGGATGATTGTGCGTGCTTGACGATGCGGAACTTAAGGAAGAGATTTTATCGGAAGCGCATCGTAGTAGTTTAGCATCCACCCTAGTAGTACGAAAATGTATCAGAATTTGAGGCAATACTATTGGTGGAATGGTATGAAGGTGGACATAGCCAGACATGTGGCCAAGTGTCTGACGTGACAGCAAGTAAAAGCACAACATTGTAAGCCCGGAGGATTATTGCGACCTTTGGAAATCTTAGAATGGAAATGGGAACATATAACTATGGATTTTGTAACAGGATTACCAAGGAGTCAAAGAGGCCATTATTCCATTTGGGTGATTATCGACAGATTGACCAAGTCGGCACACTTTTTGGCTGTGCAAAAGGACTTCGCATTGGATCGATATGCTAAGTTGTACGTACAATAGATAATTCGTTTGCATGGGGTACCAGTGACGATTACCTCAGATCGTGATCCTAGATTTACCATCAATTTTTGGAAAAGTCTACAGACGGCATTATGATCAAAGCTGCAGTTTAGTATAGCTTACCATTCGCAAACGGATGGCCAGTCTGAGAGAACTATTAAGACTTTAGAGGATATGCTTCAGGCATGTGTGTTGGATTTTCAGGGTAAGTGGAAAGAGCAATTGCCCTTAGCAATTGCCCTTAGCACAATTTTGCCCTTGGATTTTTATGAAATCTCCAAATTGCCCTTGGATATTTTGGAAAAGATTCGATTCGAGCCGTTGATTTCAGGATAAGATTGAATCTGGGTCGTCGATTGGATTTGTGAGAGAAGGGCAAGATGGTCATTTGGGCACATCAATTATTGGCTTGGGATTATTTAAGTCCCATTCTCTCTCTCTCCTCACTCTCTCTCTCACTCTCGGTTCCTTCTCTCTCTCCCTCTCCCTATTGCCGATCGCCCCCCTTAGCTGTACGCCGCCGCCACCGGCCACCGCTCGTCCAATCGCCGTTGTTCCGCCACCGAGTCGTGCCCCCCACCCTCACGCCGTCCCTTCCTCTCTCTCTCCTTCCCCCCTCGTGGTCGTGAGCCGCGACCAAGGAGGCCATCGCCACCGCTCGTCGTCCGATCGCCGCCGAGCCGCTCGCCGCCGCTCACCGCCGATCGCCGCCCCCTTTCCGCTCTAGCCGAGCTAGCCTAGAGTTCAGGTAAGTTGCGCCCTAAACTCTATTTAGGATTTCGAGTATCGACGGACATATTTAGGAATTAAATCGGGTTAGTTAGTGTCGGTTTAAGGGTTATTTGAGGCCGTTTAGAGGTTATAAGGGTAGACCGACTTGGGGGACTTCAATTGGCTGATTTGTGGGTGAAATGGTGACATGTCGGGACTGTTTTGGTGTTGAGTTAGATGCTGGAAAATCGGGAAAGGAAATGACGAGTATGTGGTTCGATTTGGAGACGATTTGTGTCGGTTTGATGTGCCGTAATGTGGCCGTGTTGTGGTGCTTGTTATGGCTTGAAATATATGTGGAAATGTTGAAATTTATGCCATGAGTGTGGCTATGTTGTGGGCCCATTGGTGGCCGTGTATGTTTGTAGAATCACGAATTGATTGATTGAAATGTGGACTGTTATGTGCGCGTATGGGCTGAATTGAATTGACTGTTAATTGGCCACGATTGGGTGTTGATTAAGTGTCACGCCTCAAACCCCATCGAGCTCACGACATCCCTCTCTGATCGAATAAATGCGACGTCCCAGGAAAACATCACCAACCATAAGCGAAAACGAATACAAAACACCCGTACTATCAAAGATGACGACGGGGTAGAGCATCAAGGCATTCAACGAACTAACAACATTCATTTTTATACATTACTATCAAACCGAGCATACAAACCACATTATATACAGACTTAGCAAGACGAGCATCCAAAACACCACCGATACAACAAAAAGGATCAGGTGGTTGAGTTAACTTAGCTTCTCTATAGGTCGACCTATCTATCAAAAAGTGACCGGTCAGACCTACTTCACGCAACCCCTAAAATACCCTAAGGAAGCCTAATGGTCACCCTTTTCCCAATCTTCTCCCAAGTCTTCTGGCTCGTACTCCAGGAGATCACATGGACCGCGATACGGAGGGATCGTTTGCAATGGTTGCACAGCCTGCGGCTCCACTGGGGCACCATGGGCGGCTCCTCATATCCCAAAACGAGGAGGCGGGCCTCCTGGGTTCATGGCTGGGGGTCTGAAATTGGTGGTTATACAAGCATGAGACGATTCTTAATAAGTGCACAACCCCAAACCCCACATAGGCTCTCGCGTACCGCCAGACGAAACATGCATGACACAACGACCAATCACACTAACAATCACATGTGATCCTACCTGGGATCCATCATGCACAACCCTGCATGTCAGATAATAATACAGCCAATCCGTTCAAGTCCGTACTCATCAAACACAATATCATGTGAGGCAAACCACACTCGCACACTAACTCACACCATGCATCAACTTTCACAATTCTCGCACATCAAGCCAAGTCTAGCTCATTCCCAACTTTCCATCACTACCGCGCCCGCGTAAAACGCATCAGGCTAACGGTCTTCTGACCTCGTCAAGCATCGTCACCCCGTCGGATTGGGTATTGTCATCTCGTCAGGGACGGCATCGTCCCACGTAAATGAACACGCCTCAGGACGGAACCTACCCCGCGTAAACGAACACGCCTCGGGGTATCACTTATCCAGCCATTCCAAACATCTCGTACCATCATACCACACATACCACACGGCCACACAACACACACGGCCACTCACAATCTCACGCCACACATACACTTCGCAATTGCACATCCTCGTCGCACGAGCACACCACATGGCCACACACACTTGGCACGCGACCTCATTGCATGATCACGCCACCACACCTCACGGTCACATACATGGCACGCGGCTACACATGTGGCACCTGGTCTCACAACATTCAGTCCAAAACACATTTCCAAATCAGCCAACGACAATAGGCCAAACAACCATTCATACGAGCTCATTCAGGCCATAAAATTTCCAATCAAGCATCCAATTTAGCCAAGTCATGCCTCGTCATCACAGCCCCATCCAAGCCTTCCCGAACCGCATATTTTCAATCATCAAATTAGTCCACAACAATCATCGATCAGCCCCTAACTAAGTCCCAAATCAGCCACCTAATTCAACCTAAATCGAGTCCTAAACATGTCCAACAATACCCGAGATCCTAAGGAGAGTTTGGGGGAGTCACTTACCTTAAAAGGGGTGATAAACGGGCTGGATGGGTGGCCGGAACAGCCGGCCTAGCAGCAGCAACCAAACAGCGTCACCGGCGGCTAGGTGGGCGAGCGGTTGCAACACTGTTGACGGGCGGCGATCGGGCGGCTAGGAGCGGCGATCAGGTCGTACGGGCTAGGGGAGGACAGCCAGGGATGGCTCGGGTGGTGGCTGAACAGAACAGGGGAGGACGAGACAGAGAGAGGAACGGCGGGCGGACGGTGGGGCGCGGCCAGGAAGGAGAAGCACCGGCGGCGGACGGATGGGCAGGGCAGCGACCAGGCGGCTGACGAGCTAGTGGCTGGCCAAGCTGGCTCACGCAAGAGAGGAGAGAGAGAGAGTTTCAGTGGGTGGGGGTGAGGAGAGAGAGAAAAAGGGAGAATTATGAGAGAGAGAGAGAGAAAAAAAAACAAATATTTATATGGTGCCCCCAAAAATTGATCTCTAATACCCCACCTAAAATTATCAAATTACCCTTCTAACTACCCCACAAATCCAAGGGTCAAGATTCGATCTTATCCAAATCCAACGGCCCACATTCATCCTTATCCAATAATTCAAGGGGCAAAAGAGTAATTGACCATGGAAGGGGAGGGGCATTCTTGTCCTTCTATTTTTGGCCAAACAGGATTATTATCAGTCTCCCGACTTAATCCAGTCCTCAAAATTTGTTCGCGGTGCATAGGGGCAAAATGGTCATTTTTTCCGATCCCGAACCGAAATCCATTTTTTTACAAAAACGGGTGGCCCCAAGGTTGGCCACACCAAAAACACCATCGGCCGCTAAAAATTGTTACTTTCAAAATTCTCGATTCCCAAGTCCGAATTCCAAGAAATGATTAAAATCGAACAATCACGACTTTAGTTTATCTCTTACTAACGGGTGGCTCATTGGGATTATGCGCTCTTGACCCGTGACTGACACTAAGTCAAGTCACGTTTAAGTTTGCTTGAACCAAGGCGACCTCGGTTGTCATGTAATTACGAGGGTCTGTCGCTAGTTCCATTTGGACATGATCGGTCGATTGAATCAGTCTCTGTTAGCCCAAAACATTCCCTCGTCAATCCTTATGGTTGAAGGTCGAACCATGGTAGAGTTCTTTGGTTGTACGAACTCAATCCCGTGATAGCCTTACCCCTAAGGTTAGCATCCCGAGAATGCGCGGTTCCGGGTGAGATTTCACTACAAGTGCATTGGCCAAAATATTCATTTCATAAATCCCAGGAAAAGGATCGAAAATTCAGAATGTTACATTAAGCATGAGAAATGCATGTGGTTTGGTGCATGCACGGGCCGAACTTGTTCGGCTAATATATTGGCATGTTGACATGTAAATCGAGCGAGTACATGAGCAAGAAATTGTGTGTTATGCTGTATGTGTGGCTATGAGAAATCCCTGAGGTGGTACCATTACGCGGGGAAATTGATCCGTTCTGAGGCAGTACGACTACGCGGGACGATGCCCGATATTACTGGAGGGTGGCCAACCTGAGGCGGTACCATTATGCGGGTTGTGTCCTAGGTAGTAGGTGTTGAGCCTGAGGCGGTACTATTATGCGGGCAAGATACATGGCTTGAGACGGTACCATTACGTGGGGCGAGGAGTGTTGTGAATATGGCTAACCTAAGGCGGTACCATTACGCGGGTTGTGCACTAGGAGATGGATGTTGAGCCTGAGGCGGTACCACTACGCGGGCAAGATACATGGCCTGAGGCGGTACCATTACGCGGGCCCAGGAGTGTTGTGTATATGAGTTGGTCGTAGTGAACCTGAGGCGGTACCATTACGCGGGTCACTGGCAAGTTGAGTAGAAAATACGAGATGGTCACAATGAACCTGAGGCGGTACCATTACGCGGATCATTGGCGAGTCGGGTGAAAAGAATGTGATGAGGCAGGAATGAATGCGTGAATTGTGATTAGAATAGGCATGTGGGTGAAAATTGTACTGTTGTGGCTAACGTGCACATTGCACGTAGGAAAGGCCTAGGTGAGTGTCGCGACCTACCCCTCGAGGGCCGAACTCGATGAGGCGGGTTTAGAGATAAGTGTTCATGAGACGGTTCATATGGCACATCATAAAAATGATTTTACTAAAGCATAAATCTTTTGGTTAGCCATATGGCTCATTGATCATGAACGTGGATTTTCCCTAAATCCATATCTCGTGTGACAGTGGATCGATTTTATCTATTTTAGGAGTCGCCACTAGCCTAGATCAGGGGTCGACTAGAATACTCAACCGAAATGCGGGAATTTCGTTTCGGTTTCCACGAAAACTAGAGATCAAAGGTTCAGGGATTAACTTACGTTAATATTTCTATTAACGCCCTTTCGGTACCGCTAAACTTAACATGGTTGTTATCTAAGTTGTCATGCATTTGTTCTTTACCATTTTCATGTTTAAAGTCTTAGTCCACTAGGTGATCATGCATCTTGTTTTTGTATTTTCATTTAGATTCTAAGCTAATCCTATCTTAGTCTAAAAAAAGAAACAATCAATTGTATTGAAAGACATTTCGTAAAATAAATACTTGAAGTATTGAAAGGACGAGCTAATTCTAAGTACGAGAAAGTAAAAACCCGCAACTCGTCGGGTGTTTATTACAACACGAATTGAAAACCCGAGACATAGTCGGGATGAATGAATTGAATTGAAACCGGATCGGACATCGGTTTACCGCCACCATTTAATGAATACAAATTGAGACCGGATTGGACATCGGTCAATCGCCTTGGCTTTTTCCAATTTTGGATTATCTTCTCCATGGACCGCTTCTCGGGTGTCGGTGTTTACATTCATAACATTCATTCACGACAAACAATAACCGAAAGAATAATCCAAGAAAAAAAAATAATGGTGCTAACAATTCACTAATCAAACACGAGCCTTGGGATCGGCCTTTATTTTTCATGCGTTTCGATTCATCACCCACCTAATAATCTAATATTATTTGATTAATGGTTAACGATAACGAGCTACCATTTGCATTCACAAAACGGCAACTCATATCAATTAACCCCTAAAGTCGGGTTCTAAATGACCACAATGGGCTACCCACCGAACATGCACCAGACCTAACATTCATCTAACAAATACATGCATAGCAATGAAATAAGCATGCATTCAGGCCCATGGGCCTTATTTCGAAGCCAATCAAACAATGGGAAGTGGGCTTCATAAGGAGACCACTTATTCAGTTATTATCTAATTCGGATTGCTTTTATTCAGATGTGATTAACTACCCTAATGATGTCCAAATGAAATGATTCAGGTGTCATTAGAAAGCTTATGAAATGAGGATCAAAAGTCAAGAAGACCATTTTTTCTAAATCCTAGCCGATTTTCCCGAAAATATCAAATTTGATCTCAGTGACAGGCTGGACTCGGTTCTGTTATGGATTTGAAAATAATGGCGGGAAAAATAACAAACCTTATCAAAACCACGCGAAAATTTTTATGCAATTAGGATTCCCCGTGTGTAACAACTTTCATGTTCTGAGTTTTTGCTAAAAAGTCCTCCAAATGTTTATAAAATTCGGTTTTCGTGAAGGACTCAATTGCAAATCAAATCTTAACACGTGAAGACCTTTTATGAAATTTTAAGCAAATTGACCCTCCAAAAATTGCTATTAGGCCCTCAAAATTTCCAGTCAACATAATGAGACCCCAATGAACAACTTTGTAATTTTGATTTTTTTACAAAAAAGGACTCTAACTTTATCAAATTCGGAGAAACATCTTTTGAACTCCAAAGGAATGAAAATCAGATCTGGACACAGATACTGATCAGACTGTGAACTTTTGTGAAGAAAATTTTTTCATATTTCGAACACACGAATTTATGAAAATCGAATAACTCACGAAGGTCAGTCTGAAACTAGTCTGTCACCAGATTCATGCATACATGACGTTGCAAATCGTACAATGCTAAAATGCTTGGAATTTTATGAAAATTTTATGATGAATAGATTAAGATGTGTTCTACAAATTTTATGAAGAAATTTTTTTCAAAAAATGATCGTATAAAATCATAAAAAATCATCAAACAGCACAACATCAATCAGGAAAATATCAGAACAGACTTAAACATCATATTCCAGATTCTGATCCTAACTTCTAAAAGTGTTTTGACATAGCAAATCAAGTCCGATCGAGGCATGCAATATATCAAATCGAAGCTTAAAACGCGTTTTACGATTCTCTAGTTCATCACTTCGCGAGATTTTGACATTAACGAGCTCAAATCGGCATTTCAAACATGCAGGTTTTCCAGGATACGAATTTGCAGAATCACATTCAAGTGCACTTACCTTGTTTAACGATGCTCCGACGTGCAATCGAGCAATCCGGCCTCCGTATTCAGATCAAGAACAGTACGGAGAAGTCTCGGAAAGCTCGGCCAACCTATGATAATAGATTGCACAAACTATAGTGAGAATCGATCTGTTTTCGCACTAATGAACTAGTAATGGTGTATCAAATCAAAAAAACACGCTGTTCAACGAGCAAACGGCCACCACAGCCGCACGAATACGCCGAGGAACGTTGCTGGAGGTTCGGGATCGCCAAGGGAGACGCCGATCAACCGGTTCAGCCACTTGAACCGACTGATCACATCACCGGCAGCAGCGCCGGTGATGTTGCCGAGAAGAAGATCGGGCAGGAACAGCAAGCTCCGGCCACTAGCGAAAATAGCTAGTTTTGCGACCAGCCTTGTGCCGCCGTGGGGACGACGGTGGAGCAGCGGCTCGCCGAAAAACAGCCGGCAATGCGGCGGAAGGCCGGCGGCCGAGAGAGAACACGAGGGAGAGAGAGAGACGTGGACTAGAGAGAGAGAGAGAGAGAGAGAGAGAGAGAGGGAGGAGAGAGAATTCAGATTTGAAAATGAGTGTCCCCCCAAATTTTGGAGGGAAAAAACACTATATATCCCCCTCAACTTTGAATCTTAGCCCTTAGATTAATCCAATGGCCCAAAATGCATTTTTAATGATTAAAAATATTCTTTAAGGGCTAAGGATTAGTGACATGGCATCATAGATGGACGTGATCAATTCTAAATGAATGGCCATGATTGATTTGCTTATCCCCTAATTAATTTGCTTAATCCTTAATGAAGGGTATTTTGCTAATTTTCACTTAGGGGCATTTTCGTAATTTTCAATTGAGGGCATTTTCGTCATTTTTGGGCACAAAAGGATGTGGCCGCCTAGATTAGTCAGAATAGATCATCGATCGCCGGATTTTCGACCGGAAAATGGCCAGTCCGATCAGACCGTTTGAATTTGAATCAAATCGGGTTGAGCCGATTAGTCTAGAATTTGGCCTGATTGAACTAGTTCAATCATTGATTCCATTTGTTCCTATTTTGTACAATTTGATCTCTATCATGATTAATTGATCCCATTATGTTGACACCTAAATTTTAGCGACCATTTAGTCGTAATTTGTATAGAAAATTAGGGATTAAATTTTTAACCCATAAACAAAAATATTTAGGTTGCATAACATATAGTTTAAATTCATTTTAGATTAATTGCGTTTTGCATCGGACTGGCGGTGACGAACGAGCTTAAATTTTATCGAATGGGACTCGGCTCGCTTGGAATGCAAGGGCCGGGAATTACAAGTCAAACGGGCTCGGTTGTTTTAATTTGAGCTTAATTCAGCCTATTATCCTTAATTAATTTAGCCCATTTAAATTAAATTAAAATCTAAGCCCAAGCCTAAGCCCATTAGGACTAGAGAGCTCATTTAATTGACCTAGATTAGTGTTATATATACATCATTAGGTCAGGATTTTGAGGGGACCTCTGATAATTTCATATCAGAATTTTTTAGAGTGTGAGAGTGAGAAAGAGAGAGAGAGAAGGAGACCGGCGAAAACCGCCGTCGCCCGGAGCCACGCTACGTTGTGCCGCTGCTCCCTGCCACGCGCTGCCGCCTCCCGCCACGCGCCACCGCCATTGTGCCGCTGCTCCCTGCCACGCGCTGCTGCCTCCCGCCGCGCGCCACCTCCTGCTGCCGCGCATTCCCCGCCGCACGCCGACCCAAACTGATCCCCCGCCGTGCTCCGCCCCGAAGTCGCCGCACGCCGATGCCGTTGCCCAGATCGATCCGCCGCCATGCTCCACCCTGAAGTCGCCGCCCCGCCACCGCACGCTGCTGCCTGGAGTCGCGCCGTCGCTTGGACGCCATCGCCGTGCCGACGCCACTGTCCCGGCATCACACCGACGCTGTTCCCGCCGGTGAAGTCGCTGCCCCACCGTCACACGCCACTCCCCGGAGCCGCATCACGCCCGGCGTCGCTCGTGTGCCGCCGCCTGGACGATCCTGTCGTCGTTGCACGCCTGCACCGCCGCTGTCTAGACAGCCACGCTATTGCCTCGCCGTGTCATCGCCGCGAGCCGCCGTCGCTCCCGACACCGCGCCGCCGATCCACCGTTCGCCGCTCATCCCCATCCGCAAGCTCGAATTTGGAAATTATCTGCAAATTAGGTAATTGGACATTATCCGATATTTTTTTCAGAATATTTAATTTACTAATTTGAGTGCTTGAATATTTCGTGAATATCGTGTGGAATATTAGATATATTAGGATAATTATCTGATATCCGCAATATTTTTAAAATATTCAAAATTAGGAAACTTTCCTAATTCAGCAACGTATCTGGATGACTATCCGACCTTATCCCTAAGGTACGATACGTGGCGATACGGAAAATCATTATCCTATCCATAATCACTTGGGTACGATAATGACTTTTATCTGCTTTCCAAATTTGAATGATCGACTTTCCGTCAATATCTGTAACCCTATAGATATGACCGATAGTTCGATTTTTGTGCCTAATCCGAGTTTGAAACGAATCTTACGGATCGCGTGGCTGTTTTAAATGTGGATGCTATCTCTATTTAAATTGTTTTTCCTTTTCAAATAAAAAAGAAAATTCAAAAAATATCAGTTAGGATTTGAATTTGAGTTTTGCATGTTTAGGAATCCTAAATATATCTAGACGATAGAGTAATTATTTAATTTAAATTAGGACTTGAGATAATCTATTTCCTAGTTTAAATTAAGTAATATTCTAATCTTAATAGATTATTTAGGTTATTTTTTAATTCCGAATTTTCATGAAAACCCCAAAAAAAGAATGAATTGTTTTATGGTAGATTAGGATAGATTGCATTCTTAATTTAAGTAATTTATTATTTCGAATTTTAACAAAATCTCAAAAATAAGTCATGTTAGGATATGTTAAGTCATCATAGATTGCATGTTAATTTAGGCATATTTTTATTCCGAATTTCATTAGAAAATACCAAAAATAAATCATTTGCCCGTCATCAGAATTAGGTCACGTCGTCGCATGACATATAGTTTGCATGCTAGGTTGCATTACTTGCATGTCATTTTTGCACGTCATTGCATGTAGATTAGCTTTCATTTAAATAAGCGAAAATCCAAAAATTGAGTGAACTGCTTGTTAATTAGAAATCATATTAGGATTGTTAATGTGATTTTCTAGCTAACAATGCAGATGCTTACGTTGCTTCGAGGTAAGTAATTCTTCTAATCTTGCAATTTATTTAACGTTTTGATTATTGGGTGTTACTTTGGTGGTTTGCGCACCCGCATGATCACCTCACATGCTAGTGACTAAGTTAAAATGAATCCAAACTGTCTGCCAAAACATTTTTTTGAAAAGAAAAGGTACCGAAAGGGCATTAGACTAGGTCTAGCGTAATCAAGTCCCCGAGCTTAGAGTCTCTGGTTCGTAGGAATAAAACATATCTCCTTATGTTTTATTTAGGTTTCTAATCGACCTACCATAAATAGATTAGTGGCGACTCCGAGCATGAAAACTTTTGCATGTTAAAAACTTAAACCTAAGTTGCGAATTGGTAGGGCTTGGGAGGGCCTGAGTTAAGCTTAGTCTTAATAATCCATTAGCCTGAGGAAATTTTAGGTCGTGACAGCTTGGCGACTCCGTTGGGGACTAGATTTAAAACTCGCCAGTGGACTTAGGCCAGTTTTTCTTTTCAAAAAATATTTTTTGCTTGGCAGCGAGGATCCCAGGTACGTCCCTAACATTTTAGGTGTTAAATGTTTTTGCAGAATGGGAGGTATAAGGGGAGGCGTGATTGTTAACCCTTGTTTTGCAGGGAGGTGTTTGGATGAATGGTTTATTTTATGCACGAAGCGCTGTATGATATAACCTGTTGTGCATGCCTTGCATTTACACTACACCGCACACACTTCCCGCTGCCGAACCTGGGTGGCACAGGTTTAGGATGGTACTGAGAAAACGGACACCCCGACCACACCCGCGTGGTATGGGTCGCCCTTCTTGGTCCCGAAAGTTTTTTTTCACGGTGTCATTGAGTTTCCACCATGGTTGCACCCTTTGCAACCCGGGTCGGCTCCTTGACTAAGCCGGAGTCAGGGGAACCCCGGCCTAACCACAACCATGACTGGTTTAGCCCGGTAATCCTCGCGTCTCCATTTTGCAAGCCAGAGTCTAGATAGAAATCGAACCTCATATTTCATGCGCATGTCTTTGTGATTGCCATGATCCTATTGGGTGAAGTAAGTTTTTCTGAACCTTTATCTAGCAATTTATTTATGTTTCGTATTTTCTTTGGTCCGTCCATGACATTAGGTCGGTTGTTCGTAAAATTCTGCACGTGTCAACGAACGTGTTGAACAAGTAATACAATGATGAGAAGAGTATCGTCCCACAGAGATTGATGATAATAAACCAATTAAATATTAAAAATAGATTAATTCTAAAATTTATCTAACAGATCAAAATATAATTGAGAATAAATAAAAACTGACAATTTTTAAAAACGAAATTTTATAAACTAAAGGCAGATAATCAATCAGGTAAAATATGTTAGAGCATCCGATTTCACCGTAACCACTAGATATGAATTTCGGATCATTATGCATACAAGAAAGATATCAAGCATGTGATAGCGGAATTTCCTAATCTATTTACTATCCTATCTCTAGGTATAGCAAACCTACTCAGTTTATCAATTCACTATATTTCTATGTGAATTTAAATAAACATAAGCGCATTAAAATCTGTGAATATTCCCGGTTTACAATGAATCTTTTGGACCACCTTATCACCGAAAGCTACACAAATAACATGGTATATTTCTATCCACATTTAATTCATGGTTATATATTATAAGGAGCAATTACATATTATCACTTCTCAGTCTCAAACATGCACATCAGATCATTCAAGTGGTGGCCAATCACCTAAACGCATTAAGCACAATAATATATAACTCACATGAATGAAATTACTTGCAAAGCATAAAAAGCATGAAATTCATATCATCATGGTTAGGCTACATCGTAGCTCTAACAAAGAAAATTAGAACATAATAGAAGAAGAAACGAAAATAGAAATTAAATCAAACATCTTGAATCAAAGAACAAGAATTCTGTCACCACTTTTGTCTTCTCTTCAAAATACTTGAAAAACTCTCAGAACACTGAAAACAAAAACGATCTCTCTCTCTCTCTCTCTCTCTCTCTCTCTCTCTCTAAAAAAAACTCAATGTTCCCCCAAGTTATCCTATTTATATAATAACATCCAAGACTCCTCTCACAAGGCAATTACTTCTTTTTTTCACATAAAATTAGAGAATAAATCGCAGAATTCCCAACGTGATATCCACCTTCCAACTCTTCTCTAGGTCGCATATTCCTTTCCTTCTTTTTGCCATATTTTCCTTATTTTCTCTATATCTCAATATTCTGCATAAACAATGAAATATTAAGTAAATAAAAGGAAATCCAAATATATTCTAACAAATATTGCATTATTTATTGCCTAAAATAGATAAAATAACTCTATTTTTATAGAGTTATCAAATCCCCAAACTTAACATTTTGCTAGTCCTCGAGCAAAAGCAAGATATAAGACATACTCAAGCTAACAGTCCCCTCCATGACTTTCTTCCATAATTGCTCAAAATCACAATTCAAAGAAAAACACAAATTTCATCCAAACATTGAAATAGATTCATAAGTTAAAACCGATTCTAACTATGTGATCCAAGTGTGTGTGTGAGTCCTCATCTTTTCGAATTATATGCAATCCAAATAAGTTCACATTGATATGCAACCTCTCAAAAACTCTTTATAATTATAACCAAATCTCATAGGTTTGCTTTTCATTCCTCTCTCCACTAATGTAAGCTAATCATCGAACCAAAAATCAATAGGACTTTCCTTAGGTTGTAATGTAAGGCCGGGCTAACGGTGAGATAATGGTAAATTTAAGCTCAAATCACCCATGAACACATTGATTTCTAGGATCTAATTAGAGCACATGCCACTATCTCCACTTTCACATCTTCAAAATAATCTTTCTGCCACTACATATCATCATTCTTTCTCTTTTTTTTTCTTTTTTTTTCTCTTCTTTTTTTTTCATTGCTTTATGGTGGAGTTCCTCCCTAAGTCCCTCCTAATATAACGTGAACATTCCCAACCCATTGAGTATCCAAAAGGCTCACTCAATTGAAAGTTGGATAGGGAACCATAAAAGCAATATTTTCTTTTTCTCTTTTTTTTTCTTTCTTTTTCTTCTTCTTTTTTTTTTTTTGAAGAAGATACACCCAAACAACCACAACAATCAAATTATTTCCATGCTCCACCCTTCCTCCCAAATTGCTATTATGCTCAAATAAACTTTTATCCTAAAAAAATCAACTTGTTCATGGGGCGTGGGACAATGATATAATTTGGCAAAAGGTAAGCTAAAAAGTACGTGGGTGCCAATAAAAGATTGGATAATAATTAAGGCTCAACGGGGTGACTATGGATAAATAAATAGGGTTGGCTTGAAAGGCTCAATCGATCCAAAAATTGCCTAAATCATTTTCTCAGTTAGATGTAGCCTAGGATTTCGCCTCAAGAGAAAATCAAACAAATTCTAAGATTTGGGTGAGATCTAAGAAAAGCACATACTTCATATGAATGTTCTCTAGATGTACACACTACTCAAAAATTAAGGACTTATAGTGCTCAGTAAGTGGATCAACATCAGCAGAATCAAAATTAACTCACATATCATTCGCAAGTTTGAACAAAATTTAAATTTTCCTAAGAATCGCAAAAATTCACAACAAGGAATGCAACAAAAAAAAATTCAGATTTAGCAAAAAAAAAAATTTTTTTGAGCGAAAATTTTGTCTCCCCCCAAACTTGAATGAAGCAGTGTCCTCAATGCGAAAAATAAAAGAAACAAAAGAAAAATAGGAACAAGAAAACTCCCCTTGCAGTAGGATGTGTCCATGGACGGTCTTGATGACTAAACTCCAAAAAGTGATCCTTCAAGAAAGAAAATTAACCTGGATAAAAGAAAAAAAAATTCATCTTTTTTTCTTTTTGAAAAAAAAATAAACATAAAAAATTAATGAAGAAACATAATAAAAATGCTTGGGTTGCCTCCCAAGAAGCGCTTGCTTTATAGTTTTCAGCCAAACTATCTCAGATGTCGCTATTCTGGAGAATGAAGTTCAATAGTGGTCTTCTGCTTGTTGTAACCACCTTCGAAATAGGGCTTCAAACGTTGACCGTTCACCTTAAATGTGCCTTCGGTATCATGTGCAACTTCAATTGCTCCGTATGGAAATACCTGTGTGACTGTATAAGGACCAGACCATCGAGAACGTAACTTTCCTGGAAAAAGTTTAAGACGAGAGTTATAAAGTAAAACTTTTTGGCCAATTTCGAACTCTCTTCTGAATATGTGTTTATCATGCCATCTTTTGGTACGCTCCTTGTACATCTTCGCATTTTCATAGGCCTCATTGTGGAATTCCTCCAATTCATTTAGTTGCAACAATCTTTTTTCACCTGCAGACTGCATGTCAAAATTCAGAAATTTCAATGCCCAATATGCTTTGTGCTCTAATTCCACCGGTAGATGACAAGCCTTCCCAAACACTAGCCTAAAAGGAGACATCCCAATTGGGGTTTTGAATGCTGTCCTATAGGCCCAAAGTGCATCATCAAGTTTCATTGACCAATCTTTCCTAGAGGCATTCACTGTTTTTTCTAAAATTCTCTTGATTTCCCTATTTGAAACTTCTACTTGACCACTAGTCTGAGGATGATAAGGGGTTGCAATCTTATGTGTGACTCCATACTTACTCAAAAGTGCTTCAAACTGTTTGTTGCAAAAGTGTGTCCCCCTATCACTTATGATTGCCCTAGGAGTGCCAAATCGCGTAAAAATATTTTTTTTCAAGAATTTGACAACAGCCTTAGCATCATTTTTTGGCAATGCTACAGCTTCTACCCACTTAGACACGTACTCCACAGCCACTAAAATATATAAATTACTATAAGAAGATGTAAAGGGTCCCATGAAATCAATACCCCAAACATCAAATAATTCACACACAATAATATTATTTAAAGGCATCTCATTTTTTCTAGAAATATTTCCAGTTCTCTGACACCGGTCACATGAAGCTACAAAGGAGTAAGCATCTTTAAAAAGTGTGGGCCAATAAAATCCAGATTGTAAAACCTTAGCTGCAGTTTTGGTGGCACCAAAATGACCACCTGCCTCTCTATCATGACAATGATGCAGAATATTTACCGTTTCTTCATCTGGAACACATCTCCTTATGACCTGGTCTGCACATACCTTAAAAAGAAAAGGTTCTTCCCAAAAATAATTTTTAACATCAGAAAAGAATTTTTTCTTCTGTTGATATGACAATTCAGGAGGGAGAATATTACTTACCAAATAATTCACAAAATCAGCATACCAAGGAATTTTTGTGGATTTGATGGAAAAAATTTTCTCATCAGGAAACTCTTCCATAATTGGACTTACCTCTTCCTTTAAATTCGGAATTCTTGACAAGTGATCTGCAACTAGATTTTCAGTCCCCTTCTTATCTTTGATTTCCAAATCAAATTCTTGCAACAATAGAATCCACCTAATTAAACGTGGTTTTGATTCTTTCTTTTCAAGTAGATATTTAAGAGCAGAGTGGTCAAAATAAACTATAACTTTTGAGCCAATTAAATAAGAACGAAATTTATCAAAAGCAAACACTACCGCCAAAAGTTCCTTTTCTGTTGTTGAATAATTCAATTGTGCACCTGACAAGGTTCGACTGGCATAGTAAATGGTTTGAAAAATTCCATCCTTTCTTTGTCCAAGTACGGCTCCAACAGCCGAGTCACTAGCGTCACACATCAACTCGAAAGGCAAATCCCAAGTAGGCGCAGTCATGATAGGGGCCGAAATTAACTTCTCCTTCAATGTGTTGAATGCCTGCAAACAATCATCAGAGAAGTCAAATTTAGAATCTTTTTCCAACAATTTAGAAAGGGGTCTAGCAATTTTAGAAAAATCTTTAATGAAACGCCTATAAAATCCTACATGTCCCAAAAATCCTCGAACAAGCTTCACAGAGGTAGGAGGCGGTAGTTTTGAAATAACTTCAATCTTAGCTCGGTCCACCTCAATTCCTCTTATAGAGATCTTATGGCCTAGCACAATCCCTTCCTGCACCATAAAGTGACACTTCTCCCAATTCAAGACAAGGTTAGTCTCCTCACATCTTTGTAATACCAAAGCTAAATTATTCAAGCATGAATCAAAAGATGAGCCAAAAACAGAAAAATCATCCATAAATATCTCAATATATTTTTCCATCATGTCAGAAAAAATAGCCATCATGCATCTTTGAAAAGTAGCAGGCGCATTACAAAGACCAAAAGGCATCCTCCTATAGGCAAAAGTACCATAAGGACAAGTAAAAGTAGTTTTTTCTTGATCCTCAGGTGCAATAGGGATTTGATTATAACCAGAATATCCATCTAAAAAGCAGTAAAACTCATGCCCTGCAAGTCTCTCCAACAATTGATCAATAAAAGGTAAAGGAAAGTGATCTTTACGGGTGGCATCATTCAATTTTCTATAATCCATACAAACACGCCATCCAGTAACGGTTCTAGTCGGAATTAATTCATTATCATTATTTAGTTGAACAGTCATACCTCCTTTTTTTGGAACAACTTGCACAGGACTTACCCAGGAACTATCAGAGATCGGATAGATGATCCCTGCATCAAGTAACTTAATTACCTCAGCTTTCACCACTTCTTGCATTTTCGGGTTCAAACGCCTCTGAGGTTGGATAGTGGGTTTATGTTGTTCCTCCATCAAAATTTTATGCATGCAAATTGAAGGACTAATTCCCTTGATGTCAGCTATTTTCCATCCAATTGCACCTTTATGTTCTCTTAACACTCTGAGCAATTTCTCCTCCATCAAATCTGTTAAAGAAGAAGATATAATTACTGGTAAAGAAGAAATTCCATCTAAATAAGCATATTTCAAATGAGAAGGTAAGGGTTTGAGTTCAAAAATAGGAGGCTCTTCAATTGATGGCTTAAGCTTCGTTGTGTGTTGTCCCAACTCCTCAAATTTTGTAGTCTTATGCCTTGAATATGTTGGATTTGCCTCCATAAAATTTGCGTACTCCATTATCTCCTCATTCTCAACTTCTCTGTCTTTTGGTTGAACCAAACATGCTTCAAGTGGATCTTTAAAAATATTTTCTTGAAAAACATTATTCACCAACTTGTCAACTGTCTCAACTCTAAAACAAGAATTATCATCAGAGGGATATTTCATTGCTTTAAAAACATTGAAAGAAATAAGATCATCTTGAACTCTAAGAATCAACTTCTCCTGTTGTACATCAATAAGAGCTCTTCCTGTTGCTAGAAAAGGACGACCTAAGATAAGTGGTACCTCAAAATCTTCCTCCATGTCAAGAACTATGAAATCTGCAGGAAAAATAAACTTGTCAACTTTTACCAATACATCTTCCACAATACCTCTCGGATATTTAATTGATCGATCAGCCAGTTGAAGCGATATTGTAGTTGCTTTTACTTCACCCAATCCTAATTTCCTAAAAACAGAGAAAGGCATCAAATTAATACTTGCACCTAAATCACATAATGCCTTTTCAAAGTAAGAATCTCCAATAGTGCAAGGAATTGTAAAACTCCCTGGATCTTTTAACTTCGGAGGTAATTTATTTTGTAGGATGGCCGAACATTCCTCATTCAATTTCACAGTTTCATAATCCTCTAGCTTTCTTTTGTTTGCCAAAATCTCCTTCAAAAATTTTGCATAGCTAGGCATTTGCGCTAAAGCATCTGCAAAAGGAATATTAATGTGTAATTTTTTAAAAACATCAAGAAATTTAGAAAATTGCTTATCTATTTTGTGCTGCTGGAGTCGTTGAGGGAATGGAACTGGCGGCACGTATGGCTTGGGATTATCTGGAAAAAGTTTGCTCTTGCCTATCTCCTTTGGTTGTTTCTTATCCTCTTCTTCTTTGTCTCTGAAAATCTCTTGTTTGGTATCTTCATCACCCACTTGTTTACCACTTCTCAGGGTTATAACTTTTACATTTTCAATTGGATTTTTCTCTGTGTTGCTAGGTAAAGAACCATGTTGTCTCCCAGACATCATGTTTGCTAACTGCCCCACTTGCATCTCCAGATTTCTGATTGAAGCCTCTTGGTTCTGAAATCTCACATCTGTGCTCTTGATGAAGTCTTGAGTAGTGTTGGCAAGTTTTGTGACTATATCTTCTAAACTGGACTTTGTCTCTTCTGGTTGTTTGAATCCCAATGGCAGTCTTGTCACATTTTGATTATTCCATGAAAAATTTGGATGATTGCGCCATCCCGAATTGTACGTGTTGGAGTAGGGATTATTCTGTGATCTGTTAAAATTCCCAACAAAGTTAGCATTTTCATTAAATCGAGCAAAAGTGTTACCTACCTGACATTCTGTGCTAACATGTCCTCCACCACAGAAATCGCATGTCACATTCTGAATTTTCATGCTTGAAACACTCATATTATCTATCTTTTTGTTGAGTGCTTCAATTTGTGCAGTGATTGCCGTGAAAGCATCCACCTCGTGAACCCCGCTAGCTTTTCGCATTGATATCCTCTCAGTAGGCCACTGATAACTATTGGATGCCATCTCCTCTAATAAGTTGTAGGCTTCTTCTGGTGTTTTATTATTCAGAGTTCCCCCTGCAGCTGCATCAATCATAGAACGGAGATTTGTACTACACCCATTATAAAAAGTTTGTACCTGCATCCATACGGGTAATGCATGATGTGGGCATCTCCTAAGAAACTCCTTGAATCTTTCCCATACTTCATACAATGATTCATTATCCATCTGCATAAAATTAGTAATATCGTTACGCATTTTTGCAGATTTTGCAGGTGGAAAGAACTTACCAAGAAATTTTTGGGCCATATCATTCCATGTAGTGATCGATCCTGCAGGAAGAGAAGAGAGCCAACCTTTAGCTTTATCTCTAAGAGAGAATGGAAATAACCTCAATCTAATAGCATCATCTGAAACTCCATTATATTTAATTGTGTCACAGATTTCAAGAAAAGCATCGATGTGAGCGTTTGGGTCATCGCTTGGTAGTCCACTAAATTGCACTGATTGTTGAAGCATCTGAATCAGTGATGGCTTGATCTCAAAGTTGTTTGCTTGAATTGCAGGTCTCCTGATACTTGATGTGGTGCCTTCAACTGTTGGTGCAGCATAATCTTTCAAGAGTCTATGTTGATTTCTACCATCATCAACTCCCTCCATCTTTTTAATGTGATTTCTCTGTTCTCTCAGTCGCCTTTTAAATGTGCGTTCGATTTCTGGATCAAACTCAGTAAGTTTTCCTTGTTGGCTACGTGTCATGCACCAATGTATACTCTGAAAAAAAAAAATAAAAGCTAGATTAAACTTAGAATTATCCGGTATCAATATTAATTGGTATTAAATAAACAATCCCCGGCAACGGCGCCAAAAACTTGTTCGTAAAATTCTGCACGTGTCAACGAACGTGTTGAACAAGTAATACAATGATGAGAAGAGTATCGTCCCACAGAGATTGATGATAATAAACCAATTAAATATTAAAAATAGATTAATTCTAAAATTTATCTAACAGATCAAAATATAATTGAGAATAAATAAAAACTGACAATTTTTAAAAACGAAATTTTATAAACTAAAGGCAGATAATCAATCAGGTAAAATATGTTAGAGCATCCGATTTCACCGTAACCACTAGATATGAATTTCGGATCATTATGCATACAAGAAAGATATCAAGCATGTGATAGCGGAATTTCCTAATCTATTTACTATCCTATCTCTAGGTATAGCAAACCTACTCAGTTTATCAATTCACTATATTTCTATGTGAATTTAAATAAACATAAGCGCATTAAAATCTGTGAATATTCCCGGTTTACAATGAATCTTTTGGACCACCTTATCACCGAAAGCTACACAAATAACATGGTATATTTCTATCCACATTTAATTCATGGTTATATATTATAAGGAGCAATTACATATTATCACTTCTCAGTCTCAAACATGCACATCAGATCATTCAAGTGGTGGCCAATCACCTAAACGCATTAAGCACAATAATATATAACTCACATGAATGAAATTACTTGCAAAGCATAAAAAGCATGAAATTCATATCATCATGGTTAGGCTACATCGTAGCTCTAACAAAGAAAATTAGAACATAATAGAAGAAGAAACGAAAATAGAAATTAAATCAAACATCTTGAATCAAAGAACAAGAATTCTATCACCACTTTTGTCTTCTCTTCAAAATACTTGAAAAACTCTCAGAACACTGAAAACAAAAACGATCTCTCTTTCTCTCTCTCTCTCTCTCTCTCTCTAAAAAAAACTCAATGTTCCCCCAAGTTATCCTATTTATATAATAACATCCAAGACTCCTCTCACAAGGCAATTACTTCTTTTTTTCACATAAAATTAGAGAATAAATCGCAGAATTCCCAACGTGATATCCACCTTCCAACTCTTCTCTAGGTCGCATATTCCTTTCCTTCTTTTTGCCATATTTTCCTTATTTTCTCTATATCTCAATATTCTGCATAAACAATGAAATATTAAGTAAATAAAAGGAAATCCAAATATATTCTAACAAATATTGCATTATTTATTGCCTAAAATAGATAAAATAACTCTATTTTTATAGAGTTATCAGTCGTGAGTCTTGGTCCATATACTATGGGAGGGGCAGACATCCGGATTCTTGATGCTCCTAAGGATGAGCTCCGTGCCTGGTGGAACTTACTCAGTCCGACCAACCGCAAGCTGGTTGAAGGCCACATCGGAAGGCTACTCCCCTTATTGGAAGTCAAAGTCTGTACTGGCCTCGTTCGAGCATTAGCACACTTCTGGTGTCCCAAGACGTCTACCTTTATATTCGATAAGCATGAGCTCACCCCGACTTTGGAAGAATATAGCGTGATCATTGGAAAACCTTTAGGGTCGAAATTAATAACACCACCTCTGGGAATCGATTCCACCTTAATGTTGTTTGAATTTTTGGGTGTCGGAAAAGATGAATTGGGAAAAGTTTTGAAAGCAAATCGTGGGACATGTCCCTTTTTATTCTTGAGTCAATGTTTTAATAAAGCCAAATCTTTTCAAAAAGGCAGAATTTTTTTGCTAGCATTTTTCGGGTTCGTGATTTTTCCTTACTGTAAGAATGCATGTAGTCCGTCGATCGCCTGGTTGGTCCAACAGGTCTATCTTGAAAAGAATTTTGTCAATACCATTTTAGCCGAGACTTTCATTTCCCTCACTAAATTTAAGCAACATGTTGACAAAACGTTTCATGCCCCCCTCGAACTTTTGCAAATTTGGTTTTTGTCCCACATAAAAGGGTGTGGCGATTTACTCACAATATCAGAGTTTAGTGATTCTAGCCATCCAGTTTTAAGGTACAAAGAGAAACAAGGGAATGCGCCTGATTATCATTACTCTGAATGGATTATTTTCATGAAAAACGCTAGACCCCAAGGTTTCCAATGGCATGCTAATTGGTTCAAAGTTGAGGAAGCTCGGCTTACGTGTAATGGTATTGGGCCGGTTCCATTATTGGGTTTCACCGGTGCAATCGAATACTACCCCGCCAGAGTGTCTCGTCAGTACCAGATTCTCCAAGGGCTCCCTCCAGCGTTACAACCAGAACTCCTCCAAGTCGACTTCACCGATGACGATGAAAACCACGAAGGGACCATAGCTCAGCTCAAGAAGATGTGGAAGAAGTGTCGCCTCTTAAAGATAGCCCGACCTCAAAAAGAGCTCAAGGGGGACCAGAAGTCCTATTTCGCAACGACCGAGTATATTCGGCAGCACAAGGTCCCACAGGAATTACTCCCAAAGATACCCAAGGTGCCTCTTAAGCCCGCCACTCGCTCAGAGAATAACCGTCTCAAAAGGAAGGCCGAATAAGCTCAAGAAAAAGCATCCAAGATAGCTCGAGCTTATGAGCAATTGAAGAAGGAAGTCGCCTCCCATATGTCTATGGATCAAGCCAAATAGAAAAGCTTGAATTTATGTTCTCTTTTCAGTTTTTGTCTTTAATCTTGTTTAGGAATTGAGTCATCATTTTTAGGTGATTTTAAGTCATTGTCATTGTAAAAAAAAAAAAAGAAACCAAAAAATTTCGTCATTTCAATAAAAAGTTCATTTTAATCAAAGCGTTCAGACCAATGTCATGGATCGACGTGTGATTCTTCTCGATACTTATATATGCCTATTTTATCCGTGAATTAGGTAATTACGGACCGATCACGATCGCCTATTCGTACGCGGTCAAGAACTAGAATGGCCGATCAAACTGACTTACGAGATTGTGTCATTACCATTGAGGACCAGATGAAGCAAGTTCTCGTCGTAATGCAACAGATGTCCGCTGAGATCAAAGCCCTTCGACAAACTCCCGTTCCTGCATCCCCTGAGGCATTAACCCCGAAGCATAAAGGTCGAAAGAATGCCGACAGTGAGGAAGATGACGATCTTCCCGATTTAGAAGATGACCCTGTCCAGATTATCGTCAACAAGGATAAACCTGATGAACGGGTCAACAAACTTGAAGAGAGAGTGAAGCAGCTGGAAGGTTCACAGGATTCACCTTCAATCGACTTGTCTCTATACACACAAATCAAAATCTCGAAAAAGTTCAAGATGCCAGACTTTGACAAGTACAATGGCACCTCCTGCCCAAAAGCCCACCTGCAGCTATATCACGTACAAATGACCCCGTACGTTGATAACGAACTCCTGATGATTCATGCATTTCAAGCAAGTTTGAAGGGTCCTGCCTTGAACTGGTACCTCATGAAGAAGATAAATAGCCTCAAAACCTATAAGGAAGTTAGTGAAGCATTTCTAAAGCAGTATAGGTTCATAACGGACATCATTCCCACCCGTGATGATCTCGAGCATGCTCAGATGAAGAAAAATGAGTCATTCAAGGATTATGCTATCAGGTGGAGAAATATAGCCGCTCAGGTTATCCCAGAACCCATAGACAGTGAATTGAAGAGAATGTTCATTAAAACTCTCCCGTTCGAGTACCGTAATCGGATGGTAGCCACTCCGGCCGACAACTTCAATCAACTTATCCCCATAGGCGAACAGATTGAGATAGGGCTAAAAGATGGGTGGTTTGTGGAGCCGTCTTCCTCGACCAAAAGATTTGGTGCAAGAAAGGAGAAAGAACCGGTGGCTGAAGTGAATGTGACTTATACCCAATCGGGCCGACGGAATGCTAACTCTGTCCCAGCAATCCAAGTAGCAGAAGCTCAACAACAAAGCACGGGTCGTCAACCTTTTCAGAAGAAAAACAACAAGAGGCAGTTCACTCCCCTCCCCGGGTCGTTGTCTCAAGTATTGGCGATCCTCCGGAAGAAAGGCTTGCTTACCACTGAGCCAAAGCGACCCAATCCTGAGCAGTTCTATAATTACGATCCGTCTAAGAAATACGATTATCATATGGGCGAGGTGGGGCACTCAATCGACGATTGTATTACCCTCAAGCACCGAATCCAGAACCTCCTAGATACGAAGGCTTTCTCATTTCAACCTGCTAAGCCGAATGTTCAGAACAACTCACTCCCTGATCACGCAGGCAATGTGAATGCCATATTTAGCTTCGATGCTGGTCGAATCAAGAATGTCAAGGCGTATACCACCGACGTCTACGGTGAGTTAATGAAAGCCGGTTATTACCCGAGTAATGAGGACCTTCCCCTAGCTATCATGAGAGAAAGAATCTCAAGAATGGTAGAAGCTGGGATGATCGTTTATGCTGACCACACTGGCATCGTTTCCACTATCTCCGAAGTGGTTATTAATTGGGAGGAGGAGTTTGCTACATTGAACACCAGGAAGGACAAGGGCAACCCTCTGCCTGAAGACATGCCTCCACTTGAAGACGCGTCCGATAATGAAGAGATCATTGTAAGCACGCCTATAGCTGATGAAGGGATAGTGATTGAGATACCTCAACCGTATGAGTATAGTGATAATAAGGCAGTCCCTTGGTCCTACAGTCTCGATGTCGACTTGGTTACCAGATCTGGGCGTTCCTACGGCCAAGCTAATGCCCAACCTGCAAAACCTGTTACTGATGAAGAAGCCAAGGAATTTCTAGCTGTGATTAAGGCTAGCAAATACAACATAGTTGAACAATTGCGCAAGCTGCCCGCACAAATCTCTCTGCTTGAACTACTTCAGACATCTGTCAAGTATCAGAAGGCCTTAATGAAGGTGTTAAGTGAAGTCCACGTGCCAGAAACGATCGATCATGACAAATTAGAGGAATTTGTGGGTTCTATACTCCTCAAGGACCTCATAGCCTTTTCAGATGAAGAGTTCCCTCTGGAAGGGAGGGGGCATACCAAGGCACTCTACATTTCTATCAAATACAAGGCCTCGCATGTAGCCCGGGTACTCATTGATAATGGATCAGCCTTGAACATCTGTCCTCTGGTAACTTTGCACCTCCTGAAGATAGATCCTTCTAAGATAAATTCTGCGAAGACCTCCGTTCGAGCCTTTGACGGAACGAAGAAAGAAGTGATGGGAGAAATCCACCTTGACATACAGATAGGACCAATAATGTTCAATATCCTATTTCAAGTTATGGACATTTCCACTACATTCAATTTTCTATTGGGTCGTCCATGGATTCATACTGTCGGAGCTGTGCCATCCAGTCTACATCAAAAGGTGAAGTTCGTTGTGGAGAGAAAGTTAGTCACGGTCCACGGTGAAGAAGAGCACCCAATTTACCACGCAACGGCTATCCCCTATGTTGAGCCAGATTGCAAAATAGAATCGAGCTATCAGTCGCTCGAGCTCGTATCAACCATACATGCATCTAGAGGATCATCACCGCCTATTCCTGAGGTGTCAAATGCTGCAGTTATGGTTGGAAGGGTAATGGTCTCTCATGGCTTTACTCTAGGTGAAGGCCTTGGTAGGAATGGTCAAGGTATCCGCCAACCGGTGGAAGTCTCTCAGAGGCCCCGCACTACTGGGATAGGATACCTAGGGTCAAGCGAGCCAAATAATGGGGGACGTGGACGTGGACGTGGACACGATCGAGGTCGAGGTCGAGGAAATGGACAAAATAGATCGCGATCCGAAGACGAGCCGAATGGTGAAGAACGTGGGCGTGGTAAGTTGCTTACACACCTCCGTACCACATTCCCGGGCCCTGCAAGAATGATGCATGAAGAGAAAGAGGTGATCGACACTTTGGGGCAACCGAGCGGCAAGTTCGATTATTATGTTAAATACTCGGCGCCCCCGAGCTTCTATGTTGACCTCCGTGACATTGTCCCGGATGGATGGGGAGGTATGGATGATCCAACACCTCTAGTGATAGAAGATCCTGATGATGTAATGGAGGGAGTCACTGCCCTGTTCGATGATTTCTTCATTAGAGCTATCGAGGAAGGACCGTTGGAGGAAATGGGCACTGGCCCGCAAGAGTAACACATTTACTTTTTTCGCACATTCCCCTACGCGGGAATTTTTACTGCTTTTTAGGACTTGCCCTGTCTCGGGAGCTACTTTTTAGGACTTTTCATTTCTAGGATTTGATTGTTGCAATTTCCATTCCAATAAATGTAATTCATTTGGTGATGATCAATGAAATTGCAAGTCATTTTTGTTTTGAGGGCATGTTGAGGTACATCAAACCAGCCCGGTGATGATATCCAACCGATAAAAGAAAACATAATCCAAGGAGAATTCTGAGGCCTGGGCTTCTTCATGCTTTCTCGTGTTAAAACCTTTTTGAAAAGAATTTCAAAATAAATAAATCAATCAATCAATAAAAAATGCAATGTTTAGCCCTGTTTGTCCTTCTGAATCCTTTACTTTATGTTTCAGGGGGAATCTTATGATATACGAGGGTATGGGAACGGTCCAATCTGATGAATTATGTGCCACCAAACCTGATCTCGATGACACCAATGAACTCGAAGATTCCTCGGACCTTCAGCGTGTTCTAGAGCATCATGAAAGACCTAAAGTCCTAACGGTAGACCAAACTATCACCGTCAACTTGAGTGATTCCGGAGAACCCAAAGAGGTGAAGATAGGGGCAACCCTTCCCGAAGGTGAAGCTAAACGCCTGGTCCAACTGCTGAAGGATTACCAGGATATCTTTGCCTAGTCGTATGTCGATATGCCGGGTTTAGACCCTTCTATCGTGGAGCATAGTCTACCTACTAATCCGGACATGCCGCCCAAGAAACAGAAGTTGCGAAGAACCAAACCTGAACTTTTGAAGAAGATAGAGGAGGAGGTCATGAAACTTTTGAAAGTAGGGTTTATTGAAGTCACCCGATACCCCAGTTGGGTGGCCAATATCATGCCAGTCATGAAGAAAGATGGTCGAGTTCGCATTTGCATTGACTATCGCGATCTAAACAAGGCCAGCCTTAAAGACGATTTCCCATTGCCACATATAGACATTTTGGTGGACAGTACTGCAGGGTTCGAGCTGTTTTCCTTCATGGATGGTTTCTCGGGTTATAATCAGATAAAAATGAAGGACGATGATAAGGAGAAAACGGCGTTCATCACTCCTTGGGGGACATTCCACTATAAGGTCATGCCCTTCGGCCTTAAAAATGCCGGGGCAACATATCAACGGGCAATGGTGACGCTCTTCCATGATATGATGCATAAGAAGATCGAGGTCTATGTCGATGACATGATCGCCAAGTCTAGACCTAGGAAGAGTCACGTCGATACCTTGAAGAAATTATTCGAGAGACTTCGTGAGTTTAAACTCCATCTCAACCCAGCAAAGTGCATATTTGGAGCAACCTCGAGCAAATTACTTGGGTTCATCGTAAGTAGTAAAGGCATTGAAGTCGACCCCTCTAAAGTGAAGGCTATATGTGAGTTACAACCCCCATCAACCGTGAAAGAAGTGCGAAGCCTCTTGGGTAGATTGAACTACATAGCCCGTTTTATTTCCCAGCTCTCCGCAACTGCTAAGCCCTTCTTCAAACTTCTAAAGAAGAATGCTCAAGTGGAATGGGACGATGATTGTCGAGAAGCATTTAATGAATTAAAGCGATATCTGATGGAACCACCAGTGCTAGTCCCACTAATGCCGGGCCAGCCTTTGATCATTTACCTCACGATTTATAGTGAGTCTTTAGGTGCGATGCTAGCCCAGAAAAGTCCTAAAGATGGAAAAGAGCGAGCCATTTATTACCTAAGCAAGAAGTTCACCGTTTCGGAGTTGAATTATTCTGAAGCCGAGAAGACTTGCGCTGCGCTAGTATGGGTGCTCCATAGGCTGCGACAATATACACTGCATCACCAGACTTTGCTTGTGACTGAGAACGATCCCATTAAGTATTTACTTGATCAGCCAGCTTTGGTAGGGAAGTTAGCCAAGTGGCAGATTTTAATTTCAGAGTTTGATATCCAGATAAAGCCACATAAGTCAGTTAAAGGTCGAGTAATTGCTGATGTGTTAGCTGAAAATCTTGGAGTCCTTGATGATGATAGATATTCTCCAGAAGGTCGCATTTTGGTAATAAAGGAAGACACATGGACCATGTTTTTCGATGGAGCTGTAAACTTGGCCGGTTCCGGCACTGGGGCAGTTTTAATATCCCCAGATGGGCAACATTATCCAGTAGCAGCAAAGTTGGTGTTCCCCTGTACCAACAACATAGCCGAGTACGAAGCTTGCATCCTCGGACTCCAAGCCGCAGTGGAAATGGGGATAACCAAGTTGAAAGTGTTTGGTGATTTTGCTCTGATTATTCTTCAAACTGTGGGAGAGTGGAAGACGAGAGACACCAAACTAGTGTCGTATCATGAATATCTCGAAGAAATCATAGAGGAATTCGAAAATATCTCTTTTGAGTACTTATCGAGGTCTCATAATCAGTTTGCTGATGCGCTAGCTACGTTATCATCCATGTTGCAAGTGATTGGTGGGTTAGAGGTAGAACCCTTGAAGATTGAAGTCCTGACAAAACCAGCTTACTGTATGGTTGTGACCGGAGAACCTGATGAAAAGCCATGGTATTATGATATCATGAGTTACATCCAGAAACAAGAATTTCCTGAGGGAAGCACCCCGGCCGACAAGAAGTACATAATGAAAATGGCTTAAAAATTCTTTGTTAGTGGTGAGAAGCTGTACAAAAGATTATATGATTCGATCCTATTGAGGTGTGTGGATGCGGCTGAAGCTACCAGAATCATGCAAGAAATACACGAGGGGATATGTGGTCCACACATGAATGGCCACATGTTAGCTAAGAAGATCATGAGGTTGGGTTATTATTGGCTCAGTCTTGAAAGTGACTGCATCCAACATGTTCGAAGATGTCATCGCTGTCAGGTTCACGGGGATAAAATAAATGTTTTCCCGACGGAATTACATCAGTTGTCTGAGCCATAGCCCTTTTCAATGTGGGGCATCGATGTGATTGGCCCAATTAATCCCAAGGCATCGAATGGACATCGATTTATCTTAGTCGCGATTGATTATTTCTCTAAGTGGATTGAGGCGGCATCTTATGCAAACGTCACTGCAAGGAATGTTGTAAAATTCATCAGACGAGACATAGTCGCTCGTTATGGTGTCCCTGAGGCTATTGTCACTGACAATGGGACAAATTTGAACAACAAGTTCATTGATCAGTTATTCAACGAGTTCAAAATTCAGCACCTGAATTCATCTCCTTATCGTCCACAGATGAATGGAGCAGTTGAAGCCGCTAACAAGAACATCAAGAAGATCTTGGCCAAAACGGCTTAACACTATCGTAACTGGCATGAAAGGTTGCCATTTGCACTAATGGCGTATCGAACTTCGATCCGAACCTCTATCGGAGCAACCCCTTTTTCCTTGGTGTATGGCATGGAAGCAGTCCTACCCATCGAAGTAGAGATCTCTTCCTTGCGAGTCTTGTCTCAAGTGGAGTTGTCCGAGGCAGAATGGATGCGACAAAGGCATGAGCAGTTGAACCTAATTGATGAGAAGCGATTGAAAGCCATTTGCCACGGTCAAACCTATCAGCAGAGGATAGCTAGATCCTTCAATCAAAAGGTGCGTCCAAGACACTTCGAGGTAAATGATCTAGTCCTAAGGAAGGTACTGCCAGTCTTTCCTGTTCCTGGAGGAAAATTTGCCCCAAACTACATTGGTCCGTATGTGGTTAAAAAAGTGCTTCCCGGAGGTGCCCTGATTCTCGCAGAAATGGATGGTCGTGAGTTTTCCACTCCTGTTAATTCCGATGCTGTGAAGATGTATTATCCCTAACAAAATCTAACATTTTGCAGCAAAAGTTTTTAAATGTTTGGTTTTATATTCTGAATTGCAAACATTTCACTTATGAATAAATGGGTTCAATCAATTTAAAGATGGAATGTGTGCCTTGGCTTTAAATTGTGCTTGATCATTTTGTCAGTCTACATTATCGATTTCAAAAGGGGAATCTATTTAGACAATATGATAACTCACGTGGAATGAATTGAATGTGTTGAATGAGGTACATCGGGATGATGAAAGGCAAGCCATATCCTATACATAGTCCCGTGCACTAGTCCCCAGTGAGTTGAGTAGAAAAATTCTATGTCTGCAAGGCAAAGGGTTATCTCGCAAAAGGTACGGCAACTGAAATGACGAGAAGCAGTTCATTTCTCTATCCCAAACACTACAGGTTATCCATTGTTTTGCTACTTTAAGCCTAAACGTTTGGAGAAATTCATTCAAATTACCCCTGTCAAGAACCACCCCACATCGGGGCAAACTGGAGGTAAGTCAACGTCATAAGGTGAAAAATGAGTAGAAATTTTCATGCTCTCACTTGCATCAATCTTCGAGTGTTGCTTTTTCAGATGAATTCACGTGAAGTTCAAGTGCCTTAGGATGACGAAGAGCATTTCTTTCTCTATCCTATACACATTTTATCATTTGCTAAGCCCAATTGAGCCCGCAAATTCGTTTCATATAAACCCAGTTGGTGATCATCCCCCACACTGGGGCAAGACAAAAAGTCATCATTGTTCAAGCAGCATATCCGAAGCGTCGATAGAAGACAAGAATCCTTGAAAGTTTAAATGGCGAGTCATTCAGTCAGATATAGCTGGCCAGTGTTTACATTGTAAAAAAAGGGGGCAAGAAAAAAGCAGTGTGCCTGGTAAAAGCAAGGCCAATGCCCAATGAAAAAATGTCAGGATATGACATGTCAAAATCATCCCCAGTAGAACAATAGTCCTACAAGTCTCAAAGGAATCAAGTGATGAACTCTCGAAGCCAATGGAACATCTACCGAGAAGACAATCCCTGACGGAAAAGAGCACCGGTGATAATGCCGAGATGATCACCAACTCTCACCCCAATTATACACATTTTGAGTCTTATGATCCATTCATTTCTCAACCCATGAGCCTAACCTATGTTACGTCCTTTACAAAGTCTCTTCAGATTATGGCACTTGAACTAACGTAGGATTTGGATGTTTTAAGCTTAGCTCGAAGAAATGCGAGCAAGTCCATTTCTATCTCATTTTGCAGGGTTCTTGACTTGTAAACCCGGAGACGATTGTAGAGTATTTTCTTTCAATAGCCTCGACTCGAAGAGTCTCTTTTGCTAAGCCATTGACCAAGCCCATGTTACGGTCCTAACAAAGACCTCTCAGATTGGTAAAGTCGTACTGCTTGCGAGAATGCTCAGACCCTTGTCAACATGATGATGGTGAGATAGAGCGATTCTCCATAAATCAGCCTTTTTGATGAGAATGAGAGAAAGCCCTTTTGGATCGGAAGTCCCTCATTTGACATTTTCAAGATATCCGCTTGTGAGTTCGGATTGTCTTGTCATGATTTTTCCCCAGCGGAGTTTGTAATACCGATTTGACAAAACCATCGTGCATGAAAACCAGTTGAATTTATAGTGCATGAGTATATGTGTTCTTGATTGTCCATGAATGCATATTACATGTTGCCTAAAATCGTGTCCAGTAGGAGACACGCCCTCAAGAGTCGGAGATATCACCAGGTAAGTATATCTCTATCCTTGGATGCCTGTGACTATCCAGGTATCCCTAACCTATTCGAGCGATTGTTAGGTCCCATATTTGATCATTTTATTGTGATCTCTAGATACCTCTGACGATATCTAGGCATTTATTGATCAAGCCTTTTCAGGTACCTCTGATGATATCCAGGTATTTTATCAAGGAACCCCTGAACATTCGGGCTAGCCCCTGGTTCAGCCAATCGTTAAGTACCTGCGACGATATCCAGGTATTTATCGATCAAGCCCTTTCAAATATCTTAGATGATAACTAGATATTTTGTTAGGCACACTTTTCATACAATCTTAGAAGATATTCCCCCGTAACACACCTATGAGGAAGGTATAGGTGCCACGGCCAAATCTTTATGAGTACTTATGAGGAAGGTATATGTATTTCATAAAGGTCGGAATATTGTCCAAATCTTAGAAGATTCCCCCGTGACACGCCTATGAGGAAAGGTATAGGCGCAGCGGCCAAATCTTTACAAGTGCCTATGGCGATGTATAGGTATCTTGTAAAGGTCGGAATGTTCTTTCAATCCCAGATGTTCCCCCGCGGTTCACCTATGAGGAAGGTATAGGTGAAGCGGCGAAATCTTTATGAATACCTATGGCGATGTATAGGTATCTCATAAAAGTCGGAATAGCCTCTTGAAGTTCCCCCGTGACGTACCTATGGAGATGTATAGGCGCAACGGCCAAATCTTTACAAATACCTATGGAGATGTATAGGTAGTTTGTAAAGGTCGGAACGTTTTTACATTTTTTTTACTAAAAAACTGCTCTCGCGAGTCCAGATGATGATTGGATACGTCGAGCTTTCTTCGTGTGTTTTGACTTAATTGTAGATCACCGAAGTTCATCAACAGTGTATCAGGCAATACCTATAGGACTAAGCCCAAACATTTGCCAAACAACATACAAAATTAGAGTCGTGCCTCGAATTGCATTATCTCGCTCCTGTCAGGTAAGTAATTCCAGGTATGTTTTCTACTCATGTCAGCATGCATCATTTCTTAATGCATTTAAAAATGGGACTCATAATCCCGACAAAAACAACATTCATTGCATTTGCATAGGTGAAATTTAGGTATCATTTAGTCTTTGAATGCAACCTCTGCGAGCTCACCTTCAAAGAGGGGCAGCTGTTGACACCTAAATTTTAGCGACCATTTAGTCGTAATTTGTATAGAAAATTATGGATTAAATTTTTAACCCCTAAACAAAAATATTTAGGTTGCATAACATATAGTTTAAATTCATTTTAGATTAATTGCATTTTGCATCGGACTGGCGGTGACGAACGAGCTTAAATTTCATCGAATGGGACTCGGCTCGCTTGGAATGCAAGGGCCGGGAATTACAAGTCAAACGGGCTCGGTTGTTTTAATTTGAGCTTAATTCAACCCATTATCCTTAATTAATTCAGCCCATTTAAATTAAATTAAAATCTAAGCCTAAGCCTAAGCCCATTAGGACTAGAGAGCTCATTTAATTGACCTAGATTAGTGTTATATATACATCATTAGGTCAGGATTTTGAGGGGACCTCTGATAATTTCATATCAGAATTTTTTAGAGTGTGAGAGTGAGAAAGAGAGAGAGAGAAGGAGACCGGCGAAAACCGCCGCCGCCCGGAGCCACGCCACGTTGTGCCGCTGCTCCCTGCCACGCGCTGCCGCCTCCCGCCACGCGCCACCGCCGTTGTGCCGCTGCTCCCTGCCACGCGCTGCCGCCTCCCGCCACGCGCCACTGCCGTTGTGCCGCTGCTCCCTGCCACGCGCTGCTACCTCCCGCCGCGCGCCACCGCTTGCTGCAGCGCATTCCCCGCCGTACGCCGACCCAGACTGATCCGCCGCCGTGCTCTGCCCCGAAGTCGCCGCACGCCGACGCCGTTGCCCAGATCGATTCGCCGCCGTGCTCCGCCCTGAAGTCGCCGCCCCGCCACCGCACGCTGCTGCCCGGAGTCGCGCCGTCGCTTGGACGCCATCGCCGTGCCGACGCCACTGTCCCGACATCACACCGACGCTGTTCCCGCCGGTGAAGTCGCTGCCCCACCGTCGCACGCCACTCCCCGGAGCCGCATCACGCCCGGCGTCGCTCGTGTGCCGCCGCCTGGACGATCCTGTCGTCGTTGCACGCCTGCACCGCCGCTGTCTGGACAGCCACGCTATTGCCTCGCCGTGTCATCGCCGCGAGCCGCCGTCGCTCCCGACACCGTGTCGCCGGTCCACCGTTCGCCGCTCATCCCCATCCGCAAGCTCGAATTTGGAAATTATCTGCAAATTAGGTAATTGGACATTATTCGATATTTTTTTCAGAATATTTAATTTACTAATTTGAGTGTTTGAATATTTCGTGAATATCGTGTGGAATATTAGATATATTAGGATAATTATCTGATATCCGCAATATTTTTAAAATATTCAAAATTAGGAAACTTTCCTAATTCAGCAACGTATCTGGATGACTATCCGAACTTATCCCTAAGGTACGATACGTGGCGATACGGAAAATCATTATCCTATCCATAATCACTTGGGTACGATAATGACTTTTATCTGCTTTCCAAATTTGAATGATCGACTTTCCGTCAATATCTGTAACCCTATAGATATGACCGATAGTTCGATTTTTGTGCCTAATCCGAGTTTGAAACGAATCTTGCGGATCGCGTGGCTGTTTTAAATGTGGATGCTATCTCTGTTTAAATTGTTTTTCCTTTTCAAATAAAAAAGAAAATTCAAAAAATATCAGTTAGGATTTGAATTTGAGTTTTGCATGTTTAGGAATCCTAAATATATCTAGACGATAGAGTAATTATTTAATTTAAATTAGGACTTGAGATAATCTATTTCCTAGTTTAAATTAATTAATATTCTAATCTTAATAGATTATTTAGGTTATTTTTTAATTCCGAATTTTCATGAAAACCCCAAAAAAAGAATGAATTGTTTTATGGTAGATTAGGATAGATTGCATTCTTAATTTAAGTAATTTATTATTTCGAATTTTAACAAAATCCCAAAAATAAGTCATGTTAGGATATGTTAAGTCATCATAGGTTGCATGTTAATTTAGGCATATTTTTATTCCGAATTTCATTAGAAAATACCAAAAATAAATCATTTGCCCGTCATCAGAATTAGGTCACGTCGTCGCATGACATATAGTTTGCATGCTAGGTTGCATTACTTGCATGTCATTTTTGCACGTCATTGCATGTAGATTAGCTTTCATTTAAATAAGCGAAAATCCAAAAATTGAGTGAACTGCTTGTTAATTAGAAATCATATTAGGATTGTTAATGTGATTTTCTAGCTAACAATGCAGATGCTTACGTTGCTTCGAGGTAAGTAATTCTTCCAATCTTGCAATTTATTTAACGTTTTGATTATTGGGTGTTACTTTGGTGGTTTGCGCACCCGCATGATCACCTCACATGCTAGTAACTAAGTTAAAATGAATCCAAACTGTCTGCCAAAACATTTTTTTGAAAAGAAAAGGTACCGAAAGGGCGTTAGACTAGGTCTAGCGTAATCAAGTCCCCGAGCTTAGAATCTCTAGTTCGTAGGAATAAAACATATCTCCCTATGTTTTATTTAGGTTTCTAATCGACCTACCACAAATAGATTAGTGGCGACTCCGAGCATGAAAACTTTTGCATGTTAAAAACTTAAACCTAAGTTGCGAATTGGTAGGGCTTGGGAGGGCCTGAGTTAAGCTTAGTCTTAATAATCCATTAGCCTGAGGAAATTTTAGGTCGCGACACATTAGTATCGAATTCGATCAAATTGGATTGAATCGATTTGAAATTCATGTACAAATTGATTCAATTTAACTTGATTAGCTCAATTGTTCTTGAATTTGAGTAATTGCATGGCCAAGCTAGACTAACAAATTTAATTGAAGTCCAATTAACCAAATTGAGTCACAATTCATCAAATTGAATATTAGTCTAGAGTGGGTCAAGTTGAATTGCACTAATTGGACCAATTACTCTTAGACTTCTTAATCATCAGATCACCAAATTGATCAAATTGACTCAAATTCATGTGAATCTTCCAAAATTGATTTTGAATTTGGATTTCATATAAGAAATTAGGCTCATTCGTGCCTCAATTGCGCAAATCATGAAGAATCGATCCAAATCACTGATTAGGGCCAAAATTGGGGGTTTTTGTGTTTGGCTTGGAATCACAAAATTGGTTCAAAAATTGAATATAAGATGACCTCTAGATCAAATGTCATGAAGGAAACTAACCTAAAAAATGACTAGAAATGAAGTAATTTTATTTTTGGCCGATTTGAACCAAATTCCGCAAATTGGGAAAAAGCTGATTCCAAATCGATTTTTGTAAAATTTCAAATGCCAAAGGTAAATTGAATGTAAAATAAGATGATTTTGGGATTTTTGTATTTTTCAATTTTTTTGTCAAAGGTTTGACCAAAAGTCAAACCCTAGTTAACTTTTCACTAGGAGCTTGATTTTATGATCAAATCTATGAATTTTTCTGAAATTTTCACTTCTAAAGTGAAATTGGACTTGAAAGGAATCTTTTTATGCGAAAAGCCCCAATTTGACCCGGGGTTGACTTTTAGTTAAATGGTTGACCAAAAAATCAACTTGAAAGTCAACTATTTGACTTTTCGGGTTTTTACATGAAATGAATAGAAAATAGCTCACAGAAGCTAGGCCAACAGATAGAATTAAAAAAACAATACTTTTTGTTCAAGAAACGGGCTCCGTCGCGATCGGAAACCATAATCTCGAATTTTCTATTTTTAATGACGCGTCGACTAAAAATTAGATGTCAACAGCTGCCCTTTTTTGAGTGAGAGTTCGAAGAGGTTCTGCTCAAAGACCAATTGGCACTTGCAAATTTTTAGTCGACTCCACTTGGGAAATAAAAGAAACTAAAGACAAAGACAGATCAAAGTCTTACCTGAAGCACTTACCATTGACCATTTGGATTGTTAGCTCATTCATGTGTTTTTCTCTTCTCTCTCTCATGTGATGGAATGAAGGATGTGATGGAATGAAGGAAGAAAAGAAACAGAAATGGTTTTATAGGAAATCTATGGTTTAAGGATAACCAAGAACCTAAAGGACGAGGTTTAATGATGACCTAGAACCTAAGGGGCAAGGACAAAGACAAGGTTTAAGGATAACCTAGAACCTAAGGACAAGGTTTAAGGATAACCTAGAACTTAAGGATAAAGACAAGGTTTAAGGATAACCTAGAACCTAAGGACAAGGTTTAAGGATAACCTAGAACCTAAGGACAAAGACAAGGTTTAAGGATAACCTAGAACCTAAGGACAAGGTTTAAGGATAACCTAGAACCTAAGGGGCAAGGTTTAAGGATAACCTAGAACCTAAGGGGCAAGGACAAAGATAAGGTTTAAGGATAACCTAGAACCTAAGGACAAGGTTTAAGGATGACCAGGAATCAAAGATAAGGTTTAAGGATGACCTAGAACCTAAGGTAAGGTTTAAGGATAACCAGGAACCTAAGGTAAGGTTTAAGGATAACCAAGAACCAAAGACAAGGTTTAAGGATGACCTAGAACCTAAGGTAGGGAATATGGTTTAGGCTGACCAAAAATCGAAAATGGGGGGTATGGTTTAGGCTAACTAAAAACCGAAAATAGGGATATGGTTTAGGCTGACCAAAAATCGAAAATGGGGGATATGGTTTAGGCTGACCAAAAATCGAAAATGAGGGGTATGGTTTAGGCTAACCAAAAATCGAAAATGAGGATATGGTTTAAGCTGACCAAAAATCGAAAATGAGGGGTATGGTTTAGGCTAACCAAAAATCGATCCACTGGGAAAAGATATTTTGAAAGAAATTTCAAGATTGTTTAACGACAAACCAAACGGAATTATTCACATTTTAGTAAAAGACACTGACTATCAAAATCCTTAAAAGGAAATTTTAACAAAATGATCTTTGAATAACTATCTAAAGAGGTTAGATAAAAATGCCAAATTGGAAATAACCTAATAAAAAAGGTCTTTCGCACTGGCTCTCATAAAGGCTTTGATTCCCATCCATTGATGTGGGAAAGCTATTCAATTCTCACTGGTGATGCCTCACGAACCTATGTCATAGGTTTTCGGAAACGTTCACATTGAATACAAATTGATTGATTAGAAAGGTCTTTCAAAAGGACCGTAATATAGGCTTGGTCATGGGCTTACACAAAGGGTATTTGCTTTGAGGCCAAGAAAAGAAATATACCATCAACATCTTCAGCGGGTTTACAAGTCAAGAACCTTGAAGATAAGACAAGATAAGATTACTTCCACTCCTTCTAGTGGTAGCTTCTTTGTGAAATCTTTACATTAACTCAAACCATCCCAATCGGAAGAGACTTCGGGGAGGGTTGTAATGTCGGTTCGGGTTAGGCTCAAAAGGCTTGAAATTTGGTAGAAGGGGTTTGAAAGAAAAATGATGATTATCTTGGCATCATTACCAAATCATTCAAATCTGACATCATTTGATTCTTGAAAACCAAATTGTCTCGAGAGTCCATTTTTCTTGCAACATAAAAGCTTTGCTCTTTCTAAGCATCTTTTGCAATGGGAATTTCATTTTCATTATAAGCATTTTGCTTTTTTTTTTTTGCTTTTGCTTTTGATATGTTTTTTTATGGGCATCGGCCTTGCTTTTACTAGGCACACTGCTTTTTCATGCCTCCTGATATTTATCTTTTGAGCTCTTTGGACTCTCGAGACAATTCTCTACATATTCATCAATTTTTCTAAATTTTCTCGGTAAATCATATGCATTGCCCCAATGTAGGGAGATAATCAACATTTTAGGCTTTGAAATGAACATGCTTAAGGCTCAACTTGGCTAAGCAAGGGATAACTGTGTTTGGATAGAGGAAAAGGATGCTCTTCTTCACTTTGGGATGATTCGAGCTTCCATAAAGATCCACCTAAAATTACCACAAGAAGGTTGATACAAGTGAAAGCAATAAAATCTTTCTTAATCTTTTTGCTCCAAAAATGATCAACCACAACCTATAACTTGCCCCAATGTAGGGTGGTTTTTGACAGGGTGTATTTTGAAAATTCTCCTCATTTGGCTCAAAGTGGCTAGCAAAGAATAAAATGAGTGTTTAGGATAGAGAAATGAAATACCTTTTATCATTTCAATCCATGTATTCAATGTGAACGAACCTTACGTCCTAGGACATGGTTTTCACTCAATCTTCTCAAAATGTGTACAGGGACATGTTTGATCAAAAGTTTGCCTTTTATCATCCTAGGCATTTCCATTTGGCATTTTTGAGAAATCCTCTTTTTGCTTTTCCAAAGGATCATTTGGTTAAATCACTCGTCTGTGGGGAATTTTGATAAATAAAAATATTTGAATTTTTTGAATTTTTTTTAATGACTCCTCTGGGGATTTTTTTTTAACAATGTTTCAAACTTGAAAAACCTTTTGGACAGAAAAGGTCCTCACAAATAGAATCTACTTCCTAAGCTCTAGGGAGAAGATTAATTTGATGTAGCTACTTGCTAGAGCTTGACTCCTTGGGATTTGGAATTGCTTCCCTAGGGAACAGTTGAGTACCTACAAAATGAACAAATATGCAAAAAATGCTATGTATGCATGAGATGCGTGATGCAAATGTCCTAAAGTGACTTGGATTCAATCCAAAAGCAGCTCAAAGGCTTTTTATTCAGAGAAAATATTTCTTGATAGCATCAGCATTTACAGGTTTTAGCAACTCTCGGCCATCCATTTCTACAAGAATCAATGCTCCGCCGGGTAACACTTTCTTGATGACATACGGTCCTTCATAATTGGGAGAGAACTTCCCACGATCTGGAATGATGGGTAGGACTTTCCTCAAAACCAGGTCATTGACCTCAAAATGTTTGGGTCGAACTTTACGGTTGAATGACTTAGCCACTCGCTTTTGGTAGCTTTGCCCATGGCACAGGGCTTTTACCCTTTTTTCATCAATCATATTAAGCTGTTCAAATCTTTGTTGAATCCATTCTGCTTCAGAAAGCTTTACTTGAGAAAGTACCCTTAATGAAGGAATTTCTACTTCGACAGGTAAAACTGCTTCCATTCCATATACTCATGAGAATGGTGTTGTCCCGGTCGAAGTGCGAATAGAAGTTCGGTAAGCCATTAACGCGTACGGCAACCGATCATGCCAATCTCGGTAATTTTCTACCGTCTTGGACAGAATCTTCTTGATGTTCTTATTTGCCGCCTCCATAGCTCCATTCATTTGTGGGCGGTAGGGAGAAGAATTCAAGTGGCGGATGTGAAACTTATTGAGTAGCTCATTCACTACTTTGTTATTCAGGTTTGACCCATTATCTGTGATAATTGCTTCTGGAACCCCGTATCGAGCGATAATGTCTCGACGAATAAATTTTGCCACACTTCTCGCAGTGACATGGGCATAAGAATTGGCTTCGATCCATTTGGTGAAGTAATCGATAGCCACTAGAATGAAACGGTGTCCATTTGATGCTTTAGGATTAATTGATCCAATAATGTCAATGCCCCACATTGAAAAAGGCCATGCTTCGGACATTTGATGCAATTCATTTGGAGGAGCATTGATTTTGTCTCCATAAACTTGACATTGATGGCAACATCTAACATGTTGAATACAATCGGCTTCCATGGTTAACCAGTAATAACCTAGCCTCATGATCTTCCTTACTAGAAGATGGTCGTTCATATGAGGACCGCATTCTCCTTCATGTATCTCTTTCATTAATAAATTGGCCTCTTTGGTGTCTACGCACTTCAGCAGGACCGAATCAAAAGATCTTTTGTACAAAGCACCTCCGCTGAGAAAGAATTTGGAAGCTAACTTGGTCAAGTATTTTCGATCAGTAGCTCGACTTCCTTGGGGAAATTTTCCTTCTCGAAGATAATTCATAATATCATAGTACCATGGTTGACCATCGAGTTCCTCTTCTATAACCATGCAATACGCAGGCTCTTTCAAAATATCGATTTGCAAAGGATTAATATTCAAACCATCGGTTACTTGTAACATTGAAGATAATGTCACCAAAGCATCAGCAAATTGATTCTGAGATCTTGGCAAATAATCAAATGAGATCTCTTCGAATTCTTCCATCAAGTCTTTAAGATACTCATGAAAAGGAATTAGTTTTGAATCACGAGTTTGCCATTCACCTCCTATTTGGAGAATGATAAGTGCGGAATCACCATACACTTGTAATCTCTTAACCTTCATATCGATGGCTAATTGGAGACTAAGGATACAAACTTCATATTCTGAAATGTTATTGGTACAAGGAAATACCAACTTTGCAGCTACTGAATAATGCTGACCCATTGGGGATATTAGGACTGCTCTAGTGCCAGAACCGGAGAGGTTAACAGCTCCATCAAAATACATGGTCCATTTGTCATGTGATATCAAATGGATTCTTTCATCAATTTCATCCCAGTCGTCTGACTTTAAGGGACTTTCAGCCAACATGTCAACTATGACTCGTCCTTTAACGGACTTCTGAGACATGCTTCGGATATCAAATTCAGAGAGCAATATTTGCCATTTGGCAAGCCTTCCAACCAGTGCAGGCTTTTCCAAAAGATACTTGATAGGATCATTTTCATTCACAAGCAGGATACGATGGTGAAGAGTGTATTGCCATAATCTGTGTAATACCCAAATTAAGGCTACACATGCTTTCTCAACTTCTGGGTATCGAGCTTCACCAGAAGTAAACTTTTTGCTGAGGTAGTAAATAGCACGTTCCATTCGATCCTCCGGTCTCTTTTGTGCTAAAATAGCTCCCAAAGACTCATCGTGAATGGTGAGATACAAAATCAAAGGTATACCTGAAGCAGGCGATACTAAAACTGGTGATTGTAAAAGATACTGCTTCAATTGTTCAAAGGATTTTTGACAATCTTCGTTCCATTCAACTTTGGCATTTTTTTTCAACAGCTTGAAGAATGGCTTGGCTGTTTCAGATAACTGGGAAATAAATCTTACAACATAATTCAATCTTCCCAACAAGCTTCGGACCTCCTTAACAGTAGAAGGGGGTTTCAAATCGCAAATGGCCTTCACCTTCAAGGGATCAATCTCGATGCCCTTGTTACTAACCATAAATCCAAGGAGCTTTCCAGACTTTGCCCCAAACACGCATTTAGTGGGATTAAGCCTTAGCTTGAACTTTCTAAGTCGATCAAACAGTTTCTTCAAGACTTCAATGTGATCTTCACCTTGTCGTTATTTAGCAATCATGTCGTCAACGTACACTTCAATCTCTTTATGCATCATGTCATGGAATAGTATCACCATGGCTCTTTGGTAGGTTGCCCCTGCGTTCTTCAAGCCAAAGGGCATAACCTTGTAACAGAATGTTCCCCATGGAGTAATGAAAGATGTTTTGGTCCTGTCTTCTTCTTTCATTCGAATTTGATTATAGCCAGAGAAACCATCCATGAAGGAGAATAATTCGAATCCCGTCGTGCTGTCGACCAAGACGTCAATATGTGGTAATGGAAAATCATCTTTGGGACTTGCTTTGTTCAAGTCATGATAATCAACACATACCCGAACTCGCCCATCCTTTTTCATAACTGGGAGAATATTAGCAATCCAGTCGACATAATGAGTAACTTCAATGAAATCAACTTTTAACAGCTTCATGACTTCTTCCTCAATCTTCTTAGACAATTCTAGCTTTGTCCTCCTAAGCTTCTGTTTCTTAGGCAGAATGGCAGGATCGAGTGGTAATGTGTGTTCTGCAATGTTGGGATCGAGACCTGGCATGTCAACATAAGACCAAGCAAAAACATCCCGGTATTCCTTCAAGAGTTTGATCGGTCGATCAGTATCTGTTCGAGAGAGACCTGCCCCAATTTTTGTTTCTTTGGGATTTTCAGAATCACCCAAATTTATAATGACAGTTTGGCCTTCCGTGGGAGGTTTGGATTCTTCATGTCGGATCCATTCTTTTTTAATAACCTGGGAATCTTCTTCATTTTCGGGATCAGAATAATCAGGTTCGTATGAGTTTTTTGGACACGAATCCAAGCCATGCATATGACTATCATGATTATGCAAAGTGTCATGCCTGAGATGCAACAAGAAATGGTTAGTATATAAAGATAAGAAATGCAATGCATGAAGATGTGATGAAAAAACTTTTCGAATTCCAGATTTTCGAAAGTTTCATGGGGAACTTGTCCTCATATCATTGGACATCCTTGTTCCAAAAAATTATTTTGAAAACTATAGATCGTGCAAAAGCTCAGGCCTCAAAGCATCATCATAGGGCTGGTTTGGTATACCTTCGCACGTCTATTAACAAATCATGAGAATGCTTTTATTGATATGCAGTAAATGTCATATAATGTTTTGGATCCAAAGTTCATGATCCGAACTATTACAACATATGAAATGAACGAAACAAATGAAATGAACAAATGGAAGTCCCTCGCAGGGGAGAATTAGATGGATTACAACTGAAAACAAAGTAAAACACGGAAACATCCCTTACACATTGGGATCGGTAGGTGGATCATCTTCAAAGCTTTCGGAAATGGCACCCACAAAACTCTCTTCAAATAGGTTGACGATACCATAGATATCTATTTCTTCATCTTGGAGAAACTTTGGCGGCCCAGGGAAGAAATCTTTCAACGGAGGAGGGAGTAAACGTCGATAACTCTTTTCTTCGATGCTCGGGCTTTTCTGATTACCTTGATCCTGTCGATCGCCTTGGTAACCTAAGCCTTCTCGTTTCTTTCTCTTAGTCACCTCAATGGGTGCGAGAATGCCTTGGGACAGCTTTCCCAATCCTTTGCCAATAGTGAATCCATGTTCGATCAACACTTTGCTAGACATAAGAGCCGCCTTTGAATAGTGAGGCTTTCTCATAATAGTGCCTGCGGGCACATGAGATACTGACACTAACTCAAATGAATGGTAGCTTGATTCTCCTTTTACTTCTGGCTCCACGTAGGGAATTGCAGTATTGTTGAAGGTTTCGGTATCCTTCTCACAATGGATAGTTATAATCTTGCCACACACGACAAAGCGGATCATCTGATGTAGACTTGAGGGTATAACACCCGCAGCGTGAATCCAAGGTCGTCCCAACAACAAACTGAAGTTGCTTGGGATGTCGAGCACTTGAAATTTCTGAGTGAACATGACTGGACCAATCATCAGCTGTAGGTCAATTTCTCCTAGAGCTTCCTTCTCCATGCCATCAAAGGCTCTGGCTGGAATTTTAGAAGGACGAACATTATCTATACCCACACCTAGACAGCGTAAGGTTGCTAACGGACAGATATTGAGAGCTGAACCATTATCAATGAGTACTCTCGATATCCTTGTATTGAAGTGTTGAACTGAGATGTATAATGCTTTAGAGTGCGCTCGCCCTTCTAGCGGCAAATCCTTTTCGGAAAAAGAAATTTGATCCTTAAAAAGGATAGCACCTACAAACTCTTCCAACTGTACTTCTCCAATTGTCTCGGGTACATGTAATTCATTACGAACTTTTAAAAGAGCATTCCTATGTCTCTCAGAAGACTTGAATAGTTCGAGTAACGAGATCTGAGCCGGCATTTTTCTTAACTGCTCGATTACTTCTGCTTCACTCGTTTGAGAGTTTTGAGAAGTTGCTCTGCCTTTTCTTCGATTACAGCCTTTTTCTCGACACCTTCACGAGATGGAAAACATCGACTTGACCGAGTAACAGCGTCTATCTCATGAGACTCATCATTCCAAGGAACTGCCTTGGAGTCATAAACAGGGGGTATTCTTGCCTTCAAATTCTCATCCTTTTTCGATGGCAGCTCGATCACAATAGGCTCAAAGTCCTCACCAGAAATTTTTATATCCTCAAAGCCATCGGCCATTAAATCTATAACCACAGGTTCCACAACATGCGCTTGGATTTCACACGTAGTATTCAATTCAATCACGACAGGATCAATCACGGCTACCATGCCATCACCTTCAAATTCGGACCCCCATCCACTCGGGACGATAGTCTTAGGGTCGATAAAAGCGCTTGGAGGAGGAGAGTATTTTATCATGAAGTCATATTTACTGCTCGGCTGCCCGAGAGTATCAACAATTTTGCCCTTTTCAATTGCTTTCCTAATGAACTCCCGATCCCAGTGGGAGGTATGGCATTCGAATTCTGAATCAGCATCGGAAAGAACTTCTCTATTATCTTCGTCATCGTTCCATCCAGTCGGAACAATGTCTTTCAAGTCAATAAAGAAACTTGGCGGAGGTGAACATTTGACGAAAAAGTCATACTTCTTACTTGGTTGACCTAGAGTATCAACCACTTCACCATGCTCACGAGCGGCCGTTACAAATTCACGATCCCAATGAGCTCTTCTAGCACCAAGCTCAGAATCCGTGTCAGAAATATGCTCCTCGTCTTCATTAACGGGTATAGGTTTAAAGACTTTAGATGTGTGATCCATGCTTTCATCATCCATGCCTCCCCATCCATCGGGAACGATATCCTTTGGGTCGATGAAGAAGCTTGGAGGTGGCGTGTATTTGACTATGAAGTCATATTTACCACTTGGTTGTCCGAGGGTATCAACAATTTCACCTTTTTCGATAGCCTTCTTCATAAATTCACGACCTCGACGGGCATTCTTACTCTCACATTCCGAATCACTATCGGAAAATGTGTCAATCCAAGGTTCATCAATGTCTGGCTCATATCCATCATCTTTTGGTTTAGAGCATGAGACTTCATCTGCGAACTTGCAAGAGAAACTTTCAGACGACAAGTCGATTATAGTGGTCTCGATGGACCCTTCGGGTTTCTTTTCTTGAAATGGCTGGATTATGCCTAAAGCAGCCATCTTGGCTAGGCAATACATTTTTTCCTCTCGGGATACATTTCCTTCTTTCGGTTGACATCTGGCTACGGTCAATAGCTCTTCCAACTTTACCATATCGAACAAGAAATGCTTCTCATTCTCTTCTCCAAATATCACATTAACAGTTTCAGTATGACTGGGGAGTGGATTTTGTTGAACATTCGGTGTGGCATCTTTAAATGATAAGATCTTCTTATCCAGCAGGTTTTGAATCTTGACCTTGAGAGTATAACAATTGTCCACATCGTGGCCCTTCTCACCCATGTGGTACACATAAGATTTTGCCAAATCAAACCCAGCAAACTTTGGTGGGTTGTCTCTCGGAATTTCTTTTGCTACGAGTCTTTGTTCAATCAACATCGGCAGCAACTGAGACATAGGTCTTGGCAACGGAGTGAATTGCCTTTGTGGAGCTTTTCCTTTTCGGTCAAAATTTCAGGAAGAACCCCCTGTTTCCATAACAGACCTTTGAAATGGTGAGTTTAATGGCTTTTGAATATTATGATTTTGAATATAGGCAATCTCCACCGTTGGCTCCTTATCCTTCTTTGAGGTAAATCTGCGAGTCGTCATCTCGGATAATCGACCCTCTCGCATGATTCCTTCGATACGTTCTCCCAATTCCACCATTGCGGGAAAATTGATGCAAGTGTTATTAAACATCTTATCAAAGTATTCTCGAGGTAGAGCTCGAAGGAACAGTTACATGATTTCTTTCTCGGACAACGGAGGTTTGACTTGGGACGCCGTAGTTCTCCACCTTTGGGCATACGCTCGAAAAGTTTCATTTCTCCTTTTATCAACCCGGACCAGCTCTTCACGGGTTGGAGCAATTTCAGTATTAAACTTGTATTGTTGGAGGAATTCATTTGCAAGGTCTTCCCAAGTGCAAATTTTCTCCAAATCCAATTCAATGAACCACGTTAAGGCGGAATCAGCCAAGCTATCTTGAAAATTGTTGATCAACAGCGGAGTGTTATCGGAATAACAAGCCATCTTATTCAAATAATATTTCAAGTGGGTCTTAGGGCACCCAGTTCCATCATACTTCCTTAAAAATTCAGGCTCCTTATAGGAATCAGGGACTTTCACTTTTGTAAAAGGCGACAGCTTATCAAAGCCTTGGAGTTGGTAACCTTACAACAAGCACAGGCGCTCTTCCAATTTTGCGAGACGTCTCGCACTCTCTTCATCCATATGAATAACAGGCGACTCCTTAGGCAGAGCTTCCAAATCAATGACGGCGAGAATAGCATTAACGGGGACCTCTTCAGCAGGTACTTTATTGACAGGATCTATCGTCGGTGCGTTAACAGGCGCATTAGGAGTAGAAGTTGCAGCAGCAGGAGCCACAGGCATGAAGTGCTTTACTTGATTTGCAAGATCAATCAAGAGCACCATCATTTGTGCCATTTGATTCTCAATGGTAATAACACGGCTACGAGTGTCTTCGTTTTCCATCCTTACTTGGCGACGGGTGCGTATAATAGGACGCGATTCAGCCGTATTTTAATACCTTGTAAAAAAACAGAAATCAGGTTAGTATGCGGAAAATGAATTAGGATGAAAATATAAAACCCTTCAATTTTATATTTTCTTTGGATGAAATAGAGATAAGAAATATTCTCATGATCCCAATATCACGTGAATAATCTCTTATCACAATTTCTTCACAAGAAATTATACAATTAAAGGGGTAACACGCGATGATTAATCAAGATGCCCCATCTATATTCCATTGGAATCTCGGAAAAGAAAGTACACACAAAGGGAAATTTCACTATTAACAACAAAATTCGTGAAATACAATCCCTATAGATCAATCTAAAAACAAGAAGAGAATCCTATTACATTATTACTAAAATGAGTAAAAAGGAAACCCTATACATTAAATCTATAAAATGAAAATTACATGAAAGGAGATTTCCTCATGGAATATAACCAAAATCCTAATGGATCTTCTTTAGGCGCGAGGCGAATTCGTTTGTTTTCTTGGGTCAAACGCTCAACCTCGGCTAAAGCCTCATCCTTTTCCCTAAGAGCTCTTGCGGCTATAGCTTGTTGTTGAGTTGGCTTCTCGGGGACATTAGGGAGATCCACTTTAAGCTCGGGCTCGAGACGACGGTGTATGTACTCTTGCAATGCGTGATGTATCTTCATTTCCCCTTCCAACTCTGACTCATCGATAATGAGAATCGGCTCCGGGTGGCATTTGTACCACATATCAATGATAGACTTGATCATTTCTTTCAAATCCGCCATTTGGTCCTTTTGGACGACATCTTTGCGATAGTCAAAATGATATAACCCCAACTTGAGGAATGGCAGAATCTTTAGAAGCGCGCGATATTGACGGATCACCCTAAAAGGGTAATATGACGTAGACCCCGTTAGGCCCAAAAGTGGGATTGGGTTGTCGGATCCGTTATTAAGGCGCACCTCGGGATTTCCAAGCCAACGAACATGCCATTGGATTTGATTTGGAACAAGGTTCTTGAAAAAATTAAACCAAGTTGAAAATGACCAATAAGGAAAGATTTCTTCCTTTTCTCGGAAAAGCGAGATAGGATGACAATCTTTGGATACATCTATGATTTTCAAGCTCAAATCGAAGTCTTTGAGATGAGAGACCAACCAAATTTGGAGTAAACCTATTGGGGCTCTAAAGACATTATTTCTGTTTTGTTTGAACCTTTTGAGTGATACGAAGGTCTCACCTAGGATCATATTGGAGAATCGTTTGAACATACAAACTTGATTGACAATGTGAACTACCAAAGGATCCATGGTCTTTTTGGTGAATGGAAATACCACAAAACCAAAGAATGTTAAGAGAAAGACTCGAGGGATTTGATTACCCGCTTCTTTTGGCAAGCTAGAAAAATGTCGTTCTAAAAATGTGAAGGAGAGTGCATTGGAATTCCCTCTAAGAATGCTTTTGATTTGGATGGTGTCAACTCCTAAGAATTGACTCTAAAGAGTTATTGGATCTATATCTATCGGAGGACTATCGTACTCCTCAATTGTAGGGGTCAACTCATTTCGACCAAACACAAAAGTAGATGTCTTTGAGTTCCAAAAATGGGACAATGCCTTAATCATGGCAATACGAGGCTCGACATATAAAAGTGCGGGAAGATATCCGATCCTCTTTTCCACGTAGTCTTTGTGCTTTAACTCGAGACTTTCCCACATGGCAACTAGAGCTCTAGGTACGGTGATGATTCGAATCTCCGACATATCCATTTTGACTAACCCTAATTTGGGGCATCGAGATTAATCACCATGCATTATAGAAAGAAATATAACGCGGAATTGAAATGGCGTAATTGAAATTGTAGAATGATACAATTAACCTTACCGTGAAGGAAAAATGGCAAACACATCGACACATCGCATGAGGACATGTGAGTTTTGACATCTAAGGGTAGGATTCTAAAGGTTTAAGGTCACCATCTTAATTAGATAAGAAGAGTTTACCCACCGCTACTAACGTTGGTCGGTGCACTTCTTACTAATCAAGATGAGCGGTATTGAAGAATGGATTACCACATGGATTCACATGCGGATTCCACTCTTAATACCTCTTAAAGGTGCCCCAAAGCGATCCGGGGTTTTAGACCGCGGGACGTGGGTGCATTGTGTCGTGCTAAAGCAAGTAAACATGCATTTAAATTTAAAGCAAACAACACTTCAATATAATCTCATACATTCGACATTCACCCGAACGCTACCTACAAAACAAAGGGTTTGCATTCACTCCACCCCTTATGTCTCCCACCTACAAAACCATTTAACACATGGTTAGTGGACTAACCTTATTTTCCACGCGACTTCGACATGCAGTCGATGCTACAAAATGTAGACAAGTGAGATAACAACCAACAAATTTATTACGGCTTTAATCCACTTAGGTTTGTAACCTAGTCCCCAGCAGAGTCGCCAAGCCTGTCGCGACCTACCCCTCGAGGGCCGAACTCGATGAGGCGGGTTTAGAGATAGGTGTTTATGAGACGGTTCATATGGCACATCATAAAAATGATTTTACTGAAGCATAAATCTTTTGGTTAGCCATATGGCCCATTGATCATGAACGTTGATTTTCCCTAAATCCATATCTCGTGTGACAGCGGATCGATTTTATTTGTTTTAGGAGTCGCCACTAGCCTAGATCGGGGGTCGGCTAGAATACCCAACCGAAACACGGGAATTTCGTTTCGGTTTCCACGAAAACCAGAGATCAAAGGCTCGGGGATTAGCTTACGTTAATATTTCTATTAACGCCCTTTCGGTACCGCTAAACTTAACATGGTTGTTATCTAAGTTATCATGCATTTGTTCTTTACCATTTTCATGTTTAAAGTCTTAGTCCACTAGGTGATCATGCATCTTGTTTTTGTATTTTCATTTAGATTCTAAGCTAATCCTATCTTAGTCTAAAAAAAGAAACAATCAATTGTATTGAAAGACATTTCGTAAAATAAACACTCGAAGTATTGAAAGGACGAGCTAATTCTAAGTACGAGAAAGTAAAAACCCGCAACTCGTCGGGTGTTTATTACAACACGAATTGAAAACCCGAGACATAGTCGGGATGAATGAATTGAATTGAAACTGGATCGGACATCGGTTTATCGCCACCATTAAATGAATACAAATTGAGACCGGATTGGACATCGGTCAATCGCCTTGGCTTTTTCCAATTTTGGATTATCTTCTCCATGAACCGCTTCTTGGGTGTCGGTGTTTACATTCATAACATTCATTCACGACAAACAATATCCGAAAGAATAATCCAAGAAAAAAAACAATGGTGCAAACAATTCACTAATCAAACACGAGCCTCGGGATCGGCCTTTATTTTTCATGCGTTTCGATTCGTCACCACCTAATCATCTAATATTATTTGATTAATGGTTAACGATAACGGGCTACCATTTGCATTCACAAAACGACAACTCATATCAATTAACCCCTAAAGTCGGGTTCTAAATGACCACAATGGGCTACCCGCCGAACATGCACCGGGCCTAATATTCATCTAACAAACACATGCATAGCAATGAAATAAGCATGCATTCAGGCACATGGGCCTTATTTCGAAGCCAATCAAACAATGGGAAGTGGGCTTCATAAGGAGACCACTTATTCAGTTATTATCTAATTCGGATTGCTTTTGTTCAGATGTGATTAACTACCCTAATGACATCCAAATGAAATGATTCAAGTGTCATTAGAAATCTTATAAAATGAGGATCAAAAGTCAAGAAGACCAGTTTTTCTAAATACTAGCCGATTTTCCCGAAAATATCAAATTTGATCTCAGTGACAGGCTGGACTCGGTTCTGTTATGGATTTTAAAATAATGGCGGGAAAAATAACAAACCTTATCAAAACGATGCGAAAATTTTTGTGCAATTAGGATTCCCCGTGTGTAACAACTTTTATGTTTTGAGTTTTTGCTAAAAAGTCCTCCAAATTTTTATAAAATTCAGTATTCGCGAAGGACTCAATTGCAAATCAAATCTTAACCCGTGAAGACCTTTTATGAAATTTTAAGCAAATTAACCCTCCAAAAATTGCTATTAGGCCCTCAAAATTTACAGTCAACATAATGAGACCCCAATGAACAACTTTGTAATTTTGATTTTTTTGCAAGAAAGGACTCTAACTTTATCAAATTCGGAGAAACATCTTTTGAACTCCAAAGGAATGAAAATCAGATCTGGACACAGATACTGATCAGACTGTGAAAATTCCTTTTGAAAATTCAAATGACCTCCGATTTTGATAAAATTAATATTAATAGAAATATGTCGATCTCAGTGTGAACCTTTGTGAAGAAAACTTTTTCATATTTCGAACACACGAATTTATGAAAATCAAATAACACACGAAGGTCAGTCTGAAACTAGTCTGTCACCAGATTCATGCATACATGACGTTGCAAATCGTACAATGCTAACATACTTGAAATTTTATGAAAATTTTATGACGAACATATTAAGATGTGCTCTACAACTTTTATGAAGAAAATTTTTTCAAAAAATGATCGTAGAAAATCATAAAAAATCATCAAACAGCACAACATCAATCAGGAAAATATCAAAACAGACTTAAACATCATATTCCAGATTCTGATCCGAACTTCTAAAAGTGTTTTGACATAGCAAATCAAGTCCAATCGAGGCATACAATATATCAAATCGAAGCTTAAAATGCGTTTTACAATTCTCTAGTTCATCACTTTGTGAGATTTCGACATTAACGAGCTCAAATCAGCATTTCAAACATGCAGGTTTTCCAGGATACGAATTTGCAGAATCACATTCAAGTGCACTTACCTTGTTTAACGATGCTCCGACGCGCAATCGAGCGATCCGACCTCCGTATTCAGATCAAGAACAGCACGGAGAAGTCTTGAAAAGCTCGGCCAACCTATGACAATAGATTGCACAAACTATAGTGAGAATCGATCCGTTTTCGCACTAATGAACTAGTAATGGTGAATCAAATCAAAAAAACACAATCCGGTGGCTATTCAATGAGCAAACGGCCACCACAGCCGCACGAATACACCGAGGAACATTGCTGGAGGTTCGGGATTGCCAAGGGAGACGCCGATCAGCCGGTTCAGCCACTTGAACCGACTGATCACATCACCGGCACCAGTGCCGGTGATGTTGCCGAGAAGAAGATCGGGCCGGAACAGCAAGCTCCAGCCACCAGCGAAGATAGCTAGTTTTGCGACCAGCCTTGTGCCGCCGTGGGGACGACGGTGGAGCAGCGGCTCGCCGGAAGACAGTCGGAGATGAGGCGGAAGGTCGGCGACCGAGAGAGAACACGAGGGAGAGAGAGAGACATGGACTAGAGAGAGAGAGAGAGAGAGAGGGAGGAGAGAGAATTCAGATTTGAAAATGAGTGTCCCCCCCAAATTTTGGAGGGAAAAAACACTATATACCCCCCTCAACTTTGAATCTTAGCCCTTAGATTAATCCAATGGCTCAAAATGCATTTTTAATGATTAAAAATATTCTTTAAGGGCTAAGGATTAGTGACATGACATCATGGATGGACGTGATCAATTCTAAATGAATGGCCACGATTGATTTGCTTATCCCCTAATTAATTTGCTTAATCCTTAATGAAGGGTATTTTGGTAATTTTCACTTAGGGGCATTTTCGTAATTTTCAATTGAGGACATTTTCGTCATTTTTTGGCTCAAAAGGATGTGGCTGGCCTAGATTAGTCAGAATAGATCATCGATTGCCGGATTTTCGACCGGAAAATGGCCAGTCCGATCAGACCGTTTGAATTTGAATCAAATCGGGTTGAGCCGATTAGTCTCGAATTTGGCCTGATTGAACTGGTTCAATCCTTGATTCCATTTGTTCCTATTTTGTACAATTTGATCTCTATCATGGTTAATTGATCCCATTAGTATGGAATTCGATCAAATTGGATTGAACCGATTTGAAATTCATGTACAAATTGATTCAATTTAACTTGATTAGCTCAATTGTTCTTGAATTTGAGTAATTGCATGGCCAAGCTAGACTAACAAATTTAATTGAAGTCCAATTAACCAAATTGAGTCACAATTCATCAAATTGAATATTAGTCTAGAGTGGGTCAAGTTGAATTGCACTAATTGGACCAATTACTCTTAGACTTCTTAATCATTGGATCACTAAATTGATCAAATTGACTCAAATTCATGTGAATCTTCCAAAATTGATTTTGAATTTGGATTTCATATAAGAAATTAGGCTCATTCGTGCCTCAATTGCGCAAATCATGAAGAATCGATCCAAATCACTGATTAGGGCCAAAATTGGGGGTTTTTGTGTTTGGCTTGGAATCACAAAATTGGTTCCAAAATTGAATATAAGATGACCTCTAGATCAAATGTCATGAAGGAAACTAACCTAAAAAATGACTAGAAATGAAGTAATTTTATTTTTGGCCGATTTGAACCAAATTCCGCAAATTGGGAAAAAGCTGATTCCAAATCGATTTTTGTAAAATTTCAAATGCCAAAGGTAAATTGAATGTAAAATAAGATGATTTTGGGATTTTTATATTTTTCAATTTTTTTGGTCAAAGGTTTGACCAAAAGTCAAACCCTAGTTGACTTTTCACTAGGAGCTTAATTTTATGATCAAATCTCTGAATTTTTCTGAAATTTCCACTTCTAAAGTGAAATTGAACTTGAAAGGAATCTTTTTATGCGAAAAGCCCCAATTTGACCCGGGGTTGACTTTTGGTCAAATGGTTGATCAAAAAGTCAACTATTTGACTTTTCGGGTTTTTGCATGAAATGAATAGAAAATCGCTTAGAGAAGCTAGGCCAACAGACAGAGTTAAAAAAACAACACTTTTTGTTCAAGAAACGGGCTCCGTCGCGATCGGAAACCATAATCTCGAATTTTCTATTTTTAATGACGCGTCGCTAAAAATTAGGTGTCAATAGCGAGTATAAATTGTGTGTCTGCTATGTGATGGCTGAGTGTGATTATATTTGTGATTGTCTAGAGGTACGTGATAGCCTAGGTGGGGTTTAGGGTGTGTGCTTACTGAAATGTGATCTCATGATTATTTCAACCAACAATTTTAGAACCCCCGCCTGAGTCATGAATCTTTCGCCACTGCCGCCAGAGCGTTTTGGGATCCCAATACACACCGACCACGACGTTATAGAATACCCTATAGGCGAAAACATGACCTGGGTGAAGCATACCTGTGTAGTTTGAGTAGACATAGGACTACCCCTCTGGCAGGCCCACACTTATACAGCTTGGATGTTTAGGGATTGAGTAGATGACTTCGGCCCGATCCGAGGCTTCGATGTCCCCTTCGATGGAGTTGAGGACTGGGACCCATCAGCCATACCACCCCCTGACGGTGAAATGACTAGTTTGGATACTAATCTGGCGTAATCTGGGCATAAGCATGCACCTACAACACTTGAGCCTACCGTGGCCAAGCCTGGTCCGGAGCCGGAGGAGTTCCAGGCTGGGTACGACCCCATGGATATGGACCTTGAGGTAATTCCAGAGGAGGATCCAGAAGAGGAAGCAGACCCCGAAGCAGAACCTGAAGAGGCCCCAGAAGTAGAGCCTGAAGATGAGTTTGAAGAGGAACCAGAGGACGTACCCGAGTGCGAGCCATGGTACGATCCCGAGTTCATGCCCGAGGACGAGTCGGACAAAGAGCCAGTTGAAGAGGAGCGGGCTAAGGTTCCAGCTGAGTCGGATGATATAAACCACCCGATTGAGATTGAGGCCGAGCCGGAGTCCTCAGAGGAGCAGACAGTTCAAGGGGACTCAGATTCAAATGCCGAGGAGTCAGATTCAGAGTGGACGCTGTCTCGAGGGCGTAGGGGCTGGAGGAGAGGCTAAGTAGGTCTTTTGAAGTGTATCATTTTTGGAAATAGGGTACCCAAGCTATCGATCTTTTGGACGTCGGTGGTTTATAGTTTAGGGGTTCGGTGTGCTTGTAAATATTGTGGTTTGTAAATTGTGGATATTATATAAGTTTAAATAGAGCATGGATGTGTTTATATTCCCTGTTTGCCTCAGTTATTATTGTTCGGGTGAATTGTGGCTTTCGTTGATTGCCTTAAATCTCTGATAAGTTGAATTGGTTTGGCGATAACCTGGGACGTCGCATTATTCGACCAGAGAGGTGTGTCGCGTGCTCGATGGGGATTCGAGGCATGACAATACATGTTGGCAATTTCCGGCCAAAATTGGCCGGAGTAATTACATTGACAAATCTTCAAAAGATTTATGACTAAATTGACAAAATTAAAAAAATTTAGGATTGAATTAGCCACCGTACAATAAGTTTAGAACATTTTTGGTATTTTTCTTGATAAATTTCACGCATATCATTTTGTAACTTCAACTTTCAAAAACTCCGAGTTCACCTAGAGTGCCAGTACCAACGTTCGAATATGAGTATTTGACTAATTTACTACCTTTTTTTCTGAAAATGTTTTTACCAGTTCTCTTTTCTCATTTGGCATCTTGACTTTTGAGTCTTGTTCATTGAAAGTGGATTTGCTCTTTTGGGCTAGTTTGACATGCAAATTTTTTTATAGGGCATGCAAATTTAGAAGTTTCAAAATTCGAATATGCAGTGTGATAAGCCGATGAAATTCGAGGAAGATATTTGGAATTTCCCGAAAGAAAGGATGTCGAGCGCAATTTAAGTTCGAACAATAGTAGAAGTAAGCTATTCAATACCTTAATTTAATACATGCCATTCAACTAACTTCCATTTAAGTTGTACTAGCAACAAGGACCTCACTATGATTTGAAATTCTTATCTTGCATGAGCATACCATAAGAAGAAAACAAAAGAGAGAAAGCAAAATAATATTGTGATATGCAATTGACCAAATGAGGATCACTCATTTCATTTTCACTTATTCTCCACAACTTTTTGCTCTACTTTATTCTCCACTTTGGGGGGCTCTTCCTTCTTTTCCTCCTTCTTGTCCTCTTTCTTGTCCTCCATTTTCTCCTCCTTCTTCTCCTCCACAGCTGGTCCTACTGATATGAGGTCCACCTTCCCCACCTTCTTCAGCTTCTTCACCACCGCCACCATGTCCATTTGCCCTATCACCGTCAGCTTCTGGTCCGTCAGATCAGCCGCTATTGAGTCCACCCCTTTTCTCATAACGCAATGTTAAAACATCCATCAGCCACAAAAAAAATCATTAAATACCGAAGATATCGGCAGTGTGACAACGTAATCAGTGCAGGATTTGCAGCAACAGCAACAGCAGCCAACTTTCACGTAATATTAAGTACTTGCATGAGAGGATAGCGTGAAAATGAACAGATTATGCTAATCATCTTTGTGATATTCGATAAGGGAAATACCGAAGATATCGGCAGCAGCTTCAATGGCATTTTGCTTCGTTTTGTCATCAGCCATCGTCAACACCTTCAGTATCACCTTTTGCAAGAATTAATTCAGAACAGCAAGGAAAGATGAAGTCCAAAACAGTTGAGTTTCAACATTTCAAGATGCAGTTTCATAAGAAAACGAGAGAGAAAAGTGCCAAAAAAGTTCTAAACCTTTTATATTAGTGCCAATTTAGTCCTAAACCTTTTTTTATGCCAATTCTGTCCTAAACCTTTTGCATTTGCGCCAATTTAGTCCTAAACCTTTTTTGGGTGTCAATTCAGTCCTAAACCTTTTAAATTGGTGCCAATTTAGTCCTAAACCTTTTGTTTTTATGCCAATTTAGTCCTTCCAGCTAATTTTGATCGGAATTTGCTGACGGGGACGCCTGCCGGCCGGCGGCCTGTCACCAGCACCGACGTGGCGCTAACATGGACAACTTAAATTGTCACGCCCCGAATCCCCATCGAGCACGCGACATACCTCTCTGGTTGAATAATACGACGTCCCAGGTTATCACCGACCAAATTCAACTTATTAGAGATTTCAGGCAATCAGCGAAAGCCACAATTCACCCGGACAATAATAACTGGGGCAAACAGGGAAGATAAACACATCTATTCTCTATTCAAACTTATATAATATCCACAATTTACAAATCTCCATATTTACAAGCACACCAAACCCCTAAACTATAAACCATCGACGTCCAAAAAGATCGATAGCCTGGGTGTCCTATATCCAAAAATGGTACACTTCGAAAGACCTACTTAGCCTCTGCTCTAGCCCCTACGCCCTCGAGACGGCGTCCACTCTGAACCAGACTCCTCGGCATCCGAATCTGAGTTCCCTTGTACTGTCTGCTCCTCTGAGGACTCCGACTCGGCCTCAATCTCAATTGGTTGGTCTATATCACCCGACTCAGCTGGAACCTCAGCCCGCTCCTCTTCAACTGGCTCTTCGTCCGACTCGTCCTCGGGCACAAACTCGGGATCATACCATGGCTCGCACTTGGGTACGTCCTCTAGTTCCTCTTCAGACTCATCTTCAGGCTCTACTTCTAGGGCCTTTTCAGGTTCTGCTTCGGGGTCTTCTTCTTCTTCTGGATCTTTCTCTGGAATTACCTCAAGGTCCACATCCATGGGGTCGTATCCAGCCTGGGACTCCTTCGGTTCCGGATCAGGCTCGGCCACGGTAGGCTCAGGTGCATGCTGATGCCCAGATTGCGCCAGACTAGTATCCAAACTAGTCATCTCACCGTCAGGGGGTGGTATGGCTGATGGGTCCCAGTCCCTAACTCCATCGAAGGGGACATCGAAGCCTCGAACCGGGCCAAAGTCATCTACTCCATCCCTAAACATCCAGGCTATATACGTGTGGGCATGTCAGAGGAGTAGTCCTATGTCTACCCAAACTACAGAGATATGTTTCACCCAGGTCATGTTTTCGTCTATAGGGTATTCTATAACATCGTGGTCGGTGTGCATGGGGATCCCAAAACGCTTCGGCGGTAGTGGCGACAGATTCATGGCTCATGCCGGGGTCCTGAAATTATTGGTTGAAGCAACCATGAGATCATATCTCAATAAGCACACACCCTAAGCCCCACCTAGGTTATCACGTACCTCCAGACAACCACAAACACAATCACACTTAGCCATCACATAGCAGGTACATAATTTATCTTACCTGGGCCTTCCTGTGTGCAACCTGCACGTTAGCCACAACAGTATAATTTTCACCCACAAGCACATTCTAATCACAATTCACACATTCATTCCTGCCTCATCATATTATTTTCATCCGACTCGCCAATGACCCGCGTAATGGTACCGCCTCAGGTTCACTGTGACCATCTCGTATTTTCCACTCAACTAGCCAGTGACCCGCGTAATGGTACCGCCTCAGGTTCACTACGACCAACTCATATACATAACACTCCTAGGCCCGCGTAATGGTACCGCCTCAAGCCATGTATCTTGCCTGCGTAATGGTACCGCCTTAGGCTCAACATCCGTCACCTAGTGCACAACCCGCGTAATGGTGCCACCTTAGGTTGGCCATATTCACAACACTCCTCGGCCCACGTAATGGTACCACCTCAGGCCATGTATCTTGCCCGCGTAGTGGTACCGCCTCAGGCTCAATACCTACCACCTACGACACAATCCACGTAATGGTACCGCCTCAGCTTGGCCGTCCTCCGGTAATACCGGGCATTATCCCGCGTAATTATACCGCCTCAGGACGGATCAATTCCCCGCGTAATGGTACCGCCTCAGCGATTTCCGTAGCCACACGCCACACCACACGATTTCTCACTCGTTCGTTTACCCACATGCCAATAAACTGGCCAATCACACTTGGCCCGTGTACGCACCAAATCACGCACACTTTCACATGCTCAATCAACACCCAATCGTGGCCAATTAACAGTCAATTCAATTCAGCCCATATGCGCACATAACAGTCCACATTTCAATCAACCAAAACACGATTCAACAAACATACACGACCACCAACGGGCCCACAAACACAGCCACACTCATAGCATAAAATTCAACATTTTCATGTCCATTTCCAGCCCGAATTGTCCCCACAATTCAGCCACAATTCAACGCGCCAAACCGACACCATTTGTCCTTAAAAATTGAACCAATTGCTCATCACTACGAGCCCCAATTTCCAGCATTCAATTCGGCATCAAATCAGCCCCGAAACCTCACAAATTCAGCCAATCAAGTTCCCCAAATCTGTTCGCCCACATAACCCCTAAACGGTCATCAATTAACCCCTAAACCGACACAATTTAACCCGATTTAACCCCTAAACCGGCACTAAATTAACCCGATTCGGCCCTAAATTTGCCCGTCGATACCCGAAGTCTTAAATAGAGTTTAGGGCGCGACTTACCTGAACTCTAGACTAACTCGGCTAGAGTGGAAAAGGGGCGGCGATCGGCGATGAACGGCGGCGTGCGGCTCGGCGGCTTGGGCAGATGGCAACGGCGATGGCTCGGTGGCGGCGGTGTGGCTTCCTTGGCCGGCTCCTCACGGCCAAGAGAGAGAGAAAGAGAGAGAGGGAAGGATGGCGTGAGTGTGGGGGTCGCGGTTTGGTGGCGAAATGGCGGCGATTGGACAGGGCGGTGGCCGGCGGCGTACGGCCAAGGGGGCAATCGGCAGTGGGGGAGAGGGAGAGAGAGAGTGCCGAAGAGGGAGGGGAGAGAATGAGGAGAGAGAGAGGGAAAATGGCTAAAATAATCCAAGCCAATAATTGAAGTCCGAAAATGACCATCTTGCCCTTCTCTCACATTCCAAATCGACGGCCGAGATTCGATCTTATCTTGAAATCAACGGCCCAGATCGAATCTTTTCCAAAATATCCAAGGGTAATTTGGGGATATCATAAAAGTCCAAGGGCAAAATTGTCATTTTCCAAAGCTAGGGCAAAATGACCAAAATGCCCTTCCCCAATTGCATTGGCCTTAACACATTTTCAGGAGTAAAATGGTCATTTTCCATCCTTCACCGAAATTCGATTTTTATGAAGTATTCGGACAAATCCGAGGCTTCCAGAGCAATTGACAATATTGTCCAAATGATCTGTCGTGACTTTCAAATTTTCCAATGCCCAACTCGGTCTCTAATTTAATGATTAAGTCTAAACAACGCAACTCGAGTAAATCTCAAACTAACGGGTGGCTTTTGGGAAATTCGTATTTTTGACTCGTGGCCGATACTAAATCAAGCCACGTTCAAGTTTACTCGGGTCGTGACGACCTCAGTTGTCACTTAATTGCGAGGATCAATTGCTAGTTCCAACGGGCACGATTGTTTGGTATAGGTTTAGGATCGTTCGTCAATTCATTTCGTGATCAAGCGAAATCACCCGCGATCCACTCGTATGACAATATCGAACTGACCCCTAACTATCCTTGAATCGGCCTACAGTGGCCCAAAATGTCACCTCGACAATTTTCATGGTCGAAAGTCGGTTCACGATCGAGTTCTTTGGTCGCGCGAATTTAAATCCCTAATTAACCTTTCCCTAACGGTTAGCATTCCCGAAGTGATCAATTCTGAGCGAGATCTAACTACAAGCACGTCCATAAACTATTCATTTCATAAATCCCAAGTGGGTCGGATTTCGAAATGTCATAACTCTTAAAAAATAATTTAACAACATTTTCAAGTTATAAACGTCAATATGGAATTAAGAACTTTTCTCCCATTAATTAGATTTACCGACTTCTTTCAACATTTGTGGCCTATTTCATAAAAATATTAGGTGGCCCAGGGAAATCCAACCCAAAAAACAGTCCTGTTGATAAATTATTAACCTCTAGTTTATTGAGTACACTTCTAGGGCTTGAAAAAAAGTTAAAAGTCACTAAATTATTGGGATGATAGTAAGTTACCAATTAATTTCAAATTTTACCTGTGTAGTTTAGTAAACTACTAACTATAATGAATTTGACAATATTTCAATATATTTGTAAATTACTAACTTCTTTAAAATGTTACAAGTTGGTTAGTATATATCCAATCCTCTATAGAATTTACCAACAACACAATAAATTAGCGAGTTATCAATTATTTTTGAAATATTACAAGAACGGTTAGTAAGCTATATGGCACTATAACGAATTTACTAATATCCGAATAAATTCAGAAGTTATCAATTTCTTTTCAAATTTTAAAAGTGTGCTTAGTAAACTACCAAGAATAAATTTCTAAACTCTGGTAAGTTATTAATGTACTAAGATGTTGGTAAATCCATTGTAGTGTGAGTAGTCTATTAAACACACAGTAAATTTTAGAAGTAGTTAATAACCTGCTAATTATCTGGATGTTGATAAATTCGTTATAACGATGATAATTTACCAACCATACTTCTAAAATCTAAAAGAAAGTAATCTTAAATTCATGTAGAAGTCGGTCCATGATAATTATGATTATTTGTTAATAGATCACATGACAAGCAAGTCACCGATCATACTTTTTTTACAATTGTATTTGAAGCTACCATCAACTTAAAAAATCTGTCACGCCCTGTACCCCACGAAGCGTAAGCATCCCACCTTCGGTCGATTGACTGCGACGTCCCAGGACGCGTCGCCGACCCACACCCATACAGAGATCAAACACGAGCGGAAGCATAAAACAAACAAACCCAGACAATTTCAATATGAGCCAAGGATAGCCAAACGGTAAATACCAACATAGAAAATAATTACACATTTATACTACTATTTAAACATTTTTGTACAATATTTACAAGTACAAACAAAAGGTACAAACAGTCAGCAGCCACTTGGTCAAAAAATGATAAGCGGCTAAGGAGGTCAGGCTAAAACTTGGGAAGAGGGCTACAGTCCAAAAAGTAGCGGCCCTCACTACTAGCTAAGGACACGGGACGACTCTATGGCTCCCAGTCAGGATCAGACGACTCAGTAGAATCATCCGACAGCTCCTCGGAGGCATCCTCGCTAGTCCCCGACTCCTCCGAATCCATGGCCTGAGCTCGCTCGTCCTCGGAGTCCGGCTCCAACTCCGGGTCCAGGTAAATCTCGAACCCCTCCTCGTCTGATCCCAGCTCTGAAACCTCTCTGTCCTCCTCTACATCCTGTTCCATGGCCTCAGGTTCATCATCCTCCTCCTCATCCATAGGCTCGGGGTCCTTCACTAGTACATCGGGCTCCTCATCCATAGGCTCGGGGTCCTTCACTAGTACATCGGGCTCCTCATCCATCTCTTCCTCCTGCCTCATCCACTCAGGCGTAACCTCAGGGTTTATCACCTCACCATCAGCTATAATTGGCTGCATCAACCCAACATCATCGATCGGGATATCAAAGGTCCTAAGGGGCTCTCCCACATTTCCATCGGCATCCCGGTGGCACCATGCCACGTACTCCTGCTTCTGGTAAAAATACTCGCCTATCTTCATATATTCTACTGATCGATACCTCATGAAAGCCTCCCCATTACCCAAGGGGTAGGTACTGGTATACTGCCGAATCTGTACAGGGATCCCAAAAAGAGGCGGCGGTCTCTCCATCCTCACGACCAGGGGTCTGAAAAGTTTCGGTTTACACAACCGTGAGACGAATCTCAGCGAGTTCAACCCCTAAACCTAGGTTAGGCTAGCATGCAATCTCCTGATCGGAAACAAATATTTAAAACCACAATACAACAATAATCAAACCATTCTCTGACCCTGCAGGTTAGACAGATCAACATATAATAGTCACGATACATACGGGGAATGTATAATCGCACGTATGCCAATCACATGCTCATACACCGATTCTCACACTTTTGTATGCCAGTCTATGCATGTTCATGCATGCAAATGTCGTCGACATGTCACGTGCATTTTCCGGCCCACTGGCCCACACTGGCACACTGGCAATAGCCCAATTTATCATTTATTACGACTCGAGTCAACAATATTCACGGCCCGGTGCGTCTAGCCTGCTTCAAAGTGCATGAGGCGCAGCAACCGATCTGGCCCAGTGTCTCTAGCCTGCTTCAAAATGCATGAGGCGCAACACTGATCTTCTTACGAACCAGAGCCTGCTTCAAAGTGCATGAGGATGGTCGTCTTCTGGACGTACCGGGCATCGTCCCGCTTCAAAGTGCATGAGGACGGTATCGACCCGAAGGTCACGACCCGAAGGTCTTTAGGTGATCACGCAACCAATTATTATCTGAACCCCGCGTAACACGCTTCAGGGCATTTGAGGTGATCACATGCTCATGGCGGGCACGCATTCTAGCACAATTTCTCCACATGCCTCACTCTTGGCATACACAATGCGTGTCCATGTCATGAAATATAATGCACTACGAGCACCAATATAATTCAAACACTCAATGATACAACAAGTGCCCAATTGGCCCAATTGATACCGTGTGGCTTAACGTGCGATTCACAATTCAATAATTTATTTCAAACCAATCATTGGCCAATCGCACTCCACATAATTCAGCCACACGACATGCGACATGGTAGTATGAAATCAATCACAATTAAACACAATTTACGTACAACCAGTCAACCCGGATATACCCGGTAATTTTCCAATGGACTCCTAAATTGGTCATTCAACCCAATTAATCTCCCCAAATAATTCTCAATAATCCACTAAATTTTTCCGATAATAATTTCTCCTAATCCATCCTCAACCCAGTCTCAAATACACATTGACACTACCAAAACCAGTCCAAAATGTACCGATAATACCTAAACCAGTCCAGAAAAACGCAATATCAGTCCTAATCCGGGCTTAGGAATTTTACTCACTTAATTTCCGGACCACGGCGACGGGGAACGGCGGCCGATCACTGGTGAACAGTGAAACCGGCGGCGAAATTCCCGGCGACGGTGTACGGACGGCGGTGAACAGGGGGGAACGGTGGCCGACGAGGTGCCGGTGGCCGGCGACCGTACGGTGCTACAGTACCGACCGTACGGACACTATACGGACGGGTACGGTTGGCATCGTACGACATGACTGGATGGCTGGATGATGACGGAATAGTTATCCGAGCTCCGGCGAAGCTCCGGCGGCCCTATTTGCCGGATGGAAAGAGAGAAAAAGGGGGAGAAAGAGAGAGAAAGGGAGAGAGAAAAGGACCGGACAGAGACTAGGCTAAGGCTGGGGACCGAAGGGGTCGACGGCGGGGCACGGCGGCCAGCGGCGGCGCTCCGGTGGTAGGCGGTGAGCTCCGGCCAAGACAAAACAAGAGGGAAAATGTGAGAAAAAGAGAGAAAATGGGGGAGAAGCTGCTGGTCTGGTGGTTCTGCCGAAGGGGGGAATAGAGGAGAGAGAAAACAGTCCAAGCTGGTCAAACACAGCAGCCTAGGGGCGCCACGTGTCGCAAATCCGACGGTTTTGACCAAAATACCCTTAATCTAACTGTTCTAATTTAATCTTAGCCAAAAAGTGAGGGGCAAAAGGGTCAATAAGGCCAATAATGCAGCTGATAACCTCTGGTAATTATCCCAAAATTATCCCAAAAAATTCGGACAAAAAATTAGCCCAGGGGCAAAATCGTCATTTTTCCGGTCCCAGGGCGAAATTCCAATTTTCGCACATACGCGATCCATAGGTACGTGGCCAACATAATATGGCATCGGATTCACGAAATTCACTTTTTAAGTCCTCGAAAATCGACTGCAAAGTTTCGGGAATAAAATAATATTATTTTCTAATTTTTGTCGAAATTCCAATTTTTGGCCAAAACCACTCTAAATGTGCGTGGCCACCCCAAAATGACCTTGGCCGCGAAAAATAACCTCAAACGGCCTCCGAATCCAGCGTCGGTGCCCACAGGGGCAAAACCGTAATTTCTGAGTCTCGGGGTCGAAATTCCATTTTTCGACTGTACTTACCCTAAACATGTGTGGCCAGCATAATATGACGTCAGAATCGTGAAAATAATCTTTTAAGCCTTCGAAAATCGACACTGAAATTCGGATCCAATTTCGTGACCAAAACTCGCTAGATTTCAAATTTTAAAGCCTCTGACTAACAGGCGGCTATTTAGGGTTTATGCGTATCGACCTAGGGTTATCCGAGTCATGACGGTCTCGATTACTCAGAGAATGAGAGGAATTATCGCTAGTTCCAGAGGTCACGATCGTTCGGTACAAGTTCGGGACTGGTTGGCCACGTGCACTCTCGAACTTGTGGACTCACCCGCGATCCGTTCGTACATCGTTGGCCTTGGCCAGACCAAACCTGTCACTTTTCCTAAGATCGGCCCGCATTGGCCCAAAATATTCCCTCATCATTTCTCGAGATCGGAGTTCGATTCTGGATCGGGTCCCTGGTCCACGTACCATCTTCCTAGTTAGCCATACCTCATTGGTTAGTATCCCTAGAGTGATCAACTCTCGGCGAGACTTACTAAAATGACATGCGAAATATTGTCAATTTTATTGATCCCGAAATTTCGTCGAAATTCAGGTTGTTACAAAATTTATCAACCACCGGAAATTTTTCATGACTGGACCCTTGATTCCTCTTAAATAATGAGATGTACTCACCTTGTAGAGAATTGTTTCTAAACTTTACACGAATCCTTTATCGTTATTTAGATCACATGCAAATTTTGTTCCGATTTCTCGAAATTAAGAAAGGAACAAAATCTTAGGAAAGGAATCCGTTGAACATTGGATGGCCCTGTGCCATTAGCAGCAAGAGCGTAGAAAGGACGAAAATGGAATTTGCTAACATATTTTCACATCATTGACAAGCATAGCATCATGATTATAATAACACAAAGTACTGCTAAATTGCTGAGCAAGACTAAATTACCAAATGACATGATTTGCACTCCCCATGCTGTTCCGTTGACGGCTTGCTCGGACAAGCTTGAAACTAAAGAACACAAAAAAATTGGCTACTACTCATAAGGAGGAACAAGCCAACTACTAAGATGATTCTGCTTGAACAAGAAAGGAAGAACTTCACGAGATCAATAAAGCATCGGACTGATTGATGTGGAGAATAGGCCTGTTACGCTCTTCTCAGTCTCCTCCTCAACTCGGCTACCTTCACTGCAACAATCACATACACCATGTCTCTTTTACGATCCACATAGTCGAAGTAGGCGCGTCTCCAATTCTTCTTGTACACCAAACCGCCAACAACTCCCCAAAACCCAATTGCAAACCCGAACATTATGACGAGGTAGAACATCACCTTTTCAAGCTTACCTTCTTCATTGGCATCTTCTTCTAGAGCTTGAGGGGCCTCTGCACTGGGGCATTTCTTCTGTAGAGGATCACCACAAAGTAGAGGATTGTCGGCATAAATCGAAGGATCATCAAGGGTCTGGATTTGATTTCCTCTTGGAATTGGCCCCGTGAAGTTGTTGTGAGACAAGTTTAGTTTGCTTAGTGATGTGAATGTAGAAAAGCTTTGCGGGATTGTTCCTGAAAGGTGATTGTTCGAAAGATCTAGTGACTCGAGCGATTTCATGTCTCCAATCATAGTCGGGATGCCTCCAGAAAGAAAGTTGCGCGATAAGTTCAAGCCCCGCAATCCAGAAAGCAAGGTAAGCTCTCCAGGGATTGATCCAATCAATTTGTTGCTCGAGAGATCCAAATTGACCATAAGCTGTAGATCAAGTGTTGTGTAGTCAAGGTCCACCCCTTTCACGACCTGCTCCACATGCTCTTGATTCCAATCCGTTGGAGCGGTCGCGTTCGTCCCAAGCACGGGTGCAGGAGCATAAGTAGGGAAGAGTGAGTTGCCTTCATCGATGCTTTTGTTCAGTTTCATCCCTTTCATATAGCCGAGACAATTTGGAATCATTCCTGTCATATTGTTCATTGCCAAATCCAATATTTGCAGTGCGGAGAGTAGGCATAACTGTGAAGGAATACTACCATTGAACACGTTTCCTCGCAGTCTAAGAATCTGTAGTAATGGAAAACTGGGTCCGATCCAATGTGCAACACTTCCAGAGATTTTGTTCTCTCCAAGATCCAATATCAGCAAGGTTCTACAATAGTTTAGAGTCATAGGAATTTCGCCATGGAGACTGTTGTTGTTCAAGTGTAATGACGTCAGGCCGATTAAATTTCCCAAAGAAGTCGGTATGACTCCGGACAACATGTTGGATGATAAATCAAGGAGTCTCCAAGGGTTCTTCTTCCAACATGTAGGAATTTCACCAACTAATTTATTCCTTCCGAGGCGCAAGTAGTATAGATTTTCCATCTCGCATAATGAGGTGGGTATTGGACCACTTAAGAGATTATCATTCAAACACAAGGAATATAAATAAGGCATCGCTAGACCAATATTTTGTGGAATAGGTCCTGATATTAAGTTGTGAGAGAGATCTAATGAAGACAAGCCAGAAGGAAATTTCGACAGAGATCCATTTATTTGGTTGTGAGAGAGATCTAAATAAACCAGGTCAGAAGAAAATTTCGGCAGAGATCCATTTATTTGGTTGTAAGAGAGATTCAGTCCAGAGAACGACATGAGACCTAGCCAATCTGGGAGAGATCCTAAAATGGAGGCATTGGACAAATCTATACTTGCGAGGATTTGTGTTCTTATCCATCGCGGATATTCCGTTCTAAACTTGCAAGACGCCATCCCCATGTACAAGAGATTGAAGGGTGGTATCCAGTCAGAATCCACCTCGATAGCTAAATGGTTGTTGCTAATATCTAAATACAATAGCTTCGAGAGGTTGGAGAAATTGATTTCAGAAACTGTTCCTCTCAAGGAATTTGCTGAAAGATCTAAATAGCTAAGATTTTGCAGTTGTCCGAGACTGTGTGGAATGGTGCCCTCGAGAAGATTGTTACTGAGATCTAAACTTGTTAAGACTTGCGATCTTCCTAATGCCTCAGGAATATTCCCTGTTATTTGATTATGAGAAAGAAAAAGTGCTTTCAAGCATAACCAACCATGTGATGACGGGATGGTTCCATGTAATTGATTATATGATAGGTCAAGCCTTTTCAGGTTTTTCAAGTGCACCAACCAATCTGGCAAAGGCCCTTGAAGAAAATTATTACTTATCTCCAGTCGCTCGAAGTTTTTCCCGATAAGCCCCGAAGAATTTCCCTCCACTGAATATACCTCCTCATGAAATTTGTTGTAGCTCAAATATAGTGACTCGAGGAACGGATTTTCCCTTAAGAAAGAGAACAACCCTCCTTCAATGCTTTGAAAGAGATTGTTTGCAAGATTGAGAGCGGAAAGACTTCTCATGTTGTTGAACCACCTTGGTACTGAAGAATTGAAAAGGTTTGATGAAAGATCGAGGTGCCGGAGAGAAGTCATGTTTAGAAATATAGTGCTTTGGATGGGACCTTTGAAATGATTATCTGAAAGATCGAGGTACTGAAGATGAAGAGAAGTATAATTGGCCAAGTTAAAAGAGTTCCATGAAAGATCGAGGTACTGGAGGGAAGTCATGTTTTGAAATATAGTGCTTGGGATGGGACCTTCGAAAAAATTCTGTGAAAGATATAGGTACTGAAGATGAAGAGCAGTAGAATTGGTCAAGCTTTCAGAAGACAAGTGAAAGTTGTTAAGCCCACAAGATGATAAACTCAAACTTGATAGAGATGGGAGTGTGCTGATCAACTGCATGAGGTCTCCAAATTTGTTAACATTTATGCCACTCATGCCGAGGTACTTTAATGCCCGAAGATGCGAAACCCATCGAATATCATCAACAACACCCATGCCACGATAACTACAGAGATCGAGATGCTGGAGAGAAGTCATGTTTTGAAATATAGTGCTTGGGATGAAATCTTCGAAAAAATTCCATGAAAGATCTAGGTATTGAAGATGAAGAGCAGTAGAATTGGTCAAGCTTTCAAAAGACAAGTGAAAGTTGTTAAGCCCACAATCTGATAGGCTCAAATGTGATAAAGATGGGAGTGTGCTGATCAACTGCATGAGGTCTCCAAATCTGTTAACATTTATGCCGCTCATGTCGAGGTACTTTAATGCACGAAGATGCAAAACCCATTGAATGTCATTAACAACACCCATGCGATAATAACCATGGAGATCAAGGAATTCCAACTCGGTGAGATTTCCCCATTCACGAGGAACGGTTGCAAAAGAGAAAGAGTTGGACAAGTTAAGGTGCCTCAATTGCTTCATGGAGCCAATGAATTTGGGCATGGGCGCACATATGAAAAAGATCCCGCTCAAGTCTAGGTAGCTTAAGTATCTCAAGTTGAGCAAAGAAGAGTTTAGTTCACTAGCATTTGAAAAAAGCTGTGGGAACGAGTATGAGTGATCAATTTCTAGTGGAAAGAAGAATTCATCTCCTAGTGGTAACGAGAATTCAATTTTTGGTGTGATCTGAAGCATGATGACATGTCCATTTGCTGGGTCACACGTCACTCCGGTCCATTGGCAACAATCTTCACCGTTCCAAGAAGAAATGAGGTGAGATTGGTCCGAAAGACTTTGTCTAAGTTGCAACAAAGCATCCCTTTCTTCTTCAAAGCAAATGGAGGATGAACTTCTGTTTCTGCACAAGCATACACATGCATTATCTAAAATTAACAACAGACTTACTAGTAAAAGGGCTTTCACACTATCATGTCCTGCCATGAATGATGATGAAAAGCTATATTGCATGTGAAAGCCACCCGATTAGGCTTCAAGTTTTTGGTTTGGGTGCATTTGTTTAAACGTGGGGAGGTTGGTTTTGAGTGTGTTCTTAAGAATAGGCAAATGGCTTTTATAAGTGCAAGAGAAGCAATGATAGTGATTGTAACCAATTATTATTTCATGTGGTCAGTGTACCGTGAATATCATGTGTGCACAATTTCATTTATCATCTTGGTAAACGTAACCATCACTCGTTGATTTTGATATAATCTAGCAACATCCTTATGACTTGACTCCAAATCGACCATCTCCCAAAAAGTCAAATTTAAGATCATCTCTTTAGACTTTTGTGCTTATATTCAAAGATGTTCCAGCACGGTTGCATTTCATTACCATTGATTGGACTGGTGGAGTTAAGGCTTGCATTGTAACAGGCATATGCCCTAAATAATTGATGAGGCAGTGTTAGGATTTGAAAAATCACACTTTTAATTTATTAGCTAGATGAAAACCCAACAGGTTATAATTACATCCCATCATTGAACAATGTAGGATAAGGTTAGAATATATGCAAATTGAATCGGGAAAACATCAGGCGAAAACTTGAAGATTAAGGAATGAAATAAGCAAGAACCCACAATTAAATTGAAGTTAAAGAGTGATATGAAGATATTGAGGAACTTGGCTCTGACTAAACCAACATGTCCGCACTTTGGTGGGACTAGACCAAATGCATGTTTGTGGAATATTTATGTATGGCCAAGTTCTGCAGTGCAAGACCCGCAAGCACCAAGTCAAAGCTCGAGGTCCATGTCGTTATCTTATACAACAACTTGGGTCTATATCGTTTTGTTTGCATTTCTTTTGGAGAAATCAAATTTCTAACAGAATTTTAGTGAAATGGACGCCTCTCTCTCTCTCTCTCTCTCTCTCTCTCTCTCTCTCTCTCTCTCTCTATGTGTAAATCAAGCAACTTACAGCACAATACATGTCAATGTTATGGATGCTGTAGGATCATTCTCTGTAAATGAATAGGAGGAAAAGCCTGGCTTTTGACCTTACATCAATTATGTTCAACCGGTAATGTTCATATTACTGCCCTTCCACGTTGTAGCACTTCTACGGGATGTATAGATGGAGAAATTATGGAAATGATGAATTTCGGAAGAGGGAAACAATAAAATGTGGTACAAAATCATTCGACGTTCCATTCCCGTGAGAATCTCTATATATTATTTAAGGTTGATCTTGTTGCATTCATCCATAGAAAATTAGATTGCTGACGAGTGTTCTTATGGAGTCATTAGATATAAATTGCGGCCAATTAGGTATTATCAATTTGCTTCTTTTAGCTCTATATATCCAATGCGGGACTTATTGCTTTCACATCTCTCACATGTGCACTCGATAGTAGTTTCATATAATAATTCTAACAAGTTGGCAAACTACAAGAATAAATGTTGATAAATCATCACGGTAGTTGGTAATTTTGAAGTGACCAAATGAACATTGATAGGTGACTCAAGTTATCACACCCTAATTCCATAGCAAGAATTTAGGAAATGAATCCTGTCATCCTTTATAAAATAAAGGACATAACCTTCAACCAAATATAGTGATTTTATGAAAATATCAATTTAATAAAACCTTTCATCGAACAAATATAATAACAAAATCAAGGGGCTTGTGAATTAATCAAAATGAGTGTCATAAAATTTCATTTCAATAACTTCTATTCTAGTAGTTTAAAGTAGAGTCTCGTGCCACCCCAAATCGCTCTTTATGTGACTCGATCAAGTTTGCTTATTCTCGGAAACTAAAAATGCTAATAAAGTGGGGTAAGCAAAACCACTGCTTAGTAAGTGACAATCACCCCTCCTATAGGATCAAGCCAAAAAGAGTGCAGCTTTAGAAACTAAGTGTGCATCCATATGTATCGACAATTGAAGTCCTTGCATTTCCCATGTTTCAAGCATAATGCAAAATAGTATAAACATCATATGTCATACTCATTCAATTGCCTATGTCAAGAAAACTCTAGAGTCACACTTCGCCAGGTGACAAGGCTCAAAAACCATATCGACTATGGTCGTGCCTCGAAGATCAAATCCGTTGTCATTAAGCCTCGAAACGAAACCAGTCCATACACATGTATGTCATATCCTGTCTGAATACATTCGTTTGCAAGACGTATCAAATCCATACCTCAATACAACATGCTGGGGTCAAAAAAGTTGCTAGGATTGTTACTTGAAAAAAAGGCTTCTATACCTTTTATTTATTCGGTAATATGAAGTGAGTTTTGGCATTTTTAATGCACACAAACAAAATTTACAAAGGGAGTGTATGGGTGTGCTCCCATCTCATGTGATATCATGCGCACCTAACGTGCCGCGTAAGGAACGGATGCACCAATCCAGCGTATCTAATAATTCTAAAGGATCTAATAATTGTTTTGGTTTTGATTGCAATTGGAAGATTACTTGTTACTTTCAATTGAAATTCGTGAAATTGAAAGTACACTAATAACTCCAAATCGAGTCAACTTTTAGCACTTTTCCAGTCAACGTTTATCACTTTTCCATGAATTTCTTGCTTCATCCTTTGAGTAGCCATGCTGCACTTCCTTGATTGAAGTTGACAAGAGAGGTGTTCGCCTTTGCCCACCGCCATAAGCCAATTACATTTTCCCTCAGTCATATCAATGTGGAAAACCCGCAAGACCCGCAAGCACCAAATCCAAATCTTGAGGTCCTTGTCCTCATTTTTCCAGATCCCTTCTGTCCATATTTATCTAATTTGCATTCATTTATTTTTCGATAATCAAATATCATGTATTTTTTTGTAATCCCAAATTGTTCTACGAATTTCCCTGTGGAGCATATAATGTCCCAAAACCCAGTAACTATCATACACAATCGAATTATAACAAGATCCCAATTGTCGTGAAAGTTTCCTCAATTTTCAAACAGACCAAACAACATCAGAACAAACAGCAAGATCAAAAGCAAGAAACCAGTTATAAATGGGATGAAGTCAAAGAATTAAGGGCTGGATACACATTGTGGAAATTACAGAGCAAAAGCCAACACATTCATTCACGGAGTTCACCAAAAGAGAATCCAAGTCCGAATTTGTCAATATATCCAATTGAACTCATATTCACTCGAAAACTTAAACCAATGAGTCAAGTATCAACTAGGATATATTAATTACTCCACACACACCAATTCTCCAATGCGGGACGTTCTAACATAACTCTCATATGCATCTAAATACGTTACCATATGCATTAGAACAATCGCACCTTTAGCAAAATGTAACATCGCCATATATAAAGAGACTAGCAGACTTTCTATATGATGAGCATGTAAAAAATATTCTCCTCACCAAATTCATTTGATCGCTCATGTCAAGAATGCAACAGGGCCCGAATAATACATGATTAAGTTCTGCACATCACGTCGAACGTGATTAAGTTCTTAAACAGAACCGGTCTATGCATTTGTATGTCATATCATATCTCAATACATAGATTGACAATGTGTATAAAATCCACACCACAATACAACATGTTGGCATCAACAGAGTTACTAGAATTGTTACTTGCAACATGGAGAGAGTTATTGCATGCAAAACCCCGCAACTAGGCTTTTACACTTCTTTTTTCGGCTAGTATGCTTTTTCAAGTGAGTTTTGGCATTCTTAGATAAAAAAAAATTCAGAATTTTTAATGGGGTAGACGGGTGTGTTCCCATTTGATACAATATTTTGTGCACCTGTGATCTATGTGTCAAGTGAGGGACGTATGTATGCATCTAGCGCATCCAATAATTTTGGGATTCTAATTATTTCTTTGGTTTTCAATTGAAATTGAAAGTTTACGAGTTTCTTTCTATTAATTTTTTTGAAATTGGAAGTCCCCGAATCACTCCAAGTCATGTCTACGTTCACTTTTCGATGAATCTCTTCCTTCATCCTTAAAGCTAGATCACTATTCTGTCTTCTTCTTTTTTTCCAGGCGTGAGGCAGCAGTCCTAGCAAAGTAGTCATGCCTCATTTTCATAGATTAAACCCTAGCGATATCACATGCAAAATAAGGAAACTATGCATTATTCTTTATCTTTTTTATTTCGGTCGATTGGTACTAACATAATTTATAGAGAAAAGCGTTTACCTTTGCCGATCTGCTATAAGCCAAGTAACATATAACATCTTAAATAAGTCGTGGCACCAACATGTCCGCACTTTGGTGGGGCTGGACCAACAACATTATCGTGGAAGACTTATGTATGGCCAAGTCTCGCAGTGCAAGACCCGTAAGCGCCAAGTTTCGTAGTGCAAGACCTGCAAGCACCAAGTCAAGTCTTGAGGTCTATGTCATTATATTACACGATGACTTTGGTCTATATTGATCTTTTTGCGTTTCTTTCAGAGAAATGCAAATTCTAACAGAACTTTAATGAAATGGACGTTCTCTCTCCATGTAGCAATTTTACAAAAATATCAATTTAATAAAAACTTTGATCGAACAAATATAATAACAAAATCAAGGGCCTTGTAAGTTAAACAAAATGAGTGTTATGAAATTTCGTGTTAATAGATTCTACTCAAGTATTCTAAATTAGAGTCTCATGCCACCCCAAATCACTTTCCATGGGACTCGATTAAGTTTGCCTATTTTCGGAACCTAAAATGCTAATAAAGCGGGGTGAGCACTAAGCAGAGCCATTGCTTAATAAGTGACAGTACCCCCACTATAAAATCAAGCAAAAAAGAGCTCAGCTTTAGAAACTAAAGTGTGCATCCATATGTATCAATACAATTGAATTCATTGGATTTCCCATTTTCAAGCATAATGCATGTATTCCAACAGTCATAAGGTATGCACCATATCATAAACCATGCAACATGGTATAAGCAGCATATTCATACTGATTCAATTGCCTATGTAAAGAAAGCTCTACGGTTACGCTTCGCCAGGTGACAAGGCTCAAATACCATATCAACTATGATTATGCCTCGAAAAAAAATCAGTTGTGATTAAGCCTCGAAATGGAACCAGTCCATGCACATGTATGTCATATCCTATCTCAGTACGTTGGTTCACAAGAAGTATCAAATCCATACCTCAATACAACCTGCTGGCGTGAACAAAGTTACTAGGAAAGGGTTTCTATCACGTGTGCACAATTTCACATACCATCTCAGTAAAGGGAAATATCACTCGTTGTTTTTAGTATTATCCAGCAGCATCCTTATGACTTGACTCCAAATCTACAATCTCCCAAAAAAGTCAAATTTAAGATCATCTCTTTAGACATTTGTGCTTATATTCAAAGATGTTCCTGCACGATTGCATGTCATTACCATTGATTTGACTGGTGGAGTTAAGGTTTGCGTTGTGACAGGCATATGCCCCAAATAATTGATGAGGCAGTGTTATGATTTGAAAAACCACACTTTTAATGCATTAGGTAGATGAAAACCCAAAAGGTTAATTGTATCCTATCATTGAGCAATGTAGAATAAAGATTAGCATATGTGCAAATTGGATTGGGAAACATCAGGCGAAAACTTGAAGATTAATGAATAAAATAAGTAAAGACCCACAATTAAATTGAAGTTAAAAAGTGATACGAAGATATTGAGGAACTTGGCTCTAATTAGACTGACGTGTTCGCACTTTGGTGGGGGTGGACCAACTGCATGTTTGTGGAAGACTCATGTATGGCCAAGTTTCGCCGTGCAAGACCCGCAAGCACCAAGTCAAGTCTCGAGGTCCACGCCGTTATCTTATGCGACGACTTGGGTCTATAATGATTTGTTTGCATTTTCTCCAAAAGAAATGCAATTTCTAACAGACTTTTAATGAAATGGACGCTTCTCTCTCTATGAGTAAATCAAGCAACTTCCTGGACAATACATACCGATGTTATGGACGGTGTAGGATCATTCTCTGTAAATGAATAGGAGGAAAAGGCTGGCTTTTGACCTTACATCAATTTCGTTTACTTGGTAGAGTTCATATTACTGCCCTTCCACACTGGAGAACTTCTACGGGTGTGTTCCCATCTCATACGAAATCATGCGCACCCGTGATTTATGTGCCGTGTGAGAAACGTATATCTAATAATTCCAGGGGATCTAATCATCATTTTGATTTTCGATTGCAATTGGAAGTTTACATATTTTTTTTAATCGAAATTTGAGAAATTTAAAGTCCGCAAATAACTCCAGCTCAAGTCAACGTTTATCACTTTTCCATTAATCGCTTACTTCATCCTTAGGGTAGTCATGCCTCACTTCCTTGATTGAAGTTGACAAGAGAGGTGTTCGCCTTTGCCCATCGCTGTAAGCCAATAACATCTTCCCTCAGTCATATCAATGTGGAAAACCCGCAAGACCCGCAAGCACCAAGTCTTGACGTCCTTGTCCTCATTCTTCCATATCCTTTTTCTCCTGATTTTTATGTGTCCATATTTATCTAGTTTGCATTTTTTATTTTTCGATAAGCAAACATCGCGCATTTTTTGTAATCCCATACTGTTCTACAATTGTCCCTGTGGAGCATATAATGTCCCAAAACCCAGTAAAAAAGTAAAAAGGTAAAAAAACCCCATGGCCTCAACTATCATGCACACTCTAATTTACAATAAGATCCCAATTGTCCTGAAAGTTTCCCCAATTTTCAAATAGACCAAACATCATCAGAACAAACAGCAAGAGCAAAAGCAAGAAACTAGATATAAATGGGATGAAGTTAAAGAATTAAGGGCTGGATACACATTGTGGGAAGTACGGAGCAGAAGCCAATATGTTCATCCAGGCAGATCTCCAAGAGACAATCCAAGTCCGAACCCATCAATATATCTAGCTGAACTCACTTTTACTAAAAAATTTAAGCCAATGAGTTTTGTATCAACTAGGATATATTAATTACTCCAAACACACTAATTCTCCAATGTGAGACGTTCTAACATAACTCACATATACATCTAGGCACATTACCATATGCATTGGAACAATCGCACCTTTAGTAAAATGTAACATCACCAAATATAAAAGAGACTAGCAGACTTTCTATTTGATGAGCAAGTCGAAAACAATCTCCTTACCACCAAACTCATTTGATCGCTCGTGTCAAGAATGTGATAAGTCCCAAATAATATGTGATTAAGTCGTGCACATCACGTCGGCCGTGATTAAGTTCTGAAACAGAACTAGTCTATGCATTTGTATGTCATATCTTGTCTCGATACATAATTTGACAATTAGTATAAAATCCACACCACAATACAACAAGAGTTACTAGGATTGTTACTTGCTACATGGAGAGAGTTATTGCATGCAAAGCCAAACAACTCGGCTTTTACAAATTCTTTTTTGGGCTAGTATGCTTTATCAAGTGAGATTTGGCATTTTTAGATAAAAAAGAAAATCAGAATTTTTAAAGGGATATATGGATGTGTTCCCATCTGATACGATATCTGCACACCTGTGATCCATGTGCCATGTGCGGGACGCATGTATGCATCTATTGCATCTAATGATTCTGGGATTCTAATTATCGGTTTGGTTGTCAATTGAATTGGAAAGTTTACTAGTTTCTTTTTATTAAAGTTTGTGAAATAGAAAGTCCGCGAATATCTCCATGTCAAGTCAATGTCACTTTCTCGATTAATCTCTTCATCCTTAAAGGTAGTGCACTATTCTCTCTTTGTTTTTTGTCCCGGCGTGAAGCAGCTGTCATAGCTGAGTAGTCATGCCTCACTTTCATAAATTGAAGTTGAAACAGAGGCGTTCGCCTTAACCCACTACTATAAACCGATAACATCAACTTCCTTCAGTCACATCACCTTGGATAACCCGCGAGAAACCACAAGCCCCAAGTCTAAGTCTTGAGTTCCATGTCCTCATTCTAACAGATCCTTTTTCACCAGATTTTTATGTGTCCATATTCATCTGGTTGCATTTACTTCTTTCTTTCATAAGCAAATATCGTGCATTTTTGTTTTTCATAATCCCAAATTGTTCAACAAATGTCCCAGTTGAGCTTATAATGTCCCAAAACCCAGTATAACATGATCCCAATTGTCCTAGAAATGTCACAAAGTTTCAAAGAGACCAAACAACACGAGAACAAACGGCAAAAGCAAGAAACTAGATATTAAGGGGATGTATGCCTAATTCGGCCATTACACAGAATATTTATAATGGATTTTTTAGTATAAAATCATATTTCTTCTACACTGTGCATCTAAGGGGTGTATATAGATGAAGAAATGATGAAAACGTGCAAGAGGAAAAATAACTTAACCGGTCAATGTCCCGAGTATCTCTTTTAGCTAGAAAGAACAAGGTCTCAAATGATCTCTTCATCAAAGGATGCTGCAATCAAGGACTTAAGGGCTGGATACACATTATTATGAAATCATGTCCTCCTTCCTTTTATAACAAATGTCTGAAGTTTCAAGTTTCTGTAGCACGAGGGCCTTATTATTAGTAAAATTTTATTTGATGAATTCGCAAATATCAATCAAAACATTTGACTTAGAAGGAAGGCTCTCTCTAACTTGGCATATTAAAATATTACTCTCAGAACATGACTATTATAGTATGGTGCGCACCTAAAAACTTTTTAAAATGTAAAAGAATTGATAGATAGAATAATGTGCAACATCAAAAGTTGCAAGTAACCTGCGCTAATTCAAGTACACAATAACATGTCTATCGTCCTTTTAAATCGTAGCGTAGTCTGATTTTAGATTTATATCAAGATTTTAACACCCATGCTTAAAAGTTAACATAATAAAAAAACTTACCAACATTTTAGAGTTACAAACATTAATATTTCAAATTATGAACTTTTCTTCGATTAAATTTACTAACTGCTTTATGAGTTATTTACCACCATGTCTTGGGCGCGAGGGAGAGCATGAGCACGAGAGGTTCCGCTTTTAATGTATTAGCTAGATGAAAACCCAAAAGGTTAATTATATCCTATCATCGCGCAATGTTAGGATAAAGGTTAGAATATGTGCAGATTGGATTGGGAAACATCAGGCGAAAACTGAAGATTAATGAATAAAATAAGCAAAGACCCACAATTAAATTGAAGTTAAAGAGTGATACGAAGATATTGAGGAACTTGGCTCCGATTAGACTGACGTGCTCGCACTTCGGTGGGGCTGGACCAACTGCATGTTTGTGGAAGACTCATGTATGGCCAAGTTTCGCCGTGCAAGACCCGCAAGCACCAAGTCAAGTCTCGAGGTCCACGCCGTTATCTTATGCGACGACTTGGGTCTATAATGATTTGTTTGCATTTTCTCCAAAAGAAATGCAATTTCTAACAGACTTTTAATGAAATGGACTCTTCTCTCTCCATGAGTAAATCAAGCAACTTCCTGGATAATACATGCCGATGTTATGGACGGTGTAGGATCATTCTCTGTAAATGAATAGGAGGAAAAGGCTGGCTTTTGATGTTACATCAATTTCGTTTAACTGGTAGAGTTCATATTACTGCCCTTCCACACTGGAGAACTTCTACGGGTGTGTTCCCATCTCATACGAAATCATGCGCACCCATGATTTACGTGCCGTATGAGAAACGGATATCTAATAATTCCAGAGGATCTAATCATCGTTTTTGTTTTCAATTGCAATTCGAGGTTTACATATTTCTTTCAATCGAAATTCGTGAAATTTAAAGTACACGAATAACTCCAACTCAAGTCAACGTTTATCACTTTTCCATTAATCTCTTACTTCATCCTTAGAGTAATCATGCCCCACTTCCTTGATTGAAGTTGACAAGAGAGGTGCTCGCCTTTGCCCATCGCTATAAGCCAATAACATCTTCCCTCAATCATATCAAAGTGGAAAACCCGCAAGACCCGCAAACACCGAGTCTTGAGGTCCTTGTCCTCATTCTTCCAGATCCTTTTTCTCCTGCTTTTAATGTGTCCATATTTATCTAGTTTGCATTTTTATTTTTCGATAAGCAAATATCGTGTATTTTTTGTAATCCCATACTGATCTACAAATGTCCTTGAGGAGCATATAATGTCCTAAAACCCAGTAAACAAGTAAAAAGGTAAAAAAAAACCCATGTCCTCAACTATCATACACACTCTTAACTTATAACAAGATCCCAATTGTCCTGAAAGTTTCCCCAATTTTCAAATAGACCAAACAACATCAGAACAAACAGCAAGAGCAAAAGCAAGAAACTGGATATAAATGGGATGAAGTCAAAGAATTAAGGGCTGGATACATATTGTGGGAAGTACGGAGCAGAAGCCAATACTTTCATCTAGGTAGATAACCAAGAGACAATCCAAGTCCGAATTCATCAATATATCTAGTTGAACCCACTTTTACTAAAAAAATTAAGCCAATGAGTTATGTGTTAACTAGGATATATTAATTACTCCAAACATACCAATTTTCTGATGTGAGACGTTCTAACCTAACTCACATATACATCCAAGCACATTACCATATGCATTAGAAAAATCGCACCTTTAGCAAAATGTAACATCGCCATACATAAAAGAGACTAGAAGACTTTCTATTTGATGAGCAAATCGAAAACAATCTCCTTACCACCAAACTCATTTGATCGCTCGTGTCAAGAATGTGACAACGCCCGAATAATATGTGATTAAGTCCTGCACATCACATCGCCCGTGATTAAGTTCTAAACCGGAACTGGTCTATGCATTTGTATGTCATATCATGTCTCGATACATAGTTTGATAATGAGTATAAAATTCACACCACAATACAACATGTTGGCATCAACTGAGTTACTAGGATTGTTACTTGCTACATGGAGAGAGTTATTGCATGCAAAATCAGGCAATTAGGCTTTTACAAATTCTTTTTTAGTTAGTATGTGTGACATCCTAAAAATTGGTCCATTTGAGATTTATGAAATACTAAGTTTTATGAATATATTCGTAGTTAGTTCTCACCCGGAATAAATCATTCCAGGGATACTAACCATTAGGAAAAGGCTAATTAGGGATTTAAATTCGTACGACCAAATAAAATTCAATCGTGGATTGACTTTCGACCATGAAATCGTCGAGGTGATATTTTGAACCACTATTGGCCGGTCCAAGGATAGCCAGGGGTCAGTTCGCCACCGTCATAGTGGTGGATTGCGGGTGATTCCGCCGGACCACGAATTGAATTGACGAATGATCCTGAACCTATACCAAACGATCGTGCCCCTCGGATCTAGTAATTGATCCTCGCGATTTTAATGATAATCGAAGTCGTCACGAATCGAATGAACTTGCACGTGACCTGAATTATTATCAGTCACAGGTCGAATATACGAATTTCCCCAACAAGCCGCCCGTTAGTTTGAGAAACGCTCGAGTTGCATTTAATAAAATTTGATTATTTAATTGAGTCCAAATTAGACATCGGAAAAATTTGGAAGTCACAACGGGACGTAAAGACGACGTTGCGGATGGAACGTGCAATTTTGGATTGTCCCGATTCCTTCATAAAAATTCAAATTTGTTGAGAAATGAGGAAAATGACCATTTAACCCTTGAGAATTTCTAAAGGGCTAGTTTTATGAAGCAAGGGCATTTTGGTAATTTTGCCCTAAATTTTGGAAAATACACTTTTGCCCTTGGACTTTTTGAGAAATTCCAAGATTGCCCTTGGATATTTTGGATAAGATTCGATCTGGGCCATCGGTTTCAAGATAAGATCAAATTTCGGCCGTTGATCAAAAAGATTAGATAAGGGCAAGATTGTAATTTGCCACTTTTGGTCCATTTTCACTATTTGAGTCAAGACACACTCTCTCTCTCCTCATTCCTCTCTCTCTCTCCCTCCCGCTTGAGTGGCCGAGAGCCACGGCCAAGGAAAGGCCGCCGCTGCTCGCCACCATCGTCGCCGCCGCACACCGCCAAGCCCCCCCGCCGTTCCTGATTGAGTGCCACCGCTTTCCGTTCTAGCCATGTCAGTCTAGAACTTTGTAAGTTGCGCCCTAAACCCGACTTAGGATATTGGGTATCGACGGGTAATTTTGGTTGAAATCGGATTTATTCGGGTACGGGATTGTACGGATTAGGAGTAAAATCAATTGGTGGGCCTAGGATTGAATTCGGGAAAATTTTAATGGAGTTGAAAATTAAGGATAACAGTTCGTTGTGAGTGACTGTGCAGTGGTCTGTAATGGGCCGATCGGGACACAAATTGAATTTTTAGAACCGGCAATTAATGGTGAGAAAGTGTCATGAAGGACCGGAATTGATTTGACGCCATTTGGTTGGGGAAAAATGGCAGATTGTGAGTTTAATGTGTATTGGAACTATGACTGGGTTGGAGTGATGAAATTGAGTGCATGGTTGTGTAATTACATGATTGAAATATGCATGTTATGTGCATGCTTAGGCCAGACTATTTTTAATTATTAAAATTGGCTATGTCAAATGCTTAGTAAGCATGTTTTGCGTATGGATTGATGCGTGCACGGGGCACGTGTGATTGGCCAGTTGAGTGTGGTAAATACTTGTTGAGCATGTGCATGAGTAAGAAAGAAATGTGGTATGACATGTGATCGTGGAAATTGTGCCGTCCTGTGGCGTGTACTTCAATGCGGGACAATGCCTGGTACTACCGGAAGACTGCCAGCCTGAGGCGTGTACTTCAACGTGGGTTGCGCAGTAGGTGGTAGGTGTTGAGCCTGAGGCGTGTACTTCAACGCGGGCAAGAAACATAGCCTGAGGCGTGTACGTTAACGTGGGTCCTGAAGTGTTGTGATAAGTGGTCGCAGTGAACCTGAGGTGTGTACTGTAATACGGGTCACTAGCGAGGAATTTGGAAAAGAGATAATGAGAACGGAATGAGTGCATGACATGAGATTTGTACATACTTGTGATTGTATTTGATGTGCCTGCTGTGTGATGATATAGTGTATGTGTGATTGTGTTTTGTGATTGTTTGGAGGTACGTGATAGCCTAGGTGGGGTTTAGGGGTGTACTTACTGAGATGTAGTCTCATGGTTATTTCAACCAATATTTTTCAGAACCCCGACCTGAGCCATAAATCCTGCACCACCGCCACCAGAGCATTTTGGAGTATCGGTGCACACCGAGTATGAGGTTGCGGAATTTCCTATGGGTGATGGCATGACCTGGATTAAGCATACTACGACTGTTTTTGTAGAGCTAGGACTACCTTTATGGAAGACCCATATTTATACTGCCTGGTTCTTTCGGGATGTAGCAGGGGATGAGTTCGGGCTCGTTAGGGGTTTTTAATGTTCCATTTGACTTAGTTGGGGATTGGGACCTATCTGCCATACCCCCATAGATGAAGAGTTGACCAGTGCAGAGACTAGTTTAGCTCAGTCTGGTTTACATCCAACACCCGCAACACAAGGATCTTCAGGGGCTTAGCACGAACCCGAGCCCGAAGGATCGCAAGCAGAAGACGACCCGATGGACATAGATTTAGAACCAATTCCCAAGGAGGAACCAGAGGAGGTAGAGCCCAAGGCAGAACCCGAGAATGAACCTAACGAGTCTGAGGAGCCTGAGGAGGAACCGGAGTATGTACTCCCGTATGAACAGTTTATGGATCCCAATTTCGTGCCATAATACAATTTCTTTGATGGACTAGTTGAGGAGGATCAGAATGAAGTTCCAATCGAGTCGGGTGACATTAATCACCCGATTGAGATCGAGGCAGAGTCGGAATCCTCGGAGGAGCAGACCGTTCAGGAGAGTTTGGATTCGGAGGGCAAGGAGTCGGACTCGGTATGGACACTGAGCAAAGGGACGTAGGGGCTAGTATAGAGGTTAAGAATAGGTTTTGGAAGAGCACCATTTTGAGGTTATAATAGCAGGTCATTGAACCCTTTTTGTTGTCGGTGGTTTGTAGTAGGGTGTGCTTATATAAATGGCGGTTGTGAATTGTGAATGTTTTCCCCAGTTTTAAATTATCCGGGATTAATTGTGGTATCCGCTATTGATTTAAATCTCTGATGTTTATAGGTGAAGTCGGCGATACCCTGGGATGTCGCTTAAATCGACCAGTAGAGGGTGTCGAGCTCTCGACGGGGTTCGGAACGTGACATACCAGTTTGAATTGGTATCAGAGCGAGGTTAGCTCGATTTAAACTGGTCGAAATTTGGAGTGATAAGGAGCGGAGATTCTGGGGTAGTATTTAGGGAGACCCTAGTGAGTTGTAGGGCAGAACGAGCTACACGTGTCTCTAGATTGTTTGCTGTGATTGTTTGAGTGAATTGATTGTGGTGATTATTGAGATGCAGGTGCGTCTGGACCTGAGGTGAGTATTCGAACTTTGTTGATCGTGGTTTTGTGTTGGTAATGATTGAGTTCCTGCTGAGTGAACTTTTGTGTTAATTCACTGCCTAAGACTAGACTAATCTAGTTGGCCTAGGTTACTAATTCCTGAATGGAATTATAGTAGGTAGGAGAGTGGTAGAATTGTGACGATGAGCAGCGAAGGAAGAGGTGTAGGAAGAGTCCCAAGAAGGGACGCAAGTAGAGGAATAAGGGGTAGAGGTCATGATCGAGCTAGAGCCGTAGAGGACCTTGGAGTGGGTGCAGGAGCGATAGAAAATCTTGGGGTTGATAATGGAGCTGCAGTGGACCCCAGAGTCGAAGTTAGACCTGCTGAGGACCCTAGAATGGAAGCAGTTATGAGAACATTGGAACAGATAGGAAATCTGTTAGGACAGCAGACTTAGGAACGAGCTGCTACGAGTGCCCAAACTGCCGAGGCTGCTGCTGCTATCAATAATAATGAGAATCAAAGGCAAGAACAAGTGGTCGTGATTAGATCGATGCATCAACTGGTAGAGTAGTTCATAAAGCTAAAACCGCCTAAGTTCTCTGGGAAAGGTGACCCTGAGGCTGCACCTAGATGGGTAGAGGAACTCGAGAAAGCCTTTGAAGTGTTAGAATGCACTGATAATGAGAAGGTAACTCTGGCGGTATATCAATTGCAGGACAATGCGAATGATTGGTGGAAGGCCACCAGAGATAGAATATTTCCGGAAGGTACTGTCCGAACTTGGACTGCTTTTACTGAGAGTTTTTATGAGAAGTATTTTTCGGCCAGTGCCAAGGAAAGAAAGTTAACAGAATTTATGACACTCCGCCAGGGCCAGATGACGGTAGATCAGTATGAGGTGGAATTTGCGAGATTGTCTAAGTTTGCGTCGAGAATGGTAGAACATCCCGAGGATAAGGCGCGAAGATTTCAGGACGGATTGAAAGCTGATATTCGTAGCCAGTTGTTACTGGTAAATCTGAGCACGTATGAGGAAATGTTTGATAGGGCCCAAATTCTTGAGCAAGATCAAGTGGACAGGGCTACCGCTTTTGGGTCGAGATTTGTCCAGGGTAGGGACAATCGTAATCTTGGGAAGAGGCCGATATCGGATAATAGACGTTTTGTTCCTTCTGTTAGAAGAAATATTGGAAAGCCAGCCCGGAATCAGAATGGTCCCTGTAGGATATGTGGAGGTAGGCACGGAAATGGACCTTGTCCAACCCGGAGCGGAGCGTGTTTTGGATATGGGGGATTTGGTCATCACATAAGGACTTGCCCCAATCCCAGACAGAACAGGCCACCAGCGTTGCCGCCATCTCGAAACGGGAATCAGGCTGGAGCAACCCAAACAACAAACCAGAATAGGCCTCAAGCGCAAGGACGAGTGTATGCTATGACTAGAAGAGAAGCTGAGAATGCACCAGGGGTTGTCACAGGTACGATTTCTCTATGCAACCATGCTGCGTATGCTTTATTTGACCCTGGAGCATCACATTCTTTCATATCGAAACAGTTTGTTGAGTTAATTGGATTGGAACCGCAATTGCTTAATGTGGTGTTATGCGTGACAACTCCCTTGAATGATAAAATGCTAGTCTCTTTGGGGTGTACAAATTGTAAGATCATGATTGGGGATAGGGAGGAGAAGATTGATTTAGCGATTCTAGACATGTACGATTTTGATGTGATAGTGGGTATGGATTGGCTGTCTAAGCAGAGGGCCGTTATGGATTGCAATAGTAGGGTGATCCAATTTAATCCCGTTGGATATCCGGAATTTAAATTTGTAGGAAGTCGAGGAGGACCCTCGATTCCATGGATTTCGTCACTGGAAATGACGAAGTTGCTGAGTGAAGGTTGTCAAGGATTTCTAGCGGCAGTAGTTGATTCAACAGCTGAGGAGCCGAGGCTTAAGGATTTAGTTGTGGTGTGCGAGTACCTCGATGTGTTTCCACAAGAATTGCCGGGACTGCCACCAGCAAGGGAGGTAGAATTTGTAATCGAGTTAGCACCCGAAACTGAGCCAATCTCGAAGGCACCTTACAGGATGTCGTTGTTAGAGTTAAAGGAGTTAAAGGTACAGATGCAAGAGTTATTAGACAAGGGATTTATTTGTCCCAGTGTGTCTCCGTGGGGAGCGCCGGTATTATTTGTGAGGAAAAAGGATGGATCATTGAGATTGTGTATTGATTACAGGCAGCTGAATCAGTTGACGATTAAAAATAAATATCCGTTGCCAAGGATTAATAATTTGTTTGATCAGTTACAAGGGGCTTCGGTGTTCTCCAAATTTGATTTGAGAATGGGGTATCATCAGTTGAGGATTAGGAAGGAGGATATACTGAAGACGGCATTTAGGACGAGATATGGACATTATGAATTTACTGTAATGCCGTTTGGATTGACGAACGCCCCTGCTGCCTTTATGGATCTGATGAATCAGCTGTTTAAGGAATTTTTAGATCAATTTGTGATCGTGTTTATAGACAATATATTGGTATACTCGAAGAGCCTAGAGGAGCATGAATTTCACTTGAATCGAGTGTTGCAGACTTTAAGGGAAAATGCGCTATATGCTAAGTTTAGCAAGTGTGAATTCTGGCTCAGTCGAGTAGCATTTCTTGATCATGTAATTTCTGGGGAAGGAATCTCAGTGGACCCATCGAAGATTGAGGCTATGATAAAGTGGCCTAGACCAACGACAGTAACAGAGGTTCGGAGTTTTCTGGGTTTGGCTAGATACTACCGTCGTTTCGTGGAAGGATTTTCGGCAATAGCAACGCCGTTGACACATTTGCTGAAAAAGGAGATGAGATTTGAATGGACAGACAAATGTGAGAGGAGTTTTCAGGAATTGAAGCATAGATTGACAACGACACCGGTGTTGACTATTCCGTCAGGACCCGGAGGATATGAGATATATAGTGATGCGTCGTTGAAAGGATTGGGATGTGTACTCATGCAAGATGGGCGAGTAGTAGCTTATGCGTCAAGGCAGTTAAGACCGCATGAGTTGAACTATCCAACGCATGACTTGGAATTAGCTGCAATTGTATTCGCCCTGAAGATTTGACAACATTATTTATGCGGAGAGAAGTTTCAGATTTATACCGACTCTCGGAGCCTCAAATATTTATTTTCTCAAAAGGAATTAAAGATGAGGCAGCGTCGGTGGATGGAGTTATTAAAGGATTATGACTGTGAAATCCGATATCATCCTGGAAAGGCTAACCGGGTAGCCGATGCTTTGAGTCGGAAGTCGAGCATAGCCCATTTGATGGTCAAGGAGTGGACACTGTTAGAAAAAGTGTGGGACTCGGAGTTTAGATTTGAAGTAAGTCAAGTCTCGAGCTTGCTGGTTACGCTTAGGATTGAACCAGAAATCTAGGCCAAAATTAAGATGTTGCAATCTTTAGATCAGGAAATCCAAAAGATTTTAGAGATGGAGGAGGCCAAGAGAAAGCCAGACTTCCATGTATCTGAAGATGGGGTATTAAAGTTTCGTAGACGATTATGTGTACCTAACGATGCGGAACTCAAGGAAGAGATTCTATCAGAAGCACATCGTAGCAGTTATAGTATCCATCCAGGTAGTACTAAAATGTATCAGAATTTGAGACAATATTATTGGTGGAACGGTATGAAGGCGGATATCGCTAAGCACGTTGCTAAATACCTGACGTGCCAACAGGCGAAGGCACAACATTGTAAGCCTGGAGGATTATTGCGACCTTTGGAAATCTCAGAGTGGAAATAGGAGCATATAACTATAGACTTTGTGACGGGGTTGCCAAGGAGCCAAAGAGGCTATGACACTATTTGGGTGATTGTTAACAGACTGACCAAGTCGGCACACTTTTTCGCTGTACGAAAGGATTTCGCATTAGATCGGTATGCTGAGTTGTACGTATAGCAGATAGTTCGTTTACATGGGGTACCAGTGTCGATAACCTTAAATCGTGATCCTAGGTTTACCGCCAGTTTTTGAAAAAGTCTGCAGACGGCGTTAGGATCTAAGTTATAGTTTAGTACGGCTTACCATCCTCAGACAGATGGCCAGTATGAGAGGACGATTCAGACTTTAGAGGATATGCTTCGGGCATGTGTGTTGGATTTTCAGGGTAAGTGGGAAGAACAACTGCCCTTGTAGAGTTTGCTTATAATAATAGTTTCCAGCAGAGCATTGGAATGGCGCCTTTTGAAGAGCTATATGGTAGGGCTTATAGGACGCCCGTGTGCTGGGACAAAGTGGGAGAAAGAACTATAACCGGGTCAGAGCTAGTTGAGCAATCAATTGAGGCGGTTAAGATCATACGCAAAAGGCTGAAGACAGCGCAAAACCATCAAAAGAGTTATGCAGACAGAAGACGAAGACCTTTGGAGTTTCAAGTAGGAGATTACGTTTTTCTTAAGGTATCACCCATGAGAAGACTATCAAGGTTCGGTAAGAAAGGGAAGCTGAGTCCACGATACGTAAGACCTTTTGAGGTTTTAGAAAGGATCGGGGAATTAGCGTATCGTCTTGCACTTCCACCGAATTTATCGTAAGTGCATAATGTGTTCCACGTATTGATGTTGAGGAAATATGAACCGGACCCGACGTATGTGCTAAACTATGAGGAGATAGAAGTAGATGACAAAGTGTCATATGTCGAGAGACCGGTAAGAATTGAAGATCGTAAGGAGCGAGTTCTGAGTAACAAGACAATCCCGATGGTCAAAGTTATTTGGGAGCACCACGGGACTGAAGGCGCAACTTGAGAAAGTGAAGAGATGATGCAACGTCAATACCCCTAGTTGTTTGAGCAGTCGTAATATTTGTAAACTTTGGGTAGTGATGAGATTTGTAAATTTCGAGGACGAAATTTTTGTAAGGGGGGAAGAGTTGTGACATCCTAAAAATTGGTCCATTTGGGATTTATGAAATACTGAGTTTTATGAATGTAGTCGTAGTTAGTTCTCACCCGGAATAAATCATTCCAGGTATACTAACCATTAGGGAAAGGCTAATTAGGGATTTAAATTCGTACGACCAAAGAAAATTCGATCATGGATTGACTTTCGATCATGAAATCGTCGAGGTGATATTTTGAACCACTGTTGGCCGGTCCAAGGATAGCCAAGGGTCAGTTCGCCACCGTCATAGTGGTGGATTGCGGGTGATTCCGCCGGACTACGAATTGAATTGACGAATGATCTTGAACCAATACCAAACGATTGTGCCCCTCGGATCTAGTAATTGATCCTCGCGATTTTAATGATAACCGAAGTCGTCACGAACCGAATGAACTTGCACGTGACCTGAATTATTGTCAGTCATGGGTCTGATATACGAATTTCCCTAACAAGCCGCCCGTTAGTTTGAGAAACGCTCGAGTTGCGTTTAATAAAATTTGATTATTTAATTGAGCCCAAATTAGACATTAGAAAAATTTGGAAGTCACAACGAGACGTAAGGACGACATTGCGGATGGAACGTGCAATTTTGGATTGTCCCAATTCCTTCAGAAAAATTCAAATTCGTTGAGAAATGAGGAAAGTGACCATTTTACCCTTGAGAATTTCTAAAGGGCTAGTTTTATGAAGCAAGGGCATTTTGGTAATTTTGATCTAAAATTTGGAAAAGACACTTTTGCCCTTGGACTTTTTGAGAAATTCCAAGATTGCCCTTGGATATTTTGGATAAGATTCGATCTAAGCCGTCGATTTCAAGATAAGATCAAATCTCGACCGTTAATAAAAAAGATTAGACAAGGGCAAGATTGTAATTTGCCACTTTTGGTCCAATTTTCACTATTTGAGTCAAGACACACTCTCTCTCCTCATTCCTCTCTCTCTCTCCCTCTCGCTTGAGTGGCCGAGAGCCACGGCCAAGGAAAGGCCGCCGCCGCCGCTCGCCACCGTCGTCTCCGCCGCACGCCGCCAAGCCGTGCCGCCATTCGTCGCCGTTCCCGATTGAGTGCCACCGCTTTCCGTTCTAGCCGTGTCAGTCTAGAACTTTGTAAGTCGCGCCCTAAACCCGACTTAGGATATTGGGTATTGACGGGTAATTTTGGTTGAAATCGGGTTTATTCGGGTACGGGATTGTACGGATTAGGAGTAAAATCAATTGGTGGGCCTAGTATTGAATTCGGGAAAATTTTAATGGAGAGTTTGAGGATAACAATTGGCTATGAGTGACTGTGCAGTGTGCTGTGATGGGCCGATCGAGACACAAATTGGATTTTTAGAATCGACAATTAATGGTGAGAAAGTGTCGTGAAGGACCGGAATTATTTGACGCCATTTGGTTGGGGAAAAATGGCAGATTGTGAGTTTAATGTGTGTTGGAACTATGACTGGGTTGGATTGATGAAATTGAGTGCATGGTTGTGTAATTACATGATTGAAATATGCCTGTTGTGTGCATGCTCAGGCCAGACTGTTTTTAATTATTAAAATTGGCCATGTCAAATGCTTAGTAAGCATGTTTTGTGTATGGATTGATGTGTGCACAGGCCACGTGTGATTGGCCAGTTGAGTGTGGTAAATGCTTGTTAAGCATGTGCATGAGTAAGAAAGAAATGTGGTATGACATGTGATCGTGGAAATTGTGCCGTCCTAAGGCGTGTACTTCAATGCGGGACGATGCCCGGTACTACCGGAAGACTGCCAGCCTGAGGCGTGTACTTCAACGTGGGTTGCGCAGTAGGTGGTAGGTGTTGAGCCTGAGGCGTGTACTTCAACGCGGGCAAGAAACATGGCCTGAGGCGTGTACGTTAACGCGGGCCCTTAAGTGTTGCGATAAGTGGTCGCAGTGAACCTGAGGTGTATACTGTAACGCGGGTCACTGGCGAGGAATTTGGAAAAGAGATAATGAGAACGGAATGAGTGCATGACATGAGATTTGTACATGCTTGTGATTGTATTTGATGTGCCTGCTGTGTGATGATCTAGTGTATGTGTGATTATATTTTGTGATTGTCTGGAGGTACGTGATAGCCTAGGTGGGGTTTAGGGGTGTACTTACTGAGATGTAGTCTCATGGTTATTTTGACCAATATTTTTCAGAACCCCAACCTGAGCCATGAATCCTGCGCCATCGCCACCAGAGCGTTTTAGAGTATCAGTGCACACCGAGTATGAGGTTGCGGAATTTCCTATGGGTGATGGCATAACCTGGATTAAGCATACTACGACTGTTTTTGTAGAGGTAGGACTACCTTTATGGGAGACCTATGTTTATACTGCCTGGTTCTTCTAGGATGTAGCAGGGGATGAGTTCGGGCCCGTTAGGGGTTTTGATGTTCTGTTTGACTTAGTTGGGGATTGGGACTCGTCTGCCATACCCCCGATAGATGGAGAGTTGACCAGTGCAGAGACTAGTTTAGCTTAGTCTGGTTTGCATCTAGCACCCGCAGCACAAGGATCTTCAGGGGTTGAGCACGAACCCGAGCCCGAAGGATCGCAAGCAGAAGATGACCCGATGGACATAGATTTAGAACCAATTCCCGAGGAGGAACCAGAGGAGGTAGAGCCCGAGGCATAACCCGAGAATGAACCTGACGAGTCTGAGGAGCCTAAGGAGGAACCGGAGTATGTATTCCCGTATGAACAGTTTATGGATCCCAATTTCGTGCCAGAATACAATTTCTTTGATGGACTAGTTGAGAAGGATCAGAATGAAGTTCCAGCCGAGTCGGGTGACATTAATCACCCGATTGAGATCGAGGCAGAGTCGAAATCCTCAGAGGAGCAGACCGTTCAGGAGAGTTCAGATTCGAAGGATGAGGAGTTGGACTCAGTATAGACACTGAGCAAAGGGACGTAGGGGCTAGTATGGAGGTTAAGAATAGGTTTTGGAAGTGCACCATTCTAAGGTTAGAATACCAGGTCATCGAACCCTTTTTGTTGTCGGTGGTTTGTAGTAGGGTGTGCTTATGTAAATGGCGGTTGTGAATTGTGAATATTTTATAAGTTTGATAATGGAATCGAATATGTATATTCTCCCTGAATGTTTTCCCCAGTTTTAAATTGTCCGGGATTAATTGTGGTATCCGCTGTTGATTTAAATTTCTGATGTTTATAAGTGAGGTTGGCGATATCCTGGGATGTCGCTTAAATCGCCAGTAGAGGGTGTCGAGCTCTCGACGGGGTTCGGGGCATGACAGTATGCTTTATCAAGTGAGTTTTGGCATTTTTAGATAGAAAAGAAAATCAGAATTTTTAAAGGGATATATGGGTGTGTTCCCATATGATATGATATCTACACACCTGTAATCTATGTGTCATGTGCGGGACGCATGTATGCATCTATCGCATCTAATGATTCTGGGATTCTAGTTATCCCTTTGGTTGTTAATTGAAATCGAAAGTTTATGGGTTTCTTTTTATTAAAGTTTGTGAAATTGGAAGTCCCCAAATATCTCCATGTCAAGTCAATGTCACTTTCTCAATTAATCTCTTCCTTCATCCTTAAAGGTAGTCCACTATTCTCTCTTGTTTTTTGTCCCGGTGTGGGGCAACTGTCCTAGCAGAGTAGTCATGCGGCATGACTCACGCCTCACTTCCATAGATTGAAGTTTAAACAGAGGCGTTCAGCTTAGCCCGCTGCTATAAACCGAAAACATCAACTTCCTTCGGTCACATCACCCTGGATAACCCGCAAGCACCAAGGCTAGGTCTTGAGTTCCATGTCCTCGTTCTGACAGTAACAAATCCTTTTTCACCAGATTTTTATGTGTCCATATTCATCTGGTTGCATTTACTTCTTTCTTTCATAAGCAAATATCGCGTATTTTTGTTTTTCATAATCCCAAATTGTTCTACAAATGTCCCAGTCGAGCTTATAATGTCCCAAAACCCAGTATAACACAATCCCAATTGTCCTAGAAATGTTGCAAAGCTTCAAAGAGACCAAACAACACTAGAACAAACGGCAAAAGCAAGAAACTAGATATTAAGGGGATGTATGCCTAATTCGGCCATTACACAGAATATTTATAATGGATTTTTTAGTACAAAATCATATTTCTTCTACACTGTGCATCTAAGGGATCTATATAGATGAAGAAATGATGAAAATGTGCAAGAGGAAAAATAACTTAAGCAGTCGATATCCCGAGTATCTCTTTTGGCTCGAAAGAACAAGGTCTCAAATGATCTCTTCATCAAAGGATGATGCAATCAAGGACCTAAGGGCTGGATACACATTATTGTGAAATCATGTCCTCCTTACTTTTATAACAAATGTCTGAAAGTTTCAATTTTCTGTAGCACGAGGGCCTTAGTATTAGTAAAATTTTATTTGATGAACTAACAAGTATCAATCAAAATATATGACTTGGTAGGAAAGGCTCTCTCTAACTTGGCATAGTAAAATATTACTCTCAGAACATGACTATTATGGTATGGTGCGCACCTAAAAACTTTTTAAAATGTGAAAGTATTGGTAGATGGAATCATGTACAATATCAAAAGTTGTGAGTAACCTGTAGTGATTCAAGTGCACAACAACACGTCTATCGTCCTTCTAAATCGTAGCGTAGTTTGATTTTTTGATTTATATCAAGGTTTTAACACCAATGCTTAAAAGTTAACATAATCAAAAAACTTACCAACATTTTAGAGTTACAAACATTAATATGTCGAATTATGAACTTTTCTTCGATTAAATTTACCAACTGCTTTATGAGTTATTTACCACCATATCTTGGGCGTGAGGGAGAGCACGAGCACGAGAGGTTCCACTTTTAATGTATTAGCTAGATGAAAACCCAAAAGGTTAATTATATCCTTTCATCGCGCAATGTAGGACAAAGGTTAGAATATGTGCAGATTGGATTGGGAAACATCAGGCGAAAACTTGAAGATTAATGAATAAAATAAGCAAAGACCCACAATTAAATTAAAGTTAAAGGGTGATACGAAGATATTGAGGAACTTGGCTCTGATTAGACAGACATGTTCGCACTTTGGTGGGGCTGGACCAACTGCATGTTTGTGGAAGAGTCATGTATGGCCAAGTTTCGCCGTGCAAGACCCGCAAGCACCAAGTCAAGTCTCTGTTTCATCGATCCGAGGAATGCGGGTATCCTTCCGTGCTTGAAATCGATCCCACTTAAGTCCAAGTAGTTCAAGTATCTCAAGTTGAGCAGAGAAGAGTTCAACTTGCCTGTCATGGAGAACTTCGGTTTGATGGAACTAACGATAGTACCGTTTTTGTATCTTATGGTCTGGCGTAAGAATTGGAGCTCGATTACATGGCCATACACCCCATCACAAGTGACTCCTTTCCATTTGCTGTAATCTTCGCCTTTCCAGGTTGAAAGCAAACGATATGGGTCTGAGAGGCTTTTCTAAGCTGAAACAGAGCCTCTCTTTCTTGTTCTATCCAAATGGACGTTGAATTTCTGCAGAAGCATACCTATAAATTACTCGAAATAAGTGATAGGGTTACTAGTGCAAGTAGTTGGGAGCAATATCTCCCCATGAGCAACGAGGGAGAGAATGAATCTATGCTTTGGAGAGCGGGTTTGAGGGTTCTCTACCGAAACCCATATCACTTATTGAGAATGGCAGATCCATTTTTGCAACGCGAGGTCCATAAGTCATAATGATAATCAGGAAGCAAAGGCACAGCCATTCTTGCAATTGGTTGTAAACTGACGACCGGACGCCATTCAGAACAGAAAATCGATTTTTCTACAAATCAGGGCAAGTCAACATGGAAGCAAGAGCAGGACCATTGAGGAGATTTTGGAGAACTGTCCAATGTTTGCGGTGCCAAGCACGGACAAGTCTCTTAC